>CM023453.1:151222777-151802777 GCA_013339765.2 Haemaphysalis longicornis
TGGCACCCGGCCAATCAGCGTCGGAGGACTTGGGTGTGGCCCCACTCCAACAGTAGACGTTACCACATTCTAGCTTTCAACAGGTACGCCAGCCGAACTGCACGGTCGTTTTCCAAACCTTCTGATTCCGAGACCACTGACCCGTCCATGCTCTCATCCGATACCTCAGAAGTGCTCTCCAATGGGTTCTCGGGGCAATGCCAACAATTCCCGAGCCAAACGTCGTCTGTGGTTGCAGCCACTGAAAAGCGCTGGGGCGTACTGGCAGACAGAGACTTGCATCTCTGTGCACAGGTATTGCAGTCTGTCAAACGTTAGCGCAAATGCACATTCCTCTGCTTTCCTAAGGACACAAAGCCAGACCACGTGATGTGTGCTACAGTAAAACTTCATTACAAGAGACATTTGAATTAAAGCAGTTCGGTTGGTTTTCCCATGTCCACCGTGTCAGCAACATTACAAGGGACACATCTCCAGGGTCCCTTGAGTGTCTCTTGCAACGAGGCTTCACTGTACCAGTGACCCAGTGTGCAGTGAACAGTGCACAGTTAACGGTCAACGTGCACTCACCCATAGAGTTTCTCAATATTACCTAGAGCGGAAAGTGTCGCTGCGATCGCACGCCGACATGGGAATTGTGGGTAGTGTGCGAATCGGATTGGCGGCAAGTGGCTAGTGCAAAGAACTATGAATTAGGCTTCTAGGCTCTGAAGCGTTTTTTAGTTCTGTTTTCGGGATTCTCTGTTTGGCATTCAATGGCTATCACAGACATGTCTAAGCAGCAGCGTGATTAGACCTTAACGCATGTGCTCGCGTTAGCGGGGAGTTTCTTCAGATGAAGGGGTGACCGCACGCAGCGACGGCGACAAGCGACTCGAAAAACGCAACCGAAAAGGTGCAACAACAGAGTGTACTTGGCCGAAGCGACAAGCGAAAAAAATTAATACACTGCCGCCTATGTCCTCTGTCGTCGTCGCTCGTCGCTACAGTTCACTGTATCGCCGCTGCCGCTCGCTTGTGGGCTGCTTCTGGCCGGAAAAAAACGAGCGAGGGCCCCGGCGGCCGCTTGCTGCTTTATACCGCTTCCAGCTTGCTGCTGTCGCCACTAAATAACCTTCGCTAGCACACACTATGCGTTTTCTGCACCCATACTATTACAATTTTCGTGTCGCTCGTCGCTGTCGCTGCGTGTACTTACCCCTTGAAGCATACGCTGCCTTGGACAGGCGCAATGGGGCAACATACATAGCAACTCGACAAGCCAGTATTTATTTTCCATTTGAAGCATTCATGTAATTTCATAATGCTTTGCGCGCGTACTTCGAGACTTACTTGCGGTAACAGGCTTCGCTTATAGGTTAATTTATACCTGCTTATACAAAATAAATAAATACAACGCGATTACATCATTCTCGCATCTGTAATGCTGCATCGCCTGCCAGGGCGCGTAGCATACGATAATGAGACTAATGAGATGAAGCAAGAACACAGCTTTAGACAATATAAATAATTTTTTTCAGCTAAATATTACAAAAGAATCAAAGAAAACTTCACCCAGTTTGAAGGATGTAATAACTTAAAAATATATCCGAGACGGCCCGCTGTATCTGGCAGCGTGAGCCAAAGGCAGGACCTCTACTTTTTTCTTTTCTTTGTAACCCTCTCATTTGTTTTGCAGCATAAGACCTCGAACACAGTGCCTTACACAAAACAAAATTTGTTGACAGCGGCACTTTCGGCAGCAATTTTTAAACCAAAAACTCAATTTGCGTAGCTACAAAATCATTGCCGGCCATTCCACGCCGAACTCCCGGCCGAACTTCACACTATGGCGGCACTCATGGAGGCGTAGAGCGCTCCCGCCGAATCACGTTGACGCTAGCGCCAGATTCCACTCTAGGTAAGCTAGTGAGAAACTCTATGCACTCACCTGTTTCTGTTCTTCCAGCTTGTCCAAGCTGCTCAGGTCCACAGACAGGATCAGTAGCCTGGGGTCTCTAGGGAAAAAAAAGGAGAGCGCAGGGAAACGCGATGCCGAAACATGTCGTAGTAACCAAAGCATCACTGCCTGCAGCCTCGAATCAAAATTTCTGCACGCAACCACATTTCAGGACAACACCAAAGCTATTTGAGTAAGACTTGTCTGAAAGAGTGATGGCTGCGCATGCACTAAACCTTATTAATAAAGTCTAAAGCCTCCCCCACAGCTTCGGTTGCATGCCTATGCTTTGATAATCGTGCGGAGCTGAAAATCTGCTCTGGTTTGCGACAGTGTCATGAAACATAGAAGGTTCCTCCAGCAAACAATGAACCTCAAAGACTAAAGAGCTCACAAGCACTCTTTCTTTGATAAGTTTGATAAGTGAATCTCATGGTAGCTTGACACAATGCAAGAAAGTGAACAGGAAACAACAGGGAAAAAAGAACACAGATGAAAGGGAGGAAGAAGAGCACTTACGACAGCTCTGAAGACATGGTGATGGTCCGTGATGGATCGTAGCGCGACCCTGTGACGGTGTACTGGAACGCAACACAAAACGCGAGTGAATGAAACTGTGAACTGCAAACATCTGCTCGGCATGGGTTCCGCCTTGCCGAGCATTTCAACGGGCAGATGACACGCTGTCTCCATGTGAGGGCCTACTTTACTCTCAAAGCTCAGAGCATTCACAACACTAATTAACATGAGCAACTGCGTAAGTCCCTCTTTGCAAGTCCTTATTAACCGGCCCCCCAAGTCGACCAAACTCCCAAAGCCATCAGCTGAAAGGACATGCATAGGTGGAAACGGCAGACAAACACACGGGTCACAGTAAAGCTGTTCTCGCTGCACCATTTATCTGACCTGTATCTTGCCAGGGTCATGCATGCTTCCTTCATGTTTCATTCCCGGCATCAATTTGTTGTATCACAGTAACCGCTCTTTCCTTGACGATGATCTCAGCTACGTGCCAGTACTTTGCGCTGATATATTGACTGACCGATCCTGTGATGTCTTGATTTGTTGACTAGCAGCCGCCTTGTTTGAATGCTACTTTGCCGTTTCCTTTAATTTTATCAAGCGCAGAGAACTTTAGGGGCTCGCCTTGCTGTCGTAGCTCACTGTAACACTCGATGTCAAGCGACTGCTGGAATCAGGCGGCACAGCGAGATAACGGACTCAAGTAGAGCCCCACGGCGTACCGTCCTGATGCATCCCGCAGGGGTTTCGAAAACCAAGCGGTTTATACAGTCCTAACCGTCGAAATTCATGAAACGCTGGCGCTCGTCATACACCTTCCCGTTGTTATAGCACAAAGATAACTGCAAGTACATTTGAGGCAAAATATACGTAACTAACCGCCACCACCCGCATTCATTTAGTTAGGAATGCTCGTTGGGTTGGTTTTTACGAAAGTAAGCGAAAAAAAAGTGGCAGTGCAACGCCGGCACCTGCAGGAGGGAAGCAAGCACGAAAAGAACAGAATTCTCGCTGGCACTGTTTCAGGCAGGGGGCATGCGAGCACTGTGATGGCGGGAAATTTGAATTGCATTGGGTGGTAGCAGTGAACGGATAACGGCAGTACTGCCTATTATGACGAATCACTGCTCTGCACTTCAAACCGCTTTCACATTGAGTGGAAGGGCTATAATTTTTTTTTTTTTTTCAGAGCCACAGGTTCACACCGCTGAACATGGTTAAATATTATAATCTTGTGTCGTCATTTTTTTTACTCAACAATGCCGAAAAAAGGAGCCATCAGAGCAGTTTTAATTCCCCGAGTAACAGAACTCTGTCTTATCGCGAGATGGGCTGACACAATACTGCCTGGTGCTGGCACTCTTTCCAGCAAGTATGCTGAATAAAAACAACTTGAGCGAATGATGTAATTTTGTATGCAAATCAAATACGTACGGTAAGCAGAAATGTCTACTTCATTCTAACAGGATGCAAGCGGAAAAAACACATGATATGCAATTCAGTGCAGCCGCACTGCAAATGGTCTGACTTGGCATTGCCCAAATAAGCTGCGCTCCAGAGTAGCAAAAACGGCCTCCCATTTTGGTGCTGAGAGATTTTGGTGCCTAACGATGGCAACCAGCCATTTCTGGCTGGCTCCGATGCTACACAGAAAACTCTCGAGTCTTTCCAAAGTTTACCCCACTTGCTCACGATTTGCGAAGTGAGCTGTATGCGTCCACAAAGTCATTTCCCATTTGATAACTTACAAACGGTCGGGAACACTTGGGAGCAACTCTGGCGAAATGCTCAATGCACCAAAAAGATTGGGAGCATCGTAACTCTAGTGCAGCTCACTCATTGAACGCTACGTTTGCCTGTACCAGAAAAATAAATGAAGGAAGCTCACACTAACGCGCAAGACTTGAAGGTAGCAAAGCTGTACGCAACCTTCACAACCATCACGAAGGTTTAAGTCCACAAGTGCACCCGTTTTGCTTCTTCTTCGCTGCCACAACGACCTTTATTCCGTCATTGTTGCTATAAGTGTGAGCTACTTTCATTTTTTTTTTTTTGAAGTAATAATCATTGAACATCGCCTTGAAGGGGCGTACACTATGATGTGCCTTCTTGTTCCGAGCAAGGGTCGTCACGATTGCGGTGAACGTTGGAATCTTTCTTGATCCGAGCAACTGTTTTCACGATTACAACAAACGCTAGTTGTTTTTTTTTTTTTTTTTTTTTGCAATCTGGGCCAATCTCCCTAAGTGGGTATGCTTGGCTTGACGAACGTGCACAGGGGACGCTGGACGGTCGACGGGAGGCATGGACACACGAGTGCTAGACATTTTCTTGGTTTTGTTAACTGCCGGGCAGTCGCCGCAAGGCCCGCGCTCACGTGCTCGGCGATTTCTTGGCATTTTTAACTGCGGACACGAAAAATTACGATTTGCTAAACAAGCCTGGCTGTTAAAAAGATGCCTGGCACCCCTTTGCTGTCTGCACGGGCCAGGCAATGCCCTTCCCAGAAGTTCCCTGATCCTTGAGCAGACCCACCAGATTGTCCCTGGTGTAGAAGCGGCGGATGTCCAGCTGCCGCACTTGCTGCAGGCACTCCTCGGTGCGGGCGGTGCCCACGGGGACGTCGTGCACCCTGAAGCGCTTGCACAGGTAGCGCATCACCGCGTCGGGAGCCGTGAACAGCGACTGCATGTAGCCCCGGAAACCGTACTGGCTGCATGGGCCACCGGGAAAGGGGAGGGATAACACGGGAAGATGACGAATCACATTACAGACATGAAGGGAAATAACACAAATCTCGAGAGAAAGACAAGAGTAAACAAACCGAGAGTACATAGACTGAGAGTAAAAGGCAGACAGTAAACAGAGTAAACAGACAGAGAGTGAACAGCCAGAGAGTAAACTTTATTGCCTGCAGGACCTAGGTCCAGGTCCTAATTGCAGTCTTTAATTCCCCAAGCCCGCATAGTGTTGGAGAATGTTCATGTGGACCTGGTGTGCATGTTCACAGAGAGCTTCCTGGGCAGCCCAGATGCTCACTGTCGGCGGGGGAGACAGCCAAAGCACCCAGGAAGGGGTGGAAGCCAGGGATGGGGAAAGGAAATGTGTGGTGCACTCCCAATAAGAATGAGGGGTGGATGGGCAGGAAGAGCAGGTGAGCCAGTGGGGGTGGCCGGGGTGCCAATAGATACAGAGCTGTGCTGCAGTGGTGCCATATGACAAAGCGCACGAAGGCAGCCCTCCATCTGGTTGGAATGGCGGGTGGCAGTAACTTTCATACTTTTGCCCCTGGCTGCCGTAGATGTTGCTAGTGGTGGTGGGCAACAGCAGCTCGTGCATTTGACAACAAAGACACCTTAAAGGAAAGAACAGGCTCCCAACAACTGGTGCACCCAATACGCCTGCACAACGGAAATGCAATTGGCAAACTATTTTTCAAACCCCGATAGTACCCCTTGCACCTGCCACAATGATGTCAAAATGTTGAAACTGGGCATTGGGATGTCAGCCGAGAAGATTTTCGGTAAAACAAAGGTGACTAATGACTGGAACGTGCCACTCCTTACAAGCTGTTCACTGCTGCCACCATCATAGGAATGATTATACCAAGAAATCTGCAATAAAACTTCCTGCCAGACAAGTATATTCACCTGGGCAAGAACAAATGCAAAACTGTTGCTAACACAACGTTTTGGCCTAATGTGGTCCAAATTAACCTTCAGCCCTACACTGCAATGTGCCTCATAGTTCCAATAAAACTGTGGCATGTGGACAGAATACCTTGCAAAGAACATCAATTGACCTGTGGCACCACCTGGGGCAAAATGCTCCATTGCAGTTCCGAGGTAGTCATCCTGTCCAAGATGGTTGCCAGCTCTCCCATAAGGAAACATCCCTTTTATTCGTTGTATAAATCAGCACGCGAGTGCTGCCGCTGCTCCTGGTGTAAAACGAAATTAACCCCAAAATGCAACCTTCGGGTAAGATTTGCGCGCAAACGGTCAAGCAGTGTTTGCAGGGGTGAGACAGCTGAATCTGATTTGGGAGCAGTTTTTGGAGCAGCGAAATCTCGATTTTGGAGCAGAAGAACCTTGATTTGGAGCAGGAGAACGACATTTATTATGTCCCCTTAGGAGCCTAAAAACTCAAATTTTTGGCAACTCACGGACGAAAAGTGCACTTTTTAGTCGGTTTTGAATTTACATAACACTGAAACAGCCTTTCATTAAAGTTTTTTTCTCTACCAGAGTATCACAAGGTGCGAACTACCTTTTTACTATACTATTATATCCATTTTTTTTAATTCTTAGGCTCTATGCATAGATAGCATGGAATGCCGTTGAAAATATCGAATTGACAAACTAAGCAATCGTAAGGCATTTTTATTACCATGTGAATGCCGAAATCCGAGACTCGTCTTTACGCACAACTGTGGAGTCACGGCAAAAGTTGCGCAAAGCGAGGTAACAGTCGTCGCACCCCACCAGCCCTCCCATTTCAATCCCCAAGGTGCACGTTCATCATCATCATCATCATCATCACCAGCCTATCTACGCCCACTGCAGGGCAAAGGCCTCTCCCATTATTCTCCAATTGCCTCGGTCCTGTGCCAACTGTGACCAATTTATCCCCGCAAACTTCTTGATCTCATCTGCCCATCTAACTTTCTGCCGCCCCCTGCAACGCTTGCCTTCTCTAGGGATCCACTCTGTTACCCTTAATGACCAGCGGTTATCTTGCCTTCGCATTACATGCCCTGCCCACGTCCATTTCTTCTTCTTAATTTCTACTAATATGTCTTTAACACCAGTTTGCTCCCTGACCCACTCCGCTCTCTTCTTGTCCCTTAATGTTACACCTATCATTTTCCGCTCCATTGCCCGCTGAGTCGTTCTCAGCGTTGAACCCTCTTAGTGAGCCTCCAAGTTTCTGCCCCGTAGGTGAGTACCGGTAAGATGCAGCTGTCATACACTTTCTTCTTCAGCGACAATGATAGGCTGCTATTCATTATCTGAGAATGTCTGCCATATGCACCCCACCCCATTCTGATCCTTCTAATTATCTCTGCCTCATGGTTGGGATCTGGGGTCACAACTTGGCCTAAGTAGATATATTCGCTTACCACTTCCACTGCTTCGCCACCTATCTCAAACCGCTGTGCTGTCCCGAGGTTATTGATCATTACTTTAGTTTTCTGCGTATTAATTTTCAGGCCCACGGTTCTACTCTGTTCGCCCAGTGCGGAAAGCATGCTTTGCAATTCGTCCCCCGAGTTAAATTAGCAAGGCAACGTCATCAGCAAATCTGAGGTTACTGAGGTATTCTCCATTAACCCTTACTCCCACCTGTTCCCAATCCAACGTTCTGAATACTTCTTGTAAACATGCTGTGAATAGCATTGGAGAGATTGTGTCTCCTTGTCTGACACCCTTTCTTATAGGTATTTTACTGCTCTCCCTATGGAGGATGATCGTAGCTGTAGACCCATTGTAGATCCATGGCTTTACCGATGCGCAAACAAACGAGGACGAAGAAAGAACCAACACGGACAAGCGCACTCTAACAACTGAAATTTTATTGAAGAAAACGAAAGACCTATATACCTACAAACCTGCGCACCATCATCCCAAAATAGTTTTTACATCACGCATAGCACACGCATCAATCACATGTCGGAATCATGTCGGAATCTGGGCTCAGATTCTGACGTAGATGCCTTTCGGGATCGGGTAATGGAGGCGTTTGTTTCCAGAGGAAAAGGGCTAAAGTTCACGTCAGAAATACCTAGTGAAGATCGGTTGCAGTATCTTGATGTTCTTGTGAAATTCGAGCCCAATCATGTGTGTTGGTCTTATTCGCCAAGAGCCGGGAAGCCTCTTTTAAATTACGCCTCGGATCATTCTAGACTAGTAAAAAATGGCATTGTTGTTGCATGCTTCAGAGCAGCCTTGCTAAAATCGTGCTGTCATTCGGTAGAACAGGCCTTCAGATTACAGGTATCGAGATTGCAGGAGGCTGGATACCCGCTAAGTGTTTTGAGAGCATCTTGTGAAAGGGTACTAAAAACGCTTAGGCATAACACACAATTACTGGCAGAAGGAGAACAAGCAGAAGACCGCCCTAAAATTTCGGTAATCCCTTATGTACATGGTCTTTCCCACCGACTAAAGAAGGTGGCCCAGAACTTTGAAGTGAAAGTTGTGTTCTCAGCTAAAAACAAAATCAGTAGTGTGTGTCCTGGTGTAAAAAGAAAATTTGAGGGTAAGAATGAAGTAATGAAAGTCTGCACTATCGCCCACAAGCGTCCGTTTGTTGAGTGTACTAAGAATGTTGTCTACCAGATACCATTGGATAAATGTGAGCGCGTGTATATAGGTCAAACTGGAAGGTGCCTTAATATAAGATTAATGGAACATGCGTCGAGCTTGAAAGGAAGGCCTTTCACGCACTTGGCCACACATTGTAAAGAATGTGGTTGCACACCCTTGTTCGATAAAACAGTGGTTTTGTTTACTCATCACAATCAAACTTCCAGAGAGATTGTTGAAGCATTTCACATATCAAAGCATAAAACCAAGTGTGTTAGTCACCCTTCTGTGGCCTTATTGGACAAAGAAATAGAGATGCTATCTTGTAATGTCTGATTCCGACATGTGATTGATGCGTGTGCTATGCGTGATGTAAAACTATTTTGGGATGATGGTGCGCAGGTTTGTAGGTATATAGGTCTTTCGTTTTCTTCAATAAAATTTCAGTTGTTAGAGTGCGCTTGTCCGTGTTGGTTCTTTCTTCGTCCTCGTTTGTTTGCGCATCGGTAAAGCCATGGATAGATTCCAACTAGGCCGACTCACGGTGTTACTCCATTGTAGATATCCTCTAGTATTCTTACATAATGCTCATCTACCCCCTGGTTCCGTAATGCCTGAATGACTGCTAGGGTTTCGACCGAGTCAAATGCTTTCTCATAATCTATGAAGGCTATATATAGGGGTTCAGTATACTCAGCGCACTTCTCTATCACCTGATTGATCGTGTGAATATGGTCCATTGTTGAATAACCTTTACGGAACCCTGCTTGTTCTTTAGGTTGACTGAAACCTAAGGTTGCAGAAATTCGGTTAGCGATTACCTTGGTAAATACCTTGTAGACGACTGACAGTAAGCTGATCGGCCTGTAATTTTTCAAGTCCTTCATGTCGCCTTTCTTATGAATTAGGATGATGTTCGCGTTCTTCCAAGATTCCGGTACCATTGCGGTCATTAGGCATTGCGTATACAGATTTGCCAGTTTTTCAAGGACAATTTCTCTGCCATCCTTCAAGAGGTCTGCTGTTATCTGATCCTCACCAGGTGCTTTGCCCCCCTTTTATTTCTTTCAAAGCCTTCCTTACTTCTTCTGTCGTTACTGTGGGATGTCTATCTCCTGTGAACTACTGTCTCGTTCAGCATTATCCTGTATGTCCCTGGCTACTGTACAGATCCCTATAGAAATCCTCGGCCACTGGGACTATTTTATCCCTATTTGTGATGACATTGCCTTGCTTATCCTTAAGTGCATGCATCTGATTTTTCCCCACGCCAAGACGTCTCTTCACTGCTTTCAGGCTACCTCCGTTCTTTACAGCGTATTCGATCCTCTCCATATTATACTTCCGTATGTCAGCTGTCTTACGCTTATTGATTAACTTCGAGAGCTCCGCTAGTTCTATCCTGTCAGCTGCGGTGGAGATTCTCATGGTTTGCCGTTTCCTGATTAGATCTTTCGTCTCCTGTGAGAGTTTACCGGTATCCTGTCTAGCCATAGTGCCCCCGACTTCTACTGCACACTCCGTGATAATGCGTGTAAGGTTGTCGCTGGCTTCCTGTGTCGTATGCTCGGCTTCCTCGTTAAGAGCGGAATATCAGTTCTGCAGCGCGATCCTGAATTCTTCTACTTTACGTCTTACTGTTAGCTCATTTAACAGTAAGACGTAAAGTAGAAGAATTCAGGATCGCGCTGCAGAACCGATATTCCACTCTTATCGTTCACTACGTTCATAGGTGCACGTTCACTACGATCATAATCTGAGTAACATTGCTATGTTAGCCACCTCCCTTTTGGCATCAGGTTTCACTTCAGATAGATGAACCATTATTACTAGCGTGCAATAATAGCCCATCCCGCTATCGGGCCGCCCCTTCTACAGCGTCAATCGTCCCATTCCCGCTGCTGGCAAGTTCGCTGTGAAAGGCAGCAATAACTCAGTGTTTACTAACACCGCAATGAGTCCGAAATTTCCCTTCAAGCACGCACTGGCCTCACACTCAAGGCCAAAACACGGCGAATTCACGGGCGCCATGTTGTTTTCGATTTTTGAGCCGCGCAACTTCGCGCAACAGATCAAACGACTAAATGTGAACCCAGCCGCCCCCATAACTAAAACCGACGTAGAAATCAACGAAGAGCGCTCTGCCTGAACCACAAGGAACTGCTTCGCCCGGCGGCCATGTTTTCACATCTTCACAACAAGATGGCGGCGCCCAGTAATGTCATTCCGGAGATATGGCGCTCCAAAAATATCTGTTTTTTTTTTCATCAACTTGCACAAGCGGTTTGACGCCTCAGTACACAAAAGTATTTTTTCTACAGGACCTTGCAGTGGCTTTCGATGGGAAAATTTTAGAAGCGCACGGAATATAACATGTGGAACCCGACATTGTGACTTTCGAAAAAGCTATCTCGGGGACAATTTTATGCGGGTTTTCCATGGAATGATCAATCAATTGAACCTTTACAAACAGCATCACCTTGGCGGTGTTGGAAAGTTATGCTGTCAGTAAGCATTTTTCCCCACTGAAACTGACGGGAGCATTAAATTCCTTGGCTCTCAGACTGTTTTGGAGCAGTTTGGCGCAATTTTTGCAATTTTCAAGCTTTTTGGAGCAGCCTGGCGCAGGAAAACACATTTGAATCAAATCTGCGCAATATGCGCAGCTGTCTCACCCCTGTGTTTGCCCAGGAAAAAATTTCAGATGCTCATTTATGGCCGCAACACCCTTAGCGTGAGCAATTACGGCCCTCTCCCAGATACCATGAAGCTTTGGGCAAATCTTACTGGGTATTGGAAAACTTCAGTGGGGTTCACTTCTACCGCCAACTCCAGTGATTGGCCTCCTCAACCATTTTTCAGGATGTTTCCACACGCTCAGACAACCACACAAGACCCCACGAGAAATCAAACTGACCGGATCGTTTTCCGGCACCCGGTGGGATTCACCCCCTGTAACACTCGGTCTCCAGCCCCCCTCACTAGATCCACTCACCACGGCGGCTCAGATTAATCCCGGCTGGGGCGGCCGCTTTTCAGATGGAGGCGAAAAGTGAAAATGCCCGTGTGATGATATTCCGGCACACGATAAAGATCCCCAGGCGCTCAAAATTAGTCCAGAGCCCTCCACAGTGGCGTGCTTCATATTCACAGCACAGGTGCAGCTTCAAAACGTGAAACCCCCCGCAATCAAATCAAATGAACCCTGACCGGATGTCGGAGAGGGGCCGCCGAGGCTGGAAGGAGTCGAGGCTCTCGGGGGGCGCCACGGCTCCGTTGATGCGCAGGTTGCGGGTGTCCCGCACCACGGCCAGGAAGGCGTTCAGGTCCTCCGTGTACTCGGCCACAAACAGCAGCAGGTCACGCGCGGGGATCTGCGACTCCACGTACTTGGCGTCCGCCGGCTGCAGCACGTCCACCTGCAACCGATCGTGGACCAAGACGATCGGGCAAGGAGCACCACCGCAGCCATGAAAAGAAGACACAATTAAAGCGGAAAGTTGGGCGAGTTGGTTGCTAACTAAAGCATTCGTCGTACTAGCAAACACAGCGACAAAGCTATTTGTGTTTTGTCTCTTCTGTAGCTTTGCCCCTGTTTGCTAGTACAATGAAGTCCCTAGTGATAAATTACAACTTCGTCTAATTTGAAAGAACTAGCTATTGGTAACTCACTCAGCTCCATTACAGCCCCACAACATCATTTTTTGAACTCTTTCGTTACCACGAGAAATTGACCAATTTTGAGGGGTTTAGCAAAACATTTTTTCTCTGCTATACACATTGGTTAGGCACACATTGCTGTGACATAAAATGCAGATGATTCCACGCGCTTTCCAATGACACCAGTTTCAATAATGTTTTCATAAATAATGATTGCGAAAAAAAAATTATTATTGAATTCTGAATTTTTGTCGAGGCATCAAAGAAAATAAAGAATAGGAACTTCTATTTAATAAATCACCAGTAGTAGAAAAAAAATTTAATTGCACGGTACAATTTGTCTGATATAAAGAAAATGTTAGCACACGTGGTGCCCATGCCTTGTGGTGAAGCCCAACCTCTATTTCAAATTTGTTATTTTGGATGGTTCTGTAGAAGAAACCTGGTGGTTTGACATTATTAAATGTTCCAGTTAGTCCCCACATGATGTAAAAACACCTTGTCAGTGATTATGACCAGCACGATATTGAAGGCAAGCAAGCAATGCGAGAAAATCTGCTTGAAGTTGAAAACCATACTCTATAGTAGATGCTTGTTGACGCTCTAACCATCACTTATCAGTCAGAACTTTAATTTGCAGTTTATTATCATGTTCTGACTCGCTATGGTAGCCCTGCTTGCAAGAATACAGTATGATGCGCTAGAACTGTGCCCAGAAAGCTTTCACCAAGCCGCCGTTGTGCTATAAAGTGAGTTCAGCACTACAAGCCTTCTAAATTGCAGCGCCACTTAAAAATTTCGAAAAGAAACAATTACAAGGATGTTGGAGACATTGTCAGAATAGACAGTTCTACTAAGAAGTGACACTAGACCTCCGGAAATACCCTCGGACAAAAACAAAACTGGCCGGTGAGCAGCTGGCGGTGTTCAAGGATGACTGGAAGCGTTCTCCTCGTCTGAACTGATATCCGACAACTCGGTGTTATCTTTCGACTTTCGGCGGAAGCTGTTATCGCAGAAGTAAGGCCTGGGCAAAGTGGAAGCGCGAGCGGCATGCTTGTTTCGAGGAACAGTAGTGGGCAACGGAGGTGCCATGGCAAATGAGCTAGTACTTGGGGAACTGCGTAGTAGCGCCAAATATGAATTTTGCCGCACAAAAACGAAGCCGAAACTGCTGGAAACTGGTTGAAAATGCCAGGGCACACTTGCCAGACATGCGGGGGACCATCAGAAATAAGCTTTGGCAAAATAAAGCTGCCCTTTCTGCGAACCAAAGATCACTAGTGAGTAGCTGGTGTCATTTTCAAGTAATTATCACCTCTCAACGCTGTCGGACTACAAAGCTGACAGCATTATTTGGTACTTGACTTGCCAGGTGCCTTTTGATAAAAAAAAAATGTGGTAATGCAGCCTAACCACGAGCGGCATGCTCTTTTGTCAAGTGCAGCAGCCACCCCCCTTCCTCAAAAACACACGCACCTCATCTCGCAAAAAACGCAGTCAAAAATCTCATTGTCGCCGGAGCGGCAAAATTTAAACTGATTCTAAAAGTACAGTGCCCAGACTAACCACTGGCCACAGTAGGTGTACGAGAAATGACTACAGCGTGTCGAAATAGGCAATACAAATTATCGATCACCGGTGATTGATTTGAGTAGGCGTGGTAACGAAAGAGTTAAACGAGAAAGAAAAAATAAAACAAGAAATGCTGCAAGTCGCTTAAAATTCACACTACAGCGCCGTAAAATGGCACGGGGAAGAGACATAATTTGAGCTCGCACTAAGAGCTTGATAGTTAGTTTTTGTCTTTCATATTTTTTTTATTAAAGGGGCCCTGAAAGCCGTTTTGAGCACACTAAATTGACTAGCGCAATCGTTAGATTGGGTCGTCAACATCACCTGTGCCAAGTATCACTCTTTTATGCGCAGCGGAAAGCTCCCACTTTTGTTGCAAAGTTTGTCGCTTTTTTCTCACCCTTTCCTTCGTGTTTTTGGACGCCGCCATCTTCACATGTCTACATCATCGATTCCCAGATGTTTGTCACGAGCTAGACATCCTGCTATTGGGCGGCTTTTCACGCACTTCCAGCAAAGAGATGAGTCGTCTGCTCAGCGTCGGCTCGCCGGCTGATCTGCCAGCGGAGTGCCGGAGTGCTTGGACATTTTACGACAAACGAAACAAGTATAAACAAACGCTTAACCGTTTGTATTGAATGCAACAAGGCCATAACACGACATGGATATTCTCTTACTTGAGTACGTTCCATAAAGAAAGCGTTGAAGCCCCGTGGCACTTCTTTCTTGCAATCGCAGAGAACGCCCTGAGCCGAGTGCCCGGGTTTGACGCATACATTTTATTCAACTTCCAAACAATCCAAAATGCGTTTCGAACGAACACACGTCACAACATGCATTGCAAGTCTGAACCGCGATTGACAGACGATGGGTTGCCTCCTCCTGCCCCTCGTAAATTCGGCACTCACCTCGCGCGCGGTTTGCGGGGACGAACAGCAAGTCACTTGACTCTGGCGCACAAGCCGAGATGGCTTTTAGCCACGCACACTGCACATACCCCATGCGAGGTTGAGTCGTACGCCGCTCGAGAAAGATAATCCAGACCATGGGAAGCACTATCCACCCGCAGAAGCACAACGTTGCATTTCATCGCGAAACAAAGGCGTCCACAACACACACACCATCGCCTCCTGTAATGCCAAACCAGGGTTCGTACGAGCTTCAAAAGCAAAAATTCAAGGGTTTTCAAGGACCAGAAAACACATTTTCAAGGCCGCCGTCTAATGTTTTATCTGCGATTATTTACAACTTTTTCAACACAGTGCAAAATTTCGTTATTGCCCAATACCCAAGCACATTAGTGCACATTTAGATAGGCGCTAACGGGTTCGTGAATGCTCCCCCAGTTTTATTTTTTATTTGACAGCTGGCATTTAGAGGTCTTTCTTTTTTCTTGGTGTTTTGCTGAGGCTGTTTGATTTCAAAACTTCATAATGTTGCCTGCATCTTCTGCTTTGTCAGCAAGAATATGAGCTGAAATTAAATCAGCAAGTGTTGCTGCAAGGCAGGAATAACTATGTACACGTCCACCATTTGCACGTAAAAGCAAACGCAGATGGAGCGTATGAGGCACAGCAAACATGCAATGAGCGGCCGTCCACAGACTAAATAGAACATGCAAGATAGAGAAGAGAAGCCGGCTTTCACTGGATTGTATCATGACATGGATTCTATTGAGGAGTGCTGTTCCCAATGTTGCCTCGTAATAATGACAATCCACCAAACTCGTAATTTCATGCAATACACTGAAACTTGATTGTTACAATGTTTCTTTACATTTTTAACACCTAAAATCCACGACAAACACTTTAAATTCTTGTGAAAAGATAGGGCCATTGGTTCTCTCCAGAAAAATCAAGGGTTTTCAAGGACCCTTTAAAAATTCCAGGACTTTCCAGGCCTTGAAATTGACACTTCTAAATTCAAGGGTTTTCAAGGTTTTCAAGGACCTGTGCGAACCCTGCAAACGCATCTCACACTTCCAAATGGGAGTGAGTAGAATGCCTGCAGTGCCCATATGCTGCGAGGTGGGGCCCCAAGCTGAACCGGGATCACGCAACCGTAACTGACTTCCAGAGCGGTTTGTGCCTTGTTGCCAGGGCAACCGATGTTTGATATTGTCAAAGAAATGGTGCTCGCTCCAGCGCTAGAAAGCTCAGAGCCGCATCGGAGCATGTTTTTCCAACGTTGCCGCTCTCCACCACGCGTCGCCCCAAGCTGAACTGGCGTTTGTGCACGGGTTCTGTATCGGTTTAAAATGTCTTTTTCACATGCCGCCGGCAGGAATTACCACCGCCACAAAATAAGACCCGGCACCAGCGTGGCCACATTTGATACGGCGCTTTTTGGATAAACAGTGCGCTGTGCATCCGAGGGAGCGAGCGCAGGATCCTCCCCGTGCGGCTGCGAGTTCGCCGCCGATAAAAAGTCGCGTGCCGCCGATAGCAAAGTTCTGCAGCAACATACACCGCGAAAGGGCAAGACCAGGCCGCCGCACACATGGGACGAAATTTTTCGTTCGCTTTTCCAGCCTTGAGCGGAGTGCGGGATTCATGGTGTCAACAAAGCTTGCCCGTAGCAGACGGCAGTGTGAGCAGCGCAATAGCGGAAGTACGTCACCGCGGAGGAGCACAGCATCATGGGAGGGAAGGCTCGCTCGCCGTCAACAGCGGAGAGTAAGTTGAAAGGAGGAGGAAACGTGGCGCGACGATAATGCGCGGTTTTTGATTTACGATTTCTCAGCTAATACTCATCGCTTCAACAAAATTCTTGCGGGGGGAGATTGCTAATACATTGCTTTATTTGGTTACATGTACATCCACGCATCGGCGGAAGGTATTTCAGGACCCCTTTAAGAAGCCATGAAGACAACCCTTTCAGCCCCGATTTTTTTATTTCAATCAAAACTGTTTTTTGTGTTTTCGTAAATATTAGGGTCTCAGAAGCCCCAAATAAAAAATAGAGCTGGAAGTGCAATAACATATTTATTAATGGAACAATTAATTAGGACATTTAAAAATTTTATGTTGAGCATGTTGTTTATGCTGCTTATTTTCCTACACTTCCTGACCACATGAACATACAAGCAACAAAATGAGCTTCGTACTGCGCGTATTTATAAATTTACAAGCTTGGGAATAAAACTTGGACCGCCATTTTTTTCCCCTAAATGTCGTAATTTCACCTCCAATGGAACTTCTTCTTTGTAGCGTGCAGCTCCACTAAAATAAAGCAAAAGTGATATATATCGCAATAGGCGTCATTAAAGAACACTTCTCCTCCCCAAAACTAGCAGTTTTGGTTTCGGTCTCTGAGTGCTAAAAAAACCTAATGTGATGGCGTCAATTGACACCATGAGGGCTGTGCGGGTTAAATAGACCGATTGGTCCCAATGACTATGGCACCAATCTTACTGCAAGCTGCGAGCAAATAACCGAGATATTAGAAAAACGCACCAGGCAGTTGCAGCACCTAGCCACTTTCTGGCGATGTCTCTTGATGTCACAGAGTCTTCTGTCGGCGGTTTGCAGCTGCCACCGGCCTCTAGTCCTGTTTGAACGTATCACTCAAACGCTAACATGTAGTTAAATGCTAACGTGCCAGGAGTAAAATGGAGTTTTTACTCTTGGCCCATATTCCATCACCATAGCGCGAAATTTGAATTTAGCCAAATTTCTCGCATGTTTTGGTCAGAAAATGTCTTCTGTGGCTGGAATGAAGCGGATCGAGTCACCGAAGGCTAGTTCTGTCAACTGAAAACACTTGTAGTTTGTCTTCATGGCTGCTTCATGATCCTGCTTCATATATGTGCCAACATGTGAGGCGCAGGATGAAATGCCTCCGTCCCTGCCCTCCAAGTGAACTGTGTGAGGCTTCCAGGTCTGTGTGTGGCCGTGTACTTCAAGAACAAAGGCCTGCCAAAATATTGACGTTTTCTTTTTTCCCGAAAAATGTGCCACCATGGACGTATTGTACTTTGTTTCCTGCTACACCACAAAGGCACACTGTTTGCACTCATTTGTCAAGACACAAAGCCATCCCACATGTCAGCTGCAATGGGCATGTCAATTTCCCATGCCAATCTCACACTCTCGGCACGGAATTCTCTTTTCCCTTCCCCTAGCTTCATCGTGCTCCAAATCTTCCCAAGTACTCTTTACCCGTTTCTCATTTTGCACTTGGCTGCAACGCTGACTCAGAACTGCAAAGGGGACTGCAATGCCTTCCGCTGCCTGAAGGCCAACGCGTGTTTTGCCACTCATATCACAACGTTGCATAATGGGAGCGAGACACCGTTGAGAATTGCACGAAAATGACACGGCTGACTTTTTGAAAACATGCTGGCCTGGTGTTGGAAGCTATTGTACAGGCTTCTTTCTCAACAGCACCAATTGCGCGACTGTCTGTGCTGCCAGTGTAGTGTTCTGAGCCCCTTTCTCGCGCTATTCATCTGCCCCAAACCACCAAAATAAACCAATCCGATTATTTGGATAGCGAAGTGCCGTTATTTGTCACACACGTTTTTCCTCAGTTTACGCCGCTGTGGGCAGTGCTGTGTATAAAATGCACCACATTCACTTGAGCTCGATTTTGAAGAAAAAGAGTAGGAAAAAAAGAGGAAGAGGAACCTCGATCATGATGGGGGCGTGGATCTTCCCTCGGAAGCGGTCCTGGTTCTGCTGCAGCCAGATGGTCGCCTCGTAGGCATCCCTGCTACGCCGTCTCAGCAGTTCCATGCGCTGCTCCGACTGGCTCTTGACCCGCTTGATTTCCTGGACCACAGCTGAAGGGGCAGGCCAGAAAACAGAATGCGATGGGACGGCAAAAGTCACAAGCAGAAGAAGTGGCGTGCGCCTTACCAAGAAGGAAATCAGCATCATTATCACAACCAGAACGAGGCGGAAGTAGGGAAAAAAAAATTAGAGCCCTTCCACTCAATGTGAAAGCTGTCGGAAGTGCAGAGCAGTGATTCGCCATAATGGGCTGTGGCGCCGTTATCCACTCACTGCTACCACGCAATGAAAGTCAAATTTCCCGCCTTCTTAGTGCTCGCGGACCCCCTTGCCTGGAACTGCACCAGCGGGAGCTTTGTTCTTTTTGTGCTTTCTTTTCCTCTCGAATGTGCCGGCGCTGCACTGCCACTTTGTTTCGCTTACCATCATAAAAACCAACCCAAAGAGCGCTCCTAACTAAATGAACGCGGGCACTGGTGGTTAATTACGTATACGTTTTGCCTCAAATGTACCTGCAGTTTTCTTTGCGCTAAACCACGAAGAGATGTATGACAAGCGCCAACGGTTCACGAGTTTCGAACGCTTATGACCACATAAACCGCTTGGCTTTCGAAGCCTCTGGGTTACGCCACGACGACAACCGGTATGACGGAGCGCCGTGTGGCTATACGTGGGTCCGGCGAGCGAGCTACGACGGCAAGGCAAGCCCCTAAAGTGCTCTGCATTTAAAAAGTGATGCTTGGCTCAGAATTGAACTGCCCAGCAGACTCTTGATGGGTCAGTCTTGTGTCTCTGAGACCTGTTGTAGGACTTACAGGCACAGAGTCCTGTCCATCTACCGCATGCCATTCAGAGTGTGAAGTCTGGCCAACTTGTCACCACTTCCTGCATCTGCTGCTTGCCTGCATCATGGTCCTCACGCGCCTCCAACACCCTGCCCTCATTTGCCTCTCCACCCGCAGCCATATCGTCAACTTGTGAGGCAAGGCCAACTTTCATTTGCACTGTTAGGTTTACCTTGCACTGCACAAACTTAGGACATTTCGCACCAAGTAATTTCCATTACCCAAACGTTTTAACTGTCTTCTACATCCCCGTTTGCATGTCCTCCACCGTCTACATCTCCATGCATAAGTGTTCTTTCCATTCATAGTTACAAAACTCCTTGTTGCAGCCTTCGACTCGTGTCTCTCAGTACTTCGTCCCAAGTCTCCATAACCTCATAACATCAAACAGGGTTGGTAAAAAAAAAATGGGGCTGTACTAAAATGTGAACACTGGATGGGTCAATGCAACAACATTGACAAAAGACGCTACATACAGAGTAGTCACCCTTTTTTTCCAACCTCACTCTGACTCCTGATGTACTACTGAGTAGTGTTTATTCAGCACCTCCATTAAACTCCAACCCTGCCCATCAAACTGCACTTGGAACATCAAACTGGCATGCAGACAATACCATGAAGGAAACCTGATCTTCATACGCTTAAGGGACGTTAAGAGATTAACAATTTTTGACAGTGATGATGACTATGGGGTTGAACATGCCGCAGCTATGCCTGGGATATGAGGCAAGACATAGCGGAGGACTACAGGTCAGCAGGAGTGGAACAGGGTCCATGGGTTTGGGAGCAGTCCTGGGAGCAGGCAAAAGTGCCTTTTGTGGCAGGCTTGGAGCAGCCAGAAAGACATTTTTGGAGCGGGTTTGGAGCAGCCAGAATTGCCATTTGGAGGAGATGGAACACCATTTCGCAGCATTATGGTGCCTCCCTAATCTCCGTACAGGCCGCTGTGCAAGTCCCCTGCCAAGTACCTAATCTATGTAATACTATTCTCAGGCGTTCTACCATGCACTAGAACCTACTCTGAACCAGGAACACAGTTCTTGTACTATTTCTGGAGGTTTACAAAATGCGGAGTCATCAACCTTTGGCCTCAGCGAGTGCGTTGCATTATTACCGTTCGAAGGCCAAACCTTACGCGGAGAGTCGAAAGGGATCAGATAACAGGCCTTGCTTCGTGTCCGGCAAATGGCAGTGTTTATGCGACCCCACGGCGGCATTCCATAAAACAAGGTGTGTGCTTGCGTTTTTTTTCTATCGAACAGCGGTTTCAGTGCGTGCAAAGCTGAACATAGCTTTTTCTTCACCCGTCAGAGAGATGCAAGAGTCTACGAACTGACGCCACAGACAACGTACCTAACTAGAGAGTGCGTCAGAAGGCCCTATTAATATTAGACCATCCTCCACTAAGCAAAGCTAACCACAAAGTTGAATTGAATCGAATTTAATTTAAGCTTATTTGTTCTTTTCTGAATATAGAAAAACAGTGGGGAAGAGGGAGGCAAAAGGCAACCAGCATCCCTCCGTTTAGCAGGGAGTTCATTTCAAGTTTCCAATCCATTTCCGTTTCAAGTTTACGGGCGAAAACGAGTACAGATGCCTCAAACAAAAGTGCACGAAATTAACAACCGAGGACAAAGCGTCCAAGACCCTGTTTGTTCAATACATGCAGCAACACAAAGTTGCAGGCCGCAAAGCTAGGATCGCCAAAAATGGGTGACTAAATTGATGTTAACCTCCAATAAACTAACATTCCATGCGGATATTATTCTATTTGTGATGAGACACAAAAACATTTTACTTTTGGACATTTTTCATTGATTGCGGCGCAGCAGCCGACACCGGCAAACACAACCATGCAAATGCCACACACAAAATTTCAAACAGATGGTGCATAGTGCCTGCTGCTTATGGCTACGCGAAAGCCAGGTTCGATAGCTGCTCATAGTTTTGATGAAACCGAAACCATTAACGCATTGAGGAAACCGAAAACACGATGTTTCAGCCAAGTTTTCGGGCACTGGGCATTGGCGGTCGTATCACGCAGATGTGGGTCTCTAGACATATAGATGAAAATTAGCAGCCTTGATCAGCTACTACGCTGATTTCAAATATGTAATTGGTTTTAACAAAGCTTTATTTGTTTACGAAATACAATGTTTTAAAATTTATTTATTGAGGCAGTCCTTACGGGGGGTGGTTTAGAGCAATTTCGCTTAATCAAACCCAATAACAATTTGTATGGACATAATAAAAAGGGTCTGCTCTGCCAGACTATGCTGTTTTTACCCATTTTGAAGACTTTTGCAATGCATGCAGGAGGTGAACACTTAATACCAACAATTTGTATAAAATTGTCTAACCTTTACTCATTTTTGCAAAGAGGTCCGCATAGAGTAATAAAATAGCATCACCTGCTAGATCAATTCAGTACGAATTCAATGGTACCACTCTTGTCATCCTAGCCCAAGAGCAACATTACAAAACAGCAGAGTAAGGCAGAGCATGGTCTTGCAAAAAAAGAAACTGAGAAAAATGCATCTGAAGTTTCAGATCATGGTAACTTTTGCTACGGCATAGCTCCAACAATATAATTAGCACCATTTTGAAGCTCTGTTCTTCACTAAAAAAAGCCCATTAAGTATGTGACAAGGATACCTCTGGAAATACTGACGTAAATTTACACGAATACCATACAAATTTTGAAGGAAAATAAATTTTCTACTGTTAAACTTCAGAAACTGTATATCCTCTTTCACTTTTTCTCTCAGTGTCTTTTCATGTGTTGTCCGAACCACGTGTTGTTATTTTTGTTCTATCAAGGAGACTAAAGCACAGCAGCCCCCCAGAACTAGACACTATCCTGCAATGCATCTCAAACCTACAGCAAGGCTGTAGGTGATATGCACTTTGGTGATCAACGCTTCAGTGATACAAATAGCATCACCTGTTAGATTAATTGAAAACAAATGAAATTATACCAGTCTTGTTATCCTAGCTCAAGAGTAAGATAAGGAAACATCCCGTAAGGAAGAGCGTGATCTCACAAAATAAGAAACTGCAGAGCTGCAGGTGGACTTTAATTCGGCGCTCAATGCCAGAGTGGTACAAACGACCTCACCTGCTAGATCTATTTATTGCAAATGAAATGATACCAGTCTTATCATCCTAGGCCAAAAGCAAGATAATGAAACACTCCGTAAGGCCGAGCATGATGTCGCAAAATAAGATAGAGAAAAATACATCTCTGGTTTCGAACTCTTGCTACAGCATAGCCACAATATAAAAAGCACCGTGTCACTCTGTTCCTCAAGGGAAAAAAAAAAAACAAGAATGCGACCGTGCCGTAAAAATAACCGAAAAACCTCTATGCAAGTAATGAAAACCTTTGCAAACAGCGCCGGAAAACTACACTTTTTGCTGAACTTCACAAACGGTACTTGCTACTTTGCACTTTCTTCAATGCCATGCAAACTAAATAAATCACAAACATATTGTGCTGCCAACTTTTTTTCGCAAATAAGACCAAAGCACAACAGCTAACTAAATCTGGACATTTCCACGCGGCGCTTTTCGGACCAAATTTGTACGTAACAGGCGATCTGGGCACGCAGTTTACGGCGTGTTTCGTCGTTTTTTTGTGCGCTTGCGGCGCGTAAATCATTGAGGTAAAGGTCTCCAAGCATTGCGGCACGAGACAGAAGACATTGTGACAGAATCGCTGTCACTAACGGCAGAGAAAATGCACCCGACTGCGGCGGCAGAAGCGCGCCGGCAAAAACAAAACGAAAAAAAAAAAAGGGGGGGGGGGGGGGGGGGGGGGGCTTAACCGCATCGGCCAATCAGAGACACGGAACGGGGGGTTTGCCCCGAGCGCGCATGCTCCTGCCATTCAGTGGCTCGTAAACGATCTTCGCGAAATCAGCGGTAACGCTCGTTCTCCTCATGGGGCATCATTTTGAGGTAGCGCAAAATAAGCTCAAACAAAGCATGTACAAGGCTAACCCAAGATGGCCGCAGCCAGCAGTCTGCTTCGAGTGTGGCGCACACAAAGTTCAAGCTTTTTTCGCCCGATTCTCAGTGTTTTGCGGCTCCCGCTGCGTTTACAAAGTCGATTTCAAGATCTTTCTCGACAAAATTCAGGCGTAAAACTTTTAGAGTAGGTGCTTGAAAGTATGGAAACTTCAAAAATGTGTCTTTCCCACGTTGCATTTTTTCGCGATTTTCGACCATTTTAAAACCCGCGCCCCCTTATTAATTCAGGCAGGTTTGGCGCAACAGGGGCAGTTCGGCGCAGGATGGCGCAGCTAAACACGTTTGGCACTCAATGGCGCAAATGGCGCAGCTGTTCCACCCCTGGGTCAGTTTAAACTACCCGAAGATCTTTAATGTGCACCCACATCTCAACACACAGGGCAATTCCGCTTTTTGCCACCATTTGAGAGGCAGTTGCCGCATTTGCAAATCAAACAGCCCCTTAGCCACTGAGCTACCGCAACAGGTATGATTAAGTTTAACTAAAAGTTCCCCACCTTTCGTTGTTCTTGTGGCTTTTGTTCTTTGCTTTAAAAATATGGCCCCATTCCTTTCCCCCGTTTCCCTCTAATTGTTTGTGACACTGCGGTGTTGTCAACTCGGGGAACGTTTACGACACAGTGGTGATCAGTAAACTAGACAGCTGGCTGGCAGCGCAGCCAATTGAGCTTACACCCTCCAACTTTTGCCAGTGACTGCCCTATGTGCTTACGTGACTAAACATGTGCCGTTTTTCTTTCATCCATGCAGGTGATTGCTTGAAGGTCAAAAAACTGCAACGTTTCAATCTCAAGAAACCTTCGTTGTACGCGAACTCTTTTTTTTTTTTTGTAGCAAACCACCGGTGCTTCCTACGGATTCAACTGTTTAGGTTATGCGATTCCGGCCCGACTATGCAAAGCCATCCAAACGATGCAAAAGATCACCTATATAATAAACGCCTGCACATCACTTCAAGCCCTCAAGTCCAGCCCAACTTTAATGGTTAGCACTTTAACCTAAACCCAGGGCACCCATGCATATGAGAGAAGGCAAGGAGCAAATGAGTCCAGCAGGTCCATCCACCTACTTTCTGCAACGCACTGCCGATTGATTAATTGATTGATTGAGTTAGAAAAAAAACAGCCACCACTTCCACCCCTCGTTTGGCTGCTACAAGCGATGGGAAGTTTGAATAGCACTAGAAAGTTGAGTGCAAATGAACCTAACAACCGTACCGTGGACTACAGTAGCTACGTTGGTAACTTGAATGCACAAAACCAGCATTGCCAGAATTCTCCCCCCTCCCAAAGGATGAAAACCACAAAAAAGCACCCGTGCCTCCCAAATTTACCGCTGCTTTCGGCCTGCTTCTCCCGGATAAAGTTCTCTGCCACGGACTTCTCCTGGTTAAGGCTGGCGATGGCTTGGTTGCACTTCTGGATCTCCTCTTGCACTTTCTTGATCTTGGCCTGCCAATGAACAAGGGCGGACAACAGGAAAATTGCACAGGGAACGCCCCAAAAATGGAACGAAGGTGGGCAAAGTAAGGGAAATTGGCAAATTAAACGGGAGCACATGGCAGACTGCAGGGAATACACACTTAGAGGTGTCATAAAGGCAGAATACATCTTTGTTCAGTTTAAAAGAACTCGCCTTTGGTAACTCTTTCAGTCCCATTCAAGCCACGAAAGACTTTTTTTTTTTTTTACAAAATAAGCGCAAGAAATAGTGAACAACTCAAATTTCGCACTAAAGTGACGGAATATGGGCAGGAGTGACCTGATATCAGCCAGCACCAAAAACATAGTAATCAGCATGTAAACTGCACGTTAGCAGTCAAGTGACTTGGCCAAACGAAACTACAGGCTCCAATACAATCGTCCAGTCATGTGTCTTCGTGATTGGTCAGTTTTACGGCCACCAATCGCACAAACAGGATACCGTGATGTCATAGAAAAGCTGCTGGAAACTGGCCCGGAGGTCGGCACGGTTTCACATGTCTTCTTTAATATTTCCATCATTTGTTCGAAGTTTGCGATAAAATTGGCATCATTGTTATCATTGTCCTTTGAATGAACCAAACCCCTATGTCGTCATTACGGCCCCTTTAAGGAGAGACACTGCTCTTAAAAAACCTTTTTTAATTTTTGAGTAAACTCTGTGAAACTTGTCAGACTTATTGCTTTTCCTCCACTGATTCTAAATATGGCATTGTTTTTTTTGTTGGTCAATTAGGTCCCGAGATAATTACAGGTAATTAACCATTTTTGGAGGAACAATAGACAAAACTGTGTTGGTCAGAAAACTGTAATCTTTACATTTTCCAACCCCATGAACACTGGTGAGTGCAATAAGACAATCAGTTCTTTTATGCGTCGCTTGGAACTAATTTTACAGCTCATTAAACCTTGGTGGCAACACTGTGGCAAGGAGCCATTTTGAGTGCCAACTTCAAACACTGAAGTTTAATGAGCTGTAAAATTAGTTCCAAGCGACGCATAAAAAAACTGATAGTCTTATTGCACTCACCAGGGTTCATACAGTTGGAAAATGTAAAGATTACAGTTTTCTGACCAACACAGTTTTGTCTATTGTTCCTCCAAAAATGGTTAATTACCTCTAATTATCTCGGGACCTAATTGATTAACTAAAAAATAATGCCATATTTGAAATCAGTGGGGGAAAAGCAACAAGACTGACAAGTTTCACAGAGTATACTTCAAAATTAAAAGAAATAGTTTTAAGAGGGGTGTCCCCCCTTAAAGGTAACAGGCAGCAATTCAAAGGGAACTGTCCAAGGGGGATGCTTTGAAGATGTACGGGGGAATAGGCATGCATGTGCCATCAGGTGCAGGCCAAAAAATTTCGAAAGGAGGACAGCAACTCACCTCAACGGCCTCAAACGAAGACTGGGCGGTATCCCTTTCAATACCGGCAATGTCGTCTTTGTACTTCTGAATGCTGCACCAAGCAACACACACAGAAATCAATTGCATCAGCGCTTCTGCTCCTCCCAATGGCTCTGGCATGCATACTTGTGGAAAATGAGAAAGCAACGCCCAATAAAATGCCCCAGTGCATTTGAGCAGCCAACTGCCAAATTCAAGCATTGCTAACAGGTAATAACCCTTGATTCCTTACTCATGCCGCATATGCTGACAGGAAGCTTCTTTTGAGCTTCTAAATTTCGCACGTGTAGCATTCCACTACAGCTGGCATGTGCTGGCAAGTGCACACACTCATTTAGCGCAAGGCTTGCTTGTGTTAGCCTTCATGCACAGCTTTAGCACAAAGCGGGAAAAGCCAACCCAAAAGGGCCTGTCCTGAGGTGAAGCTTAAAAGTTTGCAGCAGAGCGAACTTTAAAGCTTGGTTTCTTTCCCTATGTCCGGTATGTTAGCAACACACACAAGAGACCTTGGTTACAAGAGACATGTTTCCCGGGTCCCTTGACTGTCTCTTGTAATGAGGTTTTAATGTGCATTTGAAATATAACGCACTGTTTTAGCACGTACTGTGACAGTCATGGTTGTTTGTTATCACCAAGCATTCATTAGAACTGCGGCCATTATAAATGGGCTCAACTGTACTTCAAATGGTAAAACTTCACTGATAATCGAATCAAACAGCAAACACTCTTTGCAAAGCATTCAGTTTCGAATAGCCAAACATTTCCTTGTTTGTACAATCAGTACAGGCACCACAGCGCATCCCTGTGGGACTCCTCACCTTTCGCTTCTTCCTCCCTCCTCTTCGATCCTCCTGTGGAGATTGCGCTTGTGTGAGCGCGCCTAGAACAGGACGAGATGCAAGATCACAATTTGGCTTCACACGTCAGACAAGTGAGATCACCATTCTGTTTCTGGTGAGAAACTATCACAAGCAAGAATTAGAAGCACAGATAAAGCTAGTACAGTCAAACCCGGTTATATCGAACTCGCAAAAAAAGAAAACCTATATAGGTGATAATTCGATATAAGCAAGCTAAGGAATTGGACGTCATAAAAGCACATAGCCTTCATAAAAACACTTTATTGGCGAAACTGCCTTACTTTCGCACAGAATAGCCCTGCATCTTCTGCTAGAACAACCTCGCAGCCGGAGACCATACGCAAATTCGATGTAAACGGTTTCAATATAGTCGGGTTTGACTGTAAGTACTAAAAAGCACTGCCTGAGCTTCGTTAACTAACGTTCCAATACGTATGAAACTGCAGTTATACCACAATTTTAGGAAGTGCAAACATACCACGATTTTAGGAAGTGCAAACTGAAATACCAAGATAGCCTCGTATGTTCAGCAATAACTTCAAAAATAACAAAATGCAGCACGGTGAAAAATCACTGGGCGGCGGCAGATAACTAGACGGCGAAAGAATAACAACGAGACGACGGTTTTTCGTGGAGTGGGGCACTTGAGGCTTTCACCTTAAAACGTTATACCAAAACTATCATCCTCGTTCTTGCATAGCTTGCCGCAAAAGCTGAGCATTGAGCATACACTTGGCCAGCGAACTCCAACTAGAGGTGTCTGCTCTGGCTACGCACCTTTTCTGTGAGTTCATTGATCTTCTGCAAGGATGTCTCCACCTTCTTTGTGGCTGCTCCTGCTTCTTCTTTCTGCAACAAAGTGGCAAGTGGTGATGAGGACACACGGGGTGCTGCTGCAGAAGCAACAAGGCTCTTCAAATTTACGACTCACAAGTAACACCTAGCATGTGAAGTGCGTCATAAGATTCCACTTACGCCACTATGAACTCCTTGTGATGCAGCAAATATCATTTGCATAGAAGTCTCCATGCCTCATCTCCAACACAGCAATACATCAAATCAATATTTTCTAGGCAGACAGTTACGACTACCAGCCCAACAAGAACTGTCGCAGTACGTCTTATGTTGCCTTTGTGCTCCTATACTTAAAGGAGCCATGCAGACAAAATACAAGTTTGTTTTATTCGAAAGATTTCGTGTTTTGTGGTGCCCCCAGCGCTTGTCCGGACGCAAATGATGCTTTTTTCACTGACAAACTAATCAATTTAAGTTGATTTGATTCTCCCGCCAAATCGTGTGTTTTCGTGACGTCTGCAATAATGTCATATGTGCTGGAGAGCCTTGTTTGCCGTAAATCAACCTAGATGGCGCCACCATACCGCGGCAGGCCGTTTTCTGCCTTTGTTTTTGACTCTATTTGTACCTGACTTGTTTATGTTAAGGTAGAAAACTACCATTTCGTAAAACATAGCATTCACTTGACAAATATAATCACGTAGGACACCAGCGCTTACGCCAATTGGCCAGTGTCATCTGAGACAACTCCAAAGCGCTGCAGTGCTGTGCAGCTAAAATGGCATAGTACACACAGGACCAACAGCAGTACACATCAATACTTTTATGTTTACGTGATACTTTAGTAACTTCCATTGTTTACCCCAACATTCTCACTACAATAAAAAGAATGTGCCCTAAATGTAAGCGTGACTAGCTCGTTCGGCAAGCTTGTACACATTTTTTTTTCTAATTTGCGTTTGCTTTTGCCGGCCTCAACCAATCTCAGAGCTGGTGCGTATGATATCATAGGTTCTGTTGCGGGAAATGAGCTAGCGGGTCGCATGGCTGTTCCCTTTTTTCCTAATTATGTAGCTTATTTGAGCGAGGTGTGCGTTAAAGGTAGTGTCAGTATGATCTTAACGAGGCAATTTTTCGGACGAACCAAACTTGTGTTTCGTCTCCATGATCCCTTTAATACTTAAAAGTCAGCGTAAATTTACTTTCTCAGACACCTCGTGTTGAAAAATCAGTGAGGTTCCAGGTTTTCGCAATGCCGAACTCCAATGGCCCACAGAAAGCGGTAACAATTTCAGCAACGCTGCCGTTGTGATCACAATGCCTATAACTAATGAGCTAGTCAAGCAGTTTTGTGGGTACAGCAAAGCCCAAAACTTGAACTGATTGATTGTAGTGTTTTAACGCGTCAACGCAACGCAGGCGATAGGCTCATTGTAGTGGAGGGCTCCGGATTAACTTTGACCGCCTGGGGATCTTTAACGCGCGCCGAAATCTCGAACACACGGGCGTTTTTGCTTTTCCCGTCCATTAGAAAAGCGGCCGCAGCGGCCGGGAACCAAACCCGCAACCTCGTGCTCAGCAGCGCAGCGCCTTAGCCACTGAGCCACCGCGGCGGGTCCCAAACTTGAACTGGGACAAGTCGAAAATTTTTAAAGTCCAACCGAGCTCGCATGGATAAAGTAAAGTTACATTCGGTGCAGTGGGGGTGGTGCTGCCATGGAGGATCGCAAAGTTAACGATACGATGCACAGAGATGATTGATGAAGAAATAGTCAGTCTACAGGCATTTACAAGGTGAATAATGAACACGAAGAGTACACGACAAAAGACAACCGAGTTGAAATAAAGCCGCAGCACACAGAAGGGTATCACTGCACAATTTTTAGAAGATGCCCACACTGTCAACCAAACCGACGCATGGTTGGCTGTGCAAATGTGTGGGTCTCCTGCAACTAGTGGCAGCAACTTCTACTAGCGACCATACACCACTCCTGTTCCAAACCAACTCGTCAGATTTTCGCATACAATCGCCAGCCTGGCTCTTTCAACCAGGCTGCCACCCCAAATAAGCATGCTAACTACTTTGGACTTCGACATCACCCCCTTTTATACTCAGCGGTCATTTACAAAAGAAAATCAGTCGCACCGATGGCGGAAGGTGATGACCAAACACTGGTCTGCGGTGGCAACCACACTAGACCCGGCCAACAGGGAAAAAAGCACCCCTGCACACAACCACATAAGATCACAAGTGCCTCCACCCCTGCAGATTCCGTGTATTTGTCACTGCTAGCTCAAAAGGTATTTGGCAGGTTCGCCAGAAAAGTCAAAATCTTACCGCAGAAAGCACAGAGGAGCCACAAAATACCTCACACTAGCCACAACGAAAAGGTTGCTGTACTTGCTACATAAAAAGGAGGGCCAAACAACCACAAACAACATCCTATTTTAGCGTGACCCGACTAGGCAAAAATAAATTAACACAAACCTCCCACTTTCTATTTCCGTTAAATGTTGTCGGCATACAATTAATTTGTGCGCCAGCTGTGTGCATACATAACTTCAGTTTAATTCGACCCAATTAGCTATGCACAGATTTGCTGCCTCAGCCAGGGACAGAAAAAAAAAAAAATACTCGAACAGCAAGGCAGCACGTTTTGTTATCCTTCATCTCAGTTCCACTTAACTCAAAAACCCATTCAAATCGAACTACTTTCGGTTTCTGCCACTAAGGAGTAAACCCGACACTACTACTCATAAAAAAAAAATGAGACTCCCACTCAGGCTGCAGCCCTACCTGAAAATGCCCTGAACACACACAGAAACCTCGAACACCAGTGCAACAAACCTGCACAAACTTACACCAGTTCCGCATGCAATTGTTGAAAAGAGGTGCAACTCGCACTTTTTCTCAAAGCTCACGATTTCCAGTTTGACACAGTGGAGTACTGAAGCCCACTTGCTGTTTAATTAGCCATTGAAAGCCTCCCTTTTCTCCTTAACTCCTTGGGCAGAGAATGCAAGCGGCCGCACCAGTTTCTTGTCGACGACGTTGATGGCAGCCATGCGCTTGCGCACTCCTTCCTTCTTTTCCTTGTGCTCGGCCAGCGTCTTCTCCTCCTTCTTCATCTTCAGCTCCTCCGCTCGCAGCTGCTCCTTTTCCTTCAGGTAAGCTTTGCGCGACTCGTCGTAGCTCTGGAGTAGGAGAGAGAGGGAGAGGACTTTGCTTCAGATCATGGCAATTTAACACGCTGAAGCTGCACTACGGCTACGAAGCACGCCATAGCGGAGGGCTCCGGATTAACATTGACCGCATGGAGACCTTTAACGTCCACTGAAACCTCGACACGGGGGTTTAAGTGCAGAGCACTTTAGGGGCTCGCCTTGTCGTCGTAGCTCGCTGTAACGCTCAATGTCAAGCAACTTCCAGAATCAGGCGGCGCAGCGGGATAACGGACCCAAGTAGAGACTGGCGTTCCGTTGTAGGGCATCCCGCAGAGGCTTCGAAAACCAAGCGGTTTAAATAGTCCTAACCGTTCGAAACTTGTTAAACGCTGGCGCTTGTCATACATCTCCCCGTTGTTTAGCGCAAAAAAAAAAACTACAAGTACATTTGACGCAAAATATGCGTAATTAACTGGCAGCACCCGCGTTCATTTAGTTAGGAATGCTGCTTGGGTTGGTTTCTACAATAGTAAGCGAAGAAAGGTGGCAGTGCAATGCCGGCACGTGTGGGAGGAAAAGCAAGCACAAAAACAATAGAACTCCCGCTGGAGCTGTTTCAGGCAGGGGGCGCGCGAGCACTGCGGAGGCAGGAAATTCAAAATGCATTGAGTGGTAGCAGTGAGCGGATAACGGCACTACAGCTCATTATGCAGAATCACTGCTCTGCACTTCCAACAGCTTTCACATTGAGTGGAACGGCTTTAATTATTGCTTTTTGCCTTCAATTAACAAGGCACACTGGTCTCAGAACCTTTTTTTGCTTTCCAACCAGTTTTGATGAAACTCCATGGCCTTGTTCCGTTTTTTAGCTGATGTCAAATATCTAATATCAAACATACTTTGTGAAAACTTTCAAGCTGTCGCGTATTCAGGTAGTGCATGTTGTTTCGGTGCATTACTCTGCATTCATTGCGAAATGACTTGTACTGATCGCTGTATATTCTATTCCCCCCACCCCCCTACTGACACATGACGCAGGGGGGCCCTGCAATAAATAAATATACAAACAGGGCATGGTTCCCCAAATCTCGTAGCCCTTGTTGAAAAAATTTAAGCTGTTCCACTCAAAGTTAAAGCAGCCGAAAGTGCTGAGCAGTGATTCGCCATAATGGGCTGTAGTGTTCTGCACTTTGAAGCATTGGGCGGAGGACCCCCCTCCCCACCCACCAGCCAGGCGAGCTTCTGCCGCATGCGCTCGATGCGGTGCTGGATATCCTTGTGCTCCTGGAACTTTTTGACCTCGGCGTCCAGGTTGGACATCTTCTGGCACGCCTGCTCCAGCCGCGACTGCTGGCTGCTCAGCGAACGCTCCAGGCTGCACCGCTGCGCCTGCACCACGACAGATCATTGTCTCACAAGGCTTTGGCTTCGCTGGACCGCCCAGTGGAACTGAAATCGAGGGCCTACCACAATGAGGCGCTGCAGATTCAAAAGAAGGGTACTTTTCCAACGACCCTTCGACGAGGCGTAGGAAGGGCTGGCATTGGACGATGCCAAAGCCCCCTCTTGAACATATAGGATTTGTTTTTCAACACCTTTGTGGACACAGGGGCAAGCTTTCGCTTGCTCCACGCAACATCAAAAATGTGCCCAATCCTCGGCAGAAGGTTAAAATGAAGAACTCACAAAGGTGTGACTAACTGTCTCGTTACGGTGCAAATTCAAAGTTGATCATCTTGGTCACCCATTTCAATTGCTAATTCTTTCTACTGTTACAAACTTTGCCAACTTTGCCACATTTCAAAGAAAACCAAGGACTGAGGGGGCTTTAGGAATGCAATATGTCACCTGCCAACATTGCTGACACCTTCCAGTGACGCATCCATGGTTAAGGACAACAACAGCAGCAGAGGATCTCACACATCAGCCCCGTCGTTGGCACAAAGCAATGCTGAAACTTAGTTAAAGGTGTTGTGCCACCAAATTTTCACTCTGTAAAAAGCCTGCTGTCAGCTTCCTCTGCATGCAACGACCCTCAACACGAAGTGCTGGGTACAGCAAGCACTTAAAGGAGCCATGAAGAGAAAACACAAGTTTGGTTCATTCGAAAGATTGCCTCGTTAGAACCATAACGACACCACTTATAACGCAAACTTCGCTCAAATAAGCTACATAATTAGGAAAAAAGGAAATGACCATGCGACCCACCAGCTCATTTTCCGCAACAGAACCTATGATGTCACTTGAGAATGCTCTGCGATTGGCGGAGGCCGGCAAAAGCAAACGCATGTTAGGCAGGGCTTACAGTTTGCATAGCGAGCTAAATGCCCGTGAAACATACTGCACATTCTTTTTATGACAAAGAACGGTGGAGTAAACGGTTGAAGTTCCGAACGAACACGCAAGCGTGTATGCCAATGCGTACGAAACTACCGTTGGCCGAGCTCGACATCTCGCCGTTGCCACCGTCGCGCAGACGAATTTTCGGGTTCAAGGCTCTTCGGGGCCAACGAACCGTCCCAGCACGCACAGCCGCGACCTTGCTTGGTATCGTAATCCCTTCACAGGAGGTTGGCCGCCATATCGCCAACCAGCAAAGGTAAAAATAAAAACAAGGGGAGTAAGGAACACAGAGCAGCAACGAGATAGTGCCACTCGTCGCACAGGTTTCGGTATGGAGGTCGTGTTGGCTTGCTGCTATCGTTACGAGCTCGTTTACAGTTTACAACCACTGAAAACTTCAGTTTGTTTGAGTACTTTACAATGAAATTTCGTTGCTGTGTTTTGAAATGCCCATGTAGTACGGGCCAATCGTCGAGGGAGTGCAACATCCCCGGTGAGGAGATCTCCTTTCATGTGCTGCCCAACGACGAACCTCGGCGAAGCAAGTGGCTACGTTTTGTGAACTTTGCAAACGGAGGAGAAAGAGAGCTAAAGGAAGTACGAGTGTGCTCGCTTCATTTCCGAGGAAGTGATTACGGCAGGGACCCGGACATGCTGGCGCTCGTCGCCGACTTCGTCAAAGCGCTCTGACCTTGGGGAAAAAAATTCCCGTACACACCGCGCATTGACGCTCGAGTCTTTCTGGTCGGAGCAGAGAGCTCGAGCGAACGGCTTTCCATACACGACACCGGCCAACTGGCATAAGCGATACTGCTACTGAAATTGAAAATACGGCACATACGTACCAGTCTGTATTCGTCCGTCGCGACGGGGCTGACGAGGCAGCGGTGCCGACGGCTGGGCGTTCGTCTGTTGTGGCTATCGCGGAATGGTCGCTTTCCCGTCCACCGCGTATCCCACAACTCTTGCCGCTCGTGCACTTGGAAGCATTGAGCGTTCAAGTGGTGTGAGGTTGTTAATTGCAAGCCCGAGCTCCTCGGCGAGAGTTTTGTTCTCCGGATCAGGCGATTCCATGACTAGGGCTGCGGGTGCACTAGGTTTTACTAGTATTTTTTTAATGGCCGCCGTCTCGGTCGACTCCCGCGTGTGGGTGCTATATGGAGTCAACATACTAAGTATCTGTTTCATGGACCGGCTCATGTGACGTCATTGTTCACGTGACGAAATGTGCAATTTTTGCGGGAGATTTAAAATTTTGGCTTAAATTGCCTTATTTCTCAGTGAATAAAGCATCATTTGCTTCCGGGAAAGCGCTTGGGGTACTATGAAACACCTAATCTTTCGAATAAAACAAACTTTTGTTTTCTCTTCATGGCTCCTTTAATATATATTTTAATTCGCTTCTAAAAATTACCTAAATGCTCTTCTCGAAATCGGGACCCATCGCTAGCGCCACTAACCATGACGTCAGTGAATTGCCAGCATAACAAAGTTTGTGACGTCATACAACGTTAGCGACTCGAGCGACATCAACGTGAACTCCAGTTACCACAGTTTGTTTGGTCGCTTGGTCGTATCAGACACACTATGCCCACATGACTGCGACGACGACGCGACACCGACGAGTCGCCAAACCATCAGCCAACTGCCGAATTGCCAGACCGCGTTGCCACACTACGCCGACGGCGACAAAAACACGTCGGCCGATGGAAAGTCGCCGTAGTGTGACTGACTCGCCGACCGAAGACGCCAACGAAACCGGTCGCTTGACTGGTCGCCCGACACGTCGTCGGGAATCGACCGAGAAGCGAAAACTGCGCACCAACAACATTTGTGCCGCAATGAACGCGGCTCTATTTTGTTAGTTTCTGGAGTGTAATAAACTCAGTAAGTTCCATGAAGCCCATACAACTCAACACTAGCACTAATGCGATCCGTATTTTGGCGTTCGAAGCTTCGGCCGTGCTTTTCGGCGACGCCGCTACCCCGGAATGCGTGTGCGATCGGCTCGCGTGTAGAAAATATAAGGTCAGTTTTGTGCAGAAGAAGAGTTACGTAGGGTAATTTGAATAATAAGAGATCAGTATCGGCAAAGGTTTTTAACGTAAAACGTAAAACCGAAGTACGGCAAGCACTATCCCTTCAGTGCAAAATCGCAGTGGCAGCCGGGCACACTTATTTTAGCGAGCGCTTTTGCAAAAGAGCAGAGTTGATGGCGATAAGCTGTTGCGGGGGCTTCGCGGAACCTTGCTGCGCAAGCGCTATTTAAGAAATTTGAGTTTACAAGTCAGGAATTCTGTAAACTAGCTAGTAAACACCGACGTACAACACCAAGGATGGGCCTCCATCTAGTACACCGGCTATATCGCAGTGTAAAAGCGTTTGTTCGGTGGCTCAGTGGTCTCGCGCGTTACGCCTGCCCGGTCAACGTTGCTGGTTCGATTCGCGGCGGGGGCAACTTTTTTTTTTTTTTTGCGGTTTTTTTTTGGCATTTTTATGGTTTGCATATCCATGGTTTTCATTTGTCTGCATCCGAGGATGCAGACAAAGAATCCGTGTCGGAGCTGTCGCGGCTTGACGTGACGAGTCGGCGTGTTTACTTCCGTGGTGAAGCACGTATGTGGTGAAGCAGACGCCGCAGTAGAGTCGCAACGTACCGCAGCGCCGCATGGTAGACACACGTGGCAGAGCCTCCTCGCAACACTGTGACGTCACTGCTTGAATCGGCGTCCAGAAACCGAAACCGAATCCTGTCCCCATGAATCGTGCGATAATTTTTTTACTCAGAATATGTGCATGTGAGAGCATGTATCATGCTTTCTAAAGAAATATAGAACGTTTGCAACAAAGAATGCACAAGCAACAAATTTGGTGGCACAACACCTTTAACAATAAAGCAGAGGGCTTGCACGTTGCCCCAGTTTACTAACATTGATTGATTGATTGTGAGGTTTAACGCGCCGACGCAACGCAGGCGATGAGGCGCGCCGTAGTGGAGGGCTCCGGGTTAATTTTGACCACCTGGGGATCTTTATCGTGCGCCGAAATCTCGTACACACGGGCGTTTTTGCTTTTCGCCTCCATCAGAAAAGCGGCCGCCACGGCCGGGAATCGAACCCGCGACCTCGTGCTCAGCAGCGCAACGCCTTAGCCACTGAGCCACCGCGGCGGGTCCAGTTTACTAACAGCCAAGCTGTTTAGCAAATCGTAATTTTTTGTGCCTGCAATTAAAATTACCGAGAAATTGCCGAGCGCTCGTGTGCATGCCTCGCATCGACCGCCCAGCGTCATCAGCGCACGTTTGCCAAGCCAAGCATACCCACTTGGGAAGTTAACCAAGATTGGCAAAACTAAAAAAAGAAGAAAGAAAAAACTCCACCGTTCGCCGTAACCTAGGCAACTCTTGCTCAGAACGAGAAAAATGCGTCACAGCGTACGCCCCCCCTCCAAGGTGATGTCCAACGATTATCACAAAAAAAAAAAAATTAAGGAAGCTCACACTTCAACCAATAATGACAAAGTAAAGGTCATTGCGACAGCGAAGAAGAAGCAAAACGGGTGCAATTGTGGACTTAAACCTCTGTGATGGTCGTGAAGGTTGCGTACAGCCTCGCTACCTTCAACTCTTGTGCATTAGTGGGGGCTTCGTACATTTTCTTCTCCCTCCCCGTTGCCGTGGCAGGACACAGGCGAGCCGTACCTGCAGCTCCTTGAGCTTGGAGTGGAGCTGGAAGAGGTCGGAGGTTCCCACGGCCCGCTCGGTGCCTTCCAGCAGCTCCTGGCGCGACATGCGCACAAAGTCGGCCACCCGGTCCTGGGGCAGGAACTGGCACAGGTTGTTCACCTGGATGTTCAGGCTGGCCACCAGCGCCTCCACCTGGGGAAACCACAGCACTTTCTTCAAAGGGGGGCACCACGAGAATGGTCTCGAAAACGGAAACTCAATTTCCTGCATTTATTTTATTTGCAGTCTGCAGGTCGCAAAGAATGTACCTGCATACCTGCCAACCTGGTGACATAGAAATTCGTAATATCTGCGGACTGGGAGAAGTGGTGGGCAGCACACTTTAATTTTTAAGTCTAAAATGATTCACGTTTTCTTCACGCGTTCTCATGTTTTCACAACCATACATGAAAACCGTCAGTGTTGAACAGTAATGAGCAGCAACTGCATTGGGAAGGGCAGCAAATTCGGATATCTACGATTTCGAGAACACTTGGTAGTGCTTCGCGGCTTCGAGCCCGCCTTTGCACTGCGAAGCAACTACCGCAGTCATACCACGCAGAGGACGCGGCAGTCATACAAAGAGCGCCACAAACACGGAAGTCGTAACCAGTCCGTGAACAACATGCTATAAGCAGGCTTGCCGAGGTAGCAGCGAGTTCATCCCGCTGCGTAGCCCACCCCGAGAAGACGACAGAAATCGCAGCTTCGCAGATGGTGATAACAAGACTACGTATTGCTTTCCCGTGGCAGCGCACGTTCCACAGTGTCGTTTAAATAGATGGTCCCAGTTTTTTCGAAAATTCGTAAAATTTCAGGCAGGATTCGTAAAATCATAAGACGAATCAAAATTCGTACATTTTACGGAAAATTCAGAAGAGTTGGCAGGTATGTACCTGCAAAATATTATAGCTGTGCCATGAATATTTACAAAGCTGTCACCCCTCGAAGTTTGACCGTTTTCACCCATGTTTCGAAACTTTGTGCCTTGTTTTCTCAGGACCAATTTTTTTCCCCGCGAGGTCAATCATCAGGGTACAATATCTTTATTTCATAGGTAGATTATGTAAACATTGCCCAAAACAGAATGACATAAGTTGTGCAACTCTGAATTTACACCACTCAGATGAAAACTGACTGCATAGTATTTGTGCCCAGGATGTTAATCTACACTTGATGTGTAAATACCAAGCACATAGGTTAAAAATAACAAAAATGTCCTCAAGACCGAGGTCCCCCCTCAAACAGGTCACTGGGGGGCAGCAACTTCATTCTGACTGGAAATAGACTGTAGGCAGTTCACACTACACTCCACCACAACCCACTCGTGTAACAAAAACGGGCATATGCCGGGGAAAAATAAAATTACTCCGGGAAATTAATACCCCTGTCATACAGAAAATCTTGACATTAGCTGTTAATGCTGTTATACCCCTGTCACACGGCAAATGTAATGTCATTCAAAGTGAATGACATTCACTGTTAATGACATTCGGCTCGGCCGTGCGGGTCTACACGGCGAAACAAATGTCATTGTTTGTGATAGCGGTGACGATTAGCGAGCTCGCAAACACAAAATTACATTTCAAGCACATCTAGGGGTTTTCACACCATGGTCCTTTCTAGAAAAAGGTAAAAAGGATTATTTTCATAGTAGATAATGAAAGAAAACACACGACTTAATTTGAAAATCTCAAACTTTACACCAACTTAGTCGAAAACATCCTGCTTTAGTAGTGCCCAGGGTATTAATCTACTTGATGCGTAGTACCAAGTTACATGTTAAAAAAAACAAAAATGCCTAAGACTGAGGTCCCCTTTCGAAAGAGGTCACTTGGGGGTTATTGTTTGAAATTACTGCAGGCACTTTTGCCACTAGACTCCAGGCACGACGCCCCCTCGTTAACCGCAAACTGGGCATTGCCGGGGAAAAATATTATTCCTAACGCAAAATTAAATTTGTCATACGAAAATTTCTTTTGACATTAGCGGGTTTAATGCGTGTTACAAAAGTATACCAAATGACATTCAACACAAACGGCATTCAGCGTGTAAACAGGTTAGGGGAACACATTTGCATTAGCTTCCGAACCACATGAGTAGCCTCGACAGCAGTGGCCTTATCACTGAACAAGGAAGTTCCATAATAAAATGAAGAGCACTTTGTCTGAGAACTATCAGCAAATTAATACTCTACCTGAATGTTTTACAAAAATAAAAACAAGGAAAACATCATCGTCACAAACCTTCGCCATACTACTACTGCTACCTAACAACACATTCGGGACTGGCTTGTCTTGGCTTGCGATGTCTACTTATGCCTCCGAGAACAGTGGTACACACTTTTTTATTTAAAAAATAATAAAAAACGTCAATTTGTTTTGTTTTTGAAGTATTAAAGATTATTAAAAACAATATAAAAGTGTTCACATTATTGTCTTTCACTTCCGCAACTTTGCCAGTCGTCACTGCTGTAATATCGAGACTTGTCGCCTGCTTGGCAGCGTCGCGCAGGGGCAGGTTCCCAAACCCACTGCAACAGGGTGCCCCAGTCTCATGGGGATGGCAGTGGACCAATCAGAGCGTACGCCGGAGGAGGAGAGGGTATATCACTGGCGCACGTCATTTCCCTTCATGCACTAGGCACAGCAGGAGCCGCAGTGGGAGTTCGCCAGAGAACAGCAGTGACGGCAACGCACAAACGCAGAGTTTCAAGAGCAGGAAGCTGAGGCTAATACCTCTGTCACACGCAGATCTAATGACATTAAGAGCAAATGTCATTCGCTCTAAATGTCATTAATTCGATGCTACAACGAGAATACCGAATGACATTTGAGCTGAATGACATTTAGGCGGCTAACTGAGGTTCGGGAGCTCATTCAGAAGCCAAATGAGTAGCCTCGACAGCAGTGGCATGTCACTAGACAAGAAAGTTCACTAATAAACCGATGAATACTGTTTCTAAAACCTGTCACTAAACTTATACATTCCCCTTCATATTGTTTTTCAAATGAAGAGAAACAAACAAGCACTTACAAAAAAAAAAATCTCGTCCCCAATGCTCGCTGCTACCCTAATACAGATTTCTTACGGACTTGTATCGGCTTGTGAGGTCTACTTAGGTTGCCTAAAACAGCGATTTTCCTTCTTTTTAATTAAAAAAAATAATGATGTGTTTTGTTTTAAAAAAACTATTATACATGAAAACATTTTAGACACACTTGAATCATAATTTTGCGGTTTTGCCAGCTCGCCAATCGTCACCGCTATCCCTATCAAATGACATTTGTTTTGCCGTGTTGACCCGCATAGCCAAACTGAATGTCATTACCAGCTAATGTCATTCACTTTGAATGACATTAGATTTGCCGTGTGACAGGGGCCCTGTAGAACTGTCATAAATGAGTTGCATCGACAAAATTTAATCTTGCTGCAAAGCTAGCTTTCTGCTAAATGCTCTGTACATCTTAATCTAATGAAGGTATTTTGAAAAAAATGCTGAAATCAGCCACTACGACGATTCTATAAGCACACGTAGTTTCTACAATGGGTTTGTTTTGTGCCCTTTGTGGCCACACAGCTCCGCGGGTCATCCTTCTTCGAAGAGGGGGGCAGGGCACTAAATTTTATCACACGACATTCGTTTTGCCGTGCAGACCTGCACAGCCAAACGCAATGTCATTCGCTTTCAATTACATTAGATTTGCCCTGTGACAGGTAGATAAGCCTACTTACATGCTTTGAAGGCAAAAAACCCCTACCGATACTTCACAACTTCCCAACTGCTACATCCTGTTTGCGTCTCTGTCTTTGCTTCCGTTTTTCCCGTCTTTTGGTGCACATCCACTCGCCTGTTTCTGTGGCACCAGGGATCTGTTCAGGGTCCAGGTGGACTTGCCCGGAGTGATGGTCCGCTGGATCACGTGGTTACTGCCCTCGGCATTGAACCTGCAAAGCACGGCACAAAGCAGGCACCCAGTCACTAACAGCTCAAGCAGAACGGAGAAAATGTTGGGACGGGGGCCAGCATTGCTGCACACCATAACTCTTTCGTTACGGTGCCATAGGCCATCGGACACGGAGTTCCGATGACTTCAAACCTCCCGCGAAAACTCAAAACGGTGCCTTACAGGCAACTATCGCCATCTGGCACATTTATGTGTAACTCCTTTTTAGTTTCGGTTTTGTTTGTTTACATTTCAAAACGGAGGCCACGATGTGAGTGAAACTGGAATGCAAGGGGTGAACGAGGTGTCCACTTTACGCCGCGCTCCGCAACGGCTGTCTACCGTCGCTGGACTTCGGCAGCTGCTGCTGCCAATTTTTCTGACACCAGCAGCAGTGATGACCTTAGCAACAATGTGGGATCGTGAGATTTTAGTTCCGGTAAAGCAGATATTTGAGTACAAGGAAATGTCACAAGGTCACGCCCCCTTTTCGTCCCTGGATACTGTACAACACCAGCCGAGAAGGATGGAGAAGAGAAGGAATTGCAAGATCTGCTACAAAAAACAAAGGCACAAACCAGACATGTCATCTGCTCCGTTTGCAATGTTTAGGTTTGCTTTCTGCTGGCACGCGACTGCTTCGCTAAGTGGCACAGCCGTCAAGGTCACTAGATTGACGGGTCTTCAAAAATCCAGAAGGTGGTGTACAAGATTGATGTACGTATTGAATGTCATTAGGAACATAGGAGCAACTTGTAGTAAATTTCAGATTACCTAAAATGATTTTCTGGCTTAGTATAATTGCGTATTTCTATTGCGTTCACACTTTTTGCGCTTTTTTCTTTTCCTTATTTGAAAACTAATAAAAGAATAGTTGTACCTCTCGCAAAACTGCTGCTATGCATTTGAAAGAGCACACTATAAGATAAAATTTTATGTCTAACAACGCTAAATGTGTCCACTTAATCAAGAGAAAAGATTTGATTTGTGGAAGCACGCACTGTTTAAACTGCGCCTCCGTATTCTCCTGCCCAAAAGCTGCAAGCACCCAACACATCATCAGTATCGTCTCATTTGTGCCCATTGCCGGACGAAGGCCTCTCCAATGTTCCTTCAGCCATTTTGTGACTTGACATGATCTAGCCCATTTTCTGCCTCCGAATTTTCTAATTTCTTAACTCCCCCCCCTACCGAGTTAATGGTCTTCCTTCATTTCTAGTCCCGCCTCTCAGCAGCCACCCTGTGACCACTACTTTTCAGGTCCTTGCATTACATGCCCAGCGCTAGCCCCTTCCTCTTAACTTGAGCTACAGACACACTAGCTTAATACCTTATCAGCCATTAAGGGGGGACACTGATCTTAAAACAACTTCTTTTAATTTTCAAGTAAACCCTGTGCAACTTGTCAGTCTTGCTGCATTTTTCCCACTGATTTCGAATATGCCATTATTTTTTCAGTCGGTCAATTAGTTCCCGAGGTAATTAGAGATAATTAGCCATTTTTGGAGGAACAATACACAAAACAGTGTTGGTCATAAAACTGTAATCTTCTTATTTTCCAATACTATGAACCCTGGTGAATGCAATAATCGAAGCAGTTTTTTGATGCATCGCTTGGAACTAGATTTACAGCTCGTTAAACTTTGTTGGCACCAGTGGCAAGGAACCCATTTCAAGACCGTTAAAGGCCAACTGCACTCAAAATTTTTTTTTGTCCAAATAAGTAGTTTATGCTCTTAAAATCACCATGGCGAAATCCTTAGCTTCGTAATCACAGAGAGCGCTAGGTACCGCCGTTCAAAGTACCTCCGAGCAGACGACGTTTGCACCTGGCGGAGAGTCGCCGTAACAAGTTCCGAGCGGCCTGTGACGGAGGTTGGGGAACCTGTCCCGTGAAGCTCGCGCTTCTCCGGCGACTTGCAGGGCGCTCCGCCGGGCGCAGGGATGCGTTCGCCCGGGGTTTCTCTGCTACACCAGCGCGCTGTACCGGCGTCGCCATCAAATGTTTAAACTAACCGCATAGGCAGTAATATCCCCCATTTTTCTCAATGCAAAAAAAAAAAAAATGATTAGAAGCCTAAACCTATTCAGGCGCTTGCGAACGTGTTGGAGTTAGCAAAACTCTTTTTACTTGAAAATAATATTTTTACTCAAAGAAAAAATAGCGCGAAAGGAGCACTTGCCTTACATTTGTCATTCCTATTGCATTTACCACAGAAAAAAAAAGATATATTATAAATTATTGACCACTTGCACTTCCGCGTCCAATATTGGCCTCATTTGGGCTGGCCCAACGCCACCTCTATCCTTTAGACATTTCCAAAAGTTTTACGACCCAAATAGAGTTCTTGTACACGCGGCTATAAACATTTGTGCGACTTTTGTCTCCCTAGCTAAGTGAACCAAAATCAGCCTTTCTCGTAGTAACAAATACACCCGCACAAATATTGGCCGTCGTATTTGGGAAGTGCGAAAACTAAACTGCTCCTCTCCTAAACAATAGATTATATTTTTGTTCGATTCCCAAGTGAAGTATTTACTTTGAGCGTTAGATTTAGTTTATTTGAAAGTAAAACGTTTTCAACAGTACCTGTCTCTGCGGTTGAAGTAGAAAACAGCGGTAGATAGGAAGTGTTTTCGTGTTTTAGTGCGTCAAGCTCTGGAGGCGGGCTTATAGTTTCAGATCCCTTTTATAATTTGATTCTCGATGTGCACACGGGAAAAAATACTGGGCCGATATTCACGAGGCTGTTTGCATGTAATGTATAGTAGAAATAGTGATTTATCTCCGCCCGCGTGCGATTTATTCCCTTCAGAGAGGGCGACGTGATAGCCGAGGGGTCGGCTATAATAAAAGCTGCTTTTCTATATCGTATACGAGCAAATAGATTTGTAAATCAGGGTCCGTTTTTTACTTGCAATACCGAAAATTGCTATCCGGCAGTTATTATGATGGAAAAAATTACTGTCGGGCGGTCTACTTCATCTCGATTGATAGCAACGGGATGCCGGAATTGCGCCCAACTCCATTATCATGGGCAAACGTTAGTGGAAGTTCTTCTGTGGAAATAAAAAAGCGAAACGCGGCGCTACCACGCGCATTTGAAGGCGGCTCTGAGCGGCCGCCGGCTCTGGCGCGGTCGCTTCCGTTCCCTCACGTACGTCACGTCCGGCCGCCGCTATGGCCGCCTTTTCTATTCAGTTTCGGTTCCGAAAACGCGAATGTCGCAAGCCGTTTGCGTCGCGCGCGTTGATGTTTGAAGCGCAGTATTTTGCATTTCGCACCCTTTTTATATGAACTGTTAGGTGACATTATTTTTACGTTGTCGAAAATTTGAGTGCAGTTGGCCTTTAAAGGGACCCAGAAAAGCTTTGTGAAGGTGGCAATCAAATGCATTCAGGTGGTAGAATACATAACGGGGGATTTTTGAGCCAAGTGTGAGCCCCATACGTTGTACGGATAATTTGTAAACAATTTCTGAAGATCTCCTTTCTCAGCCGATGAGTACGCCGCCGCAGTGAGCCGACCACGGCTGACGCAACGGCGAGGCGCCCCCCTGATTCGGCCGATCGTCGGTCGCCGGCAACGTCACTGCCATTGGCTTCCGGTTGCTCTTCCTCCTTCCTGCGCGATCACGAGGCAAAGGCGGGTCTGCAGCGATTGACGCGTGCCTAGGCGCAGGAATGTAGCTAGCGGAGAACGGAAGTCAAGCGTCGCGATGTCACATGGCTATCCCTAGTGTTTCCAGCTGCTTTGAAAGAAGCAGAGAGGGAGGAGGAATCGATTGGCAAGGGGGAGAGGTGCACTTAATTGCTTCTGGCGCAGCTAATACTGAATGTAGATCAATAATTTAACGGCATTGCATCGCTATATTGGTACTACGCGACAATAAAGGCCTTTTGTAACTTCTACAAAAGGCTTTTCTGGGTCCCTTTAAAGCAAGGATTCCCCCCCCCCCCCTTCCCAGCTGTAGGGGGGGGTTGACTCACAGCTCGATCTCGACGAGGGCGCTGGTGGCGCCGTGCTTGATGTAGTGGGAGACGTGCGAGGCCCGCCCCACCGTGCTGGGGGTGCCGCACAGGCCCAGGCAGATGGCGCACACCAGGGAGGACTTGCCCGACCCGTTGGTGCCCACAATGACGTTCAGGTTGGGCCCCGCTGCACCTCCACAAACGTGTACGTCCTGCAACAACCACGACAATGGGGCCACGCGTCACACGCCTCCTTTATTTATCCTTCGCGTCTCAGCACGTCAAAGCCAGGCCTGAGAACACATTCAAGCTGTTTGAAGGACCAAGGGGAAGGGGGGGTTAAAAGAAGGGTTAGTACCGCCTTTCAAAGGAACGGGCCAGTACTTATTTTACAATGACCAGGATTCTAATACGGCAGCTTGAGGGTGTAGAAGCTGTGTAGGAGGATTCTTTCAGAACACGGTTACACTGGAAAGTGACAATCGCAGGGTATGATCAGCTGACATCCTCGAAGCAATTCCACATGCAGCATCAAAGAATGTAGTCTTGTATGCTTGATTGATTCATTGATTATGAGGTTTAATGACCAATGCTACACAAGCAATGAGGCGTGCCGTAGTGGAGGGCTCCGGATTAACTTTGACCACCTGGGGATGTTTAACAACGTGCCCCAAAATCTCGAACACACGGGTGTTTGCGCCTTTCGCCTCCATCATAAAAGCAGCCACCGCAGTCGGGAATCACGCCTGTATTCTAGGGCTCAGCACCACAACACTTTAACCTCTGAGGCACTGCGATTCGGTACACTTTTCTCTGCAAGCAGCGAGGCTCAACGATCGAGGAGAGAAAGAGTGAAGAGGACATAGCCCGGCCAGCAAGAGGAGAGATATAAGGCGGCTGTGGAAGGCAGATCAACGTCACATGACGATATGAGCCTGATCCCAGCAAAAGTAAGACTCCTGGTATAACATTATTCAGCCTCACACCTCGCTTCAAGGTGCAAAAATCAGCGGGGACTGAGATGCCACGGCAGGCTGGACCTAACTCTATCTTCTCCAGGAACTTGGACCCTTTTTGTGCAATTGAACTGAATGGGACACACAGCTCGGCACTTCGTGAAGAGCCAGCTGGAGAAGGCTTCCCTTACGTGGAGGCCTGGCTTGCACTGTCCTCTGCCAACAAACTTACGTTGCCTGATCAGGAAGCTTGATTGAAGCGTAGTCGAGAGCATTCTTCCTTTGTGAAGGTGTGGAAGAAAAACGGGATGCCCTGTGCATGTGTGCGTGCACTTATCCCGTGCGGCCTTTTCATTCATTTCTCTTTGCTTGTCTGTATTTGACGACGTAGTAATGAATAAAAAAACAAAGCAAAAGGAGTGCTGAAGCGGGATAAAACCAGCTGGCTTGACAACGCTATGTGGATTTCATATTTTTAACTTCTGGCTGGTGTCAGATGCCTCTGGATGTTTTCTTCTGGCCATTGAACAATGTGGGTAACATGCACGCAGACATGAATAAAATGTACAACTGCCCAAGTAATGTTTCCCAAAAGGAAAAGGGAGGACAAGGCAGCATTACTTTGTTGGGGTTGGTTGAGGTCAGACAAAAGAAAAATGACTAAGGCTATTTGTCAAACTATTTAGGGGGAAAGCTGCGTGAGCAACACTTCCTGGGCCCAACATTGCAAAATTGCCAGCACTCTCAATGATGACCCTAACAGCCACATCAAGCCACGCACTTTGCCTCCGTATCGAAGTAAAAGACCAACAAAATTGATGGTGTCTTCTAGAATTCTGAATGGGATCACATGCCAACCACGCAATACGGAATGCATGTCAGCATGGTCTATCAGAGGAGTTCATGTGGACCGCCCCAAAGTCTAGCAACCACACAGGACCATTTATAGTGTTTCAATATATCACTATTTTCAATACCAATATATCGCTTTGCATCACCCTCTAATTGTCCTGCACAGTTTGCTTTTTTCCGCCGTCACCGTCTCTTACCGACAATTGTGAAAGTGTAATTACAGTTTCTCGGTTCTTTTTTTTTTTTCTCTTTTTTTGTTTGAATGAGGTGCTAGAGTCCATGGCAAACTATATGATCCGTTCAGCATAATCACCTAAATGTACAGCATGCAAACAGAACTAGACATTTAATAGAAGCAAGCAAGGAACCCTCCAAAAATAGGACTGCCAAACTCTTACTCTTGCATTCTTGTTACCATTTTTCATTCAATAACACACATTGTGCTTTGTTGAATTTGGTTCACCGATACCTACGACATAAAAACAAGTGATGGCTTAGTTGTTGGAAGCAGTGAACACTAAAAGTGGGTGATCACCCTACTGAGAAAGTTCGGAAACTTTACACGCTTGAATTTTCCCCCATCTGCCAGAAAGCACTGTGAAATATGACATCAGGAAACCGCTGCCATTGAATGCGACTGCATCTCGAATTCCCGGCGTTGGCAAGCCCGTGGTCAAAATAACATATTTTGTCTAACTTTTTACTTTTTTTTGCGGCCCTTCCCATTTCTGCAGTTGTTTTCCAATCCAGTACGCATTGCATGATACCACTATCCGGATTCAATCAATAAGAATGTTGAAACTTTTGTATTTCGAGCTCAAGCTTCACGCCTGTGTTTTGAAAGCTCTGCTTTTAAGCTCTGTTTTATCAGCTGCATACGAACCACCGAAGCCAGAGTGTTCGCAGGGACACGGCACGTTTTTAAACAGCAGCTTGTAGACAACCAGCCTACAGCTGCTTGACTTGAACGGAAGCTCTTCATCAAGCTTCGAAACCCTGACAATCACTAAACACACGCGTAGACCACCTGGCTACAGGTGCACTAAAAAAGAGGTGCCACATTTAGCATATTCCGTCAACTCGAAACGTATGACCGCACTGTTCACACGAGACCATACAACCACATAACACGCATTCGTTAAGAAGTTGATGATTGCCGTAACATCGGAGCAGGTGGAAACCGCGTGCCCTGCCGTTTTCGAGCTCTTTGAGGCCAGAAAATGAAGAAAGTGTCCAAGATATCAAACGCGCGCTGCCAAACAGACACCGCCGCTATGCAAAGCCGCCGATGCAGTGGCAGTGAACAGGCGGCACTTACATGAAATTTTCCAGCTTGATTCTGACGATCGCTCCAGTCGCGTACTGCATCTTGGAGGCCGCTTGAGGTGTCATCGTGTCAATCAGCCACAAACGTCGCGCGTAGCGCACATGTCCAAACAAAAGGTGCGAGCAAAATTATGGCGCGCAAAACGCGGCCATTCGATTTTCCGGCGCTTCCGGTCTTCCGGGCCCCGGCACATCCGGCGTGTGAACGCTTGTGCAACAAAAACGTAGCTGGTTAAAAAGTTAAAGTGATAAGTATTTTTTTTTTTCATAAATTGTAATTGCCAGCACACTTTTATTAAGTACATCATTTCTCCAGTTTCAGTTTCAAGTACATCATTTCTCCAGTTTCAGTTTCGATTTCACAATGTCCAGTCCGAAAGGTGACATGCATGTTCCGAGTTCCATGCTAGCGAACCAGTTTTATTATGCAAAAAAAAAAAAAAAAATCGGCCACCTTCACAACTGAAATTCGAAGACTGAGCAAACAGCGGATCTGGTGGTCTTCACTAGCTTTCCTTAGGTCTACCTGATGCCGGCGAGCGCACGCCGTCCAGAGAAAGAAATACTTCTTTCTTTCTCTATGCGCCGTCTCTCTCAACTAGAACATCTGCACCTCAGAGCTCACGTCATCACTAGGCATCTTGACGACCGTAGTGATGACGTAACATCTGCGCCTTGACGCGCACTCTCCACACCTGCTCGCCGGCTCCTTGCCTCCTCGCCACTTCCCCTCATACTTTTAGTCCTAGCATTTCCCTCCTCTCCACTTTTCTGAGACGATTTTTCAGCGAAGCCCGGCACGGCTGGATCTCTAGCTCGGGCCGACGTCACTGCTCGGGCGAAGATGGCAGCCGCAGCTAGAGTGCCGCCGCCAGTGTCCAGTACTTCCCGCATTGGCCCAGCTCCTGCTAACCTGGGTTGCTGTGAAAAACTAAACCTTCCTCATTCAAGAAAAAGCTTGACCTTAAACAAACAATTTAGCTTTAAAAAATTGCTGCACACTCATTTGTTGCGGCCATGCGAATCTGACGTGCCCACGTTCGCTTTCATTTCTGAAACTTGCGGCAACATTTAGAAGCATCCAATAGTGAGTGAAATCTCTTCTAGACAGCAGAGGACTGATGGAAGACCACAACGAAGTGTTTATTCAGGACATCACCAATGTCTTATAGCGGTGGTTCGCAAATAGGTGTTTGCAGGCTTCAAGGGGTTCTTCAAGGCATTCCAGGGGTTCCAAAGGGGAGGAAAAGTTCTGTGGTTGTGCTTCTTGCCCCCAAAACTTTTCCCTCCGTTTTTTAATTGCATACTTTGCCAGCGACGCACACAAAGCGGCCTTGCGGCATGGCAAGCACTTCTCCGCATAGCACGCATTTTAAAGTCAACTTTTTGCACATTTGAGCTGTGCGAGAAAGCGAGACAAGTAGGCATAGAACAGTAGGTGTAAAGGCGACTCCAGCTGCAACAGCTGATTGTTTGACACTGTGATGTGTATCAACTTTGTACTTCACTGTGGGGTCTCCAGCAGCTTTTGCAAACCTAATGGGTATTCTCAGTACTCTACCTCACCCAATATTACAGTACAGTAGCCAACCATTTTTTCGGACTTCGAAAAATTCAGACTTGCTGGATATTTCGGACTTTCCCGAGGAACCGCCAGTTAATCACATATGAGTAATGACTCATATTTTTCAGAGTGCTCGTTTATTTGGACTATTTTTTGTTCCCCTCCAGGTTCGAAAAATCGGTCGGCTACTGTACCTGCAACTTTTACCCCAGCCCGGCCCCCTGTACTATCTGCTATGGGAACGCCAACAATCCTCGTACCTCCCACCCGATCCCCGTCCCACATACGAGCAGTGGGTCTGTGGCCTATAGCTGGACTGGCTGTCCAGCTTGGACCTCTTGACCCAGTGCATGCTGATAGAGAGAGCACAGGCAGCCAGCAAGGACCAGGGCATAAACCCTTTATAAACATTCTATAAACCCTTTCAGCATACCTGCCAGGTTTGCTGGGATGGCATTAGGGAGATCTGGGGGGGAAGGGGGGGTTGTAGCAACAACAGAACGGGTAACCTTACACACATTTTTTTTATTTACTTACAACATAGCAGGAAATGAACTGTTTCTTTGTCCAAACTACCAACAAGCTACACTACTCAAATGTTCGACGTGGCTGACGCGTCCTGGAAATAGTACTGCAAGTGCAATACAAAACAGCAGGAACTGAACTGTTTTGTTGTTTCGTCTAAACTAACAAGCTACACCACTGGAGACTTGCTAAATCTTCAGAACGGCCGTGCGTAAATGAAAGCGGCGGTGGTGCTGCGCTTCTATCAACAGTAAACTAACAATGGGACGAACAGGTTCACCGTCTGCGCATGGCCGACTACGCTTTTTAAGCACTTCACTGATAACGATGCCAACTGGTGTTGGGTTGGATTGTCAGGTATACCTCCGGCACATTGTGGCCAGACTGGGAAAAAGATTTGGCCAAAGACGGGTGCGTTTTCGGGAGATTTTTGTTTCGGTCGTACAATCGTACAAAACCATGAAAATTCGGAAGTCTCCCGGAAAATTCGGGAAACCTGGCAGGTATGCAGTTTCAGTGTCAGTGACACGCTGGTATGCTTTTGCGTATCATTCAACCGACGACACGTCTTCAAAAACACTTACAATCTTTATTCCCGACTGCTTGACTGGACCCTTTGGCAATGGGGTTCCATCACCCTTAAAAATATTTTTCACTGGAAGGGTTAACAGAGAACATTTTATTAACACAAGTCTGAGGGTGGTCCAACGCTCATTTTAATCTGAACACAATGAAACACGCGTTCAACCGCTTGAGATGGCGTACCGCAATGACAGCCGTGACAGAAAATGTACAGGGAATGCGTTTTGGCACTTATGCATTCTCACTGCCCTCCTTGATGACTGCGAGTGCATAGTGATGAGCAAGCAGCTCTCGAAGTTCCTTCTCTTCCGCCTTGGTCCAACTCTGTGTGCAAAGGGAGGAAGAAGCAAAACAGGTTGTGTAATTAAATAGGGACGCAAAACTAAGAGTGAGCCAAACTTGAAGAAACGCATTTCAGCCCAACAAACAGAGTTCACAAAAGCCACGCAACCAAACCAAATTAACTTCTATTGCACTGAAAAGCACAAGCTGCAATTTACCAATGGTTGCGGTAATGAAATTTTGATTTCTGGACCCAGGCTTTCTTTCTTTCTTTTCTAAATGAATTACCAAAATCACAAAATCTGAGACACGAAGCCCGTACTCTCATAACGAAAGCAGCCACCGAGTTATTTTAAATTCCACCTGTTCAAGCGCCAGAGGCAGGCAAATTGGCATGTTGGATATTTCCACATCAACTCAAGCCCATTACCTATGGGCTTCAGTTATTTTTCTTTTTCGACAGCCATTTCTTATATCGACATATCGGTTCTCATATCGTTTATATCGATAGCTTATATCGACAACTACTTATTTTTCGACAGCAACCACTGATATAAAAAATGTTGGGAAATAGCACAACAAAATAAAGTTAACGATGTGTGTCTTAATGAAATATGTTTTTGATGGGTTTATTTCACATAAAATAACTTTTTAAAGGCACAGCTATATCTCAAAACAAAAATAAAAGAAAATATTTCAACACGAAAATCATCGACCCAACAGGAAATATTACTGCAGCAAGAAGGGCCCCGATTTAACTTGACCTGTGAAAATTACGTCAACCTCTATTAACTCGTCTGTCATTTGGCAACAAACCTAAATTAAACAGTAGCTAAGGCTTATTGATTTGTGTTCAGAATTGGAATGCTCAGTGTATTCTTATCTCATACAATTTTTTGGAGAAAACATATTCCATCCCAATGAGCTACAGAAAAAAGGATGACACGAGTACCGTAATTACCCGATTCTAACGCGCACCTTTTTTCCGGAAAAATAGGCCGAAAAATCGCATGCGCGTTAGAATCGGATACGAAACCGAAACTGGCGAAACAGCTGAAATTTTGTTCCACCCATCGCCATCGACACCTCAAGATGGCGCCAAAGCTTTTAGCAACAATTTTTCGGATCTAGGCGCCTAGGCTTTTCTATCGGCGTTCACACAAATCACCAAATTATTCCACTTGCGCGCTTGATAACAGCAATGGCAGCAGCGGCAACGAAGGTGCGCCGCTTCCACGGCTTACGAGCGGCTCCCACGCATTCACGAGTGGTTGGCTGAAGCGTGCACCCGTGGTGAAGCTCGCGGGATGGGCGTGCGGGGCGTGGGCCACGATCCCATCGAACATGGTTGAACGTTCGTTCAGAAGTGTGGCATCGCGAACGCGCTTGACGGCACCGATGACGAGATGTTGAGGTCAGCGGAAGGCGACAAGGAGCTCTCGGAGAGCGACGAGGTGTGAGATGAGTGAGATTACTTCAGGAAATAAATCGCCCGTTTCTCTCGCATTCGTTTTTCTTGCTCACAAAGTTCCTTGCACGTTACAATCGGAGGTGCAAGTTTTTTCGGTTTTTTGCCTGGAAAATCGGGTGCGCGTTAGAATCGGGGGCGCGTTAGAATCGGGTAATTACGGTAATTGAAAGGGGTGAAAGAAAAGCATCGGGGATTACAGGACGAATCTAACAGGCAACAGCACTTTAGGTCCAATTAAGGTCTGCCACAGCCTGTAGCATATGCAGATTACCTTAAGGGAGCACAGTGATCTTAGAAAGATTTATTTTTTGCTTTCCAACCAATGTAGATGAAATTCATGGGATTGTTCAGTTTGTTTAGCTGATTTCAAATATCTAATTAGTTTTGATGCAAGGCAATGAGTTTCCGATTTAATTAAACATTTTCCTTGATAGTTCTTGAGAACAATAGGGAAAAAAACTATTCACCAAAAGATTACCAGCAAGGCACGAATAGATAACAGAAGTTGTGGAGGATGAAATGTGGGGAGTAGTTTTTTGTTTTGCAATGACATACAAGTTTACACCAATCCTAACTTAGGTTCGTAGTACTACTGCTAACTAATTAAAAATAATGCTAATTAAACAACTACTGAAACACAAAATGCAAAGTCTGCTTCACATATTGGATGGTTCAAACATTCAGCTTCACAGTGCAAAAAAAAAATGATCTTCCTAGCTGCACTACATGCTGGGATGTACCTCTCGAGAATTTCCTATCACTGCGATACCACTCGTGGCGAAAAAGTGAGGAATTACGGGAAAATTGTTATTTCTTTGTCGAAATCGGGCCTCTATGGCTTTTATAAGTACCTGGTACCGTTCCAAGTATGGAATTTTAGAAGACCAACTGTGCAAATCAAGAGAAAAGTGATACCTAAAAAAATGTTTTTGGGCAATTTTTCGGCCCCAAATAATACTTATGTGCCCCCTTTAAAAGAATCAAGTACAGTTTTATTGGTTGACTGATTGTGGGGTTGAACGCACCGAAGCTAAACTTGGGCTATGATGCATGCTGTAAAGGAGGTCTGCGGATTGATTTGATTGATTGATTGATTGAGCACTAAGATCTTGACACACAAGCATTTTCGCTTTGTGCCTCCATCTGAAAAACAGCCACTGCAGCCGAGATGGAACCTCTTTTCTCGGACTAGCAGCACAACGCCTTAGCCACTGCGCCACCACGGCAGTTACAAGTGGAGTTTCGCTAGGCATGCAATGCTAAGGGCCGACAACAGCTGGACTGTCCAGCAACAAAATGGCTACCAGAGGACAGGACTAACAGTAGGTGAAGACCAATAAGTCGATGGAGTTACAAAGTACGATGATGATGGAAATTTTTTAAAAGCAGCCTGATATCAACTTACAATCAAGGAAAAGGATTAGAAGGACAATGCACCAAGCCTGCCTTCTTCGCTGAGTTTGCTCACTTTCTTCAACTGGCAAAACCTACCGTAATTATTCGAATATAAGAGGAGGTTTTTTTCCAAATATTTCGGATATTCCGGACTTTCCCAAGAAACCGCCAGTTGTTCCATAGGAGTAGCGACCCGCGGATTTTTCGGAGTGCTCTTTTGTTTGAACTATTTTTCTTTCCCCTTCAGGTCCAAAAAATCGGTCAGCTACTGTATAGACACATATATACGGCGATTTTTTTTACTCTCAAAACTGCACCCTCGCCTCATAATTGTGGCCGCCTTATAATCGAATAAATACGGTAGTTGTTTCAACTCGATCCAAACTTAAAAGGGCCACGAAGTCCAAATACAAGTTTGGTTCGTTAAAAGCCCTGCTTGGTCCCGATAACAATGACACCAATCTTATAGCAAACTTCGAACAAATAACTGAGGTAGCAAGGAAGGCATACGAAGTAGAGGCAACTGCCCAGCCACTTTGCTGCGATCTATCCATCCTGTCGCGGATCTTGTCACCGAATCTTGCCTCCGCCAAGAAACACAACTGGGCCATTGTAGTGGGGTTGTTTGATCAGACGACTCCAATGCTAATGTGGCGTCAACGCACTGAAAAATATGTTTTCAGTGCTGGCCCATTCAAGTCACTCCTGCCCATACTAGGTTAACTGTAGCGCTAAATTTGAAAGTCTGAATACTTTTTTTGCGTTCCTTTGGTTAAAAAAACATCCCGGGCAATCTCCACTAACCTGAAACCTGGTGAGGGAGGAGCATGCAGTGTATAAGTGTATTCTTGGAACCTTGGCGTTTTTGCCAACAGAGATGAAACCATTGTGGGGTAGAGATATACAGCTTTGCTTTAAAAGTTTTGCATCTTTGAAGCCCGAAGCTCTCTAGCGCAAGGCATAAACGAGTTTCCTGGTGTTTTAGTACCGTGACTACATGAGACGACCGACGATTACAATGACGACGACGATGACAGGAAAAGCCGACAGCCCCAGCCCCAAAGGGACTTCGGCCCTAAAAGCATCTCTCCTGGCTGGAATAAGACTAAGGTAGCTACCAAAAGCTGGTTCTTTCAAGCTGAACAAATCTGCATTTTGTCTTCAGGGCCCCTTCAATACTGGCCTAAGTACCTGCCCAGGCCGCTGTATAAGCCAGACTGGCCCAATGGTTGATGGCAAAGTTCCCTACTCCTGTAGCACAAAGGAACACCCTGGTGGTCCATCGGTTTGTAATTTCCGTCTCACCTACATATCCAGCCCAAGTCCATTTCTTTTCGCTCAAAACTACTGCTAACCTCCACTTGATTTCGTACCAGTGTACCCACAAGGGTGCACTGGTATCAGCAAGGGTACCAGGGGACGGGTCTTGAAAGAATAAAGAAATTCAGAGGCAAGGAATGGACTCTGGCAGTGCGCGAGGACAGGAGCAGGTGAGGTTCGATGGGAGAGGCCTTCTCGTCCTAGCAGTGGACCAGCTAGGCCGTTTATGACGAAGGGAGCACAGCCAGGGCTTACCTGCCAGGATTCGGGCCAGCTGGCGCGATGAGTGGTTGTTGTTGTCCGCTGCCTGGCGGCCGGCCCCCTTTGGAGACGGCACCGAGGCAGCGCAGAAGCTGGCCCACCTGGCTGGTGTCCAGCAGCAGCTCGGCACAGTCGGACAGCGTGTGCGTGGCATCTCGCAGAAGGACGGGCCAGAAGCTGCACCACGGTGGGTGGGGCGGGCAATTTATAGCTTTAGGAAATTAGGCTAGTCTTCAGTCACGCAGACAATCAGAGGCATGCACAGCTGTTTGCGTTTATAAAATTCCCTAAATGAACTATTCAGACACGAAAATGGATATCAAGAAATAATAATGACAAGACAAACATAAAAAAAAAACAAACAAAAAAATTGGCGGAAGGCATCGGACGGCACACTGGCCAAATTTCTAGGAACTATGTCACAAGCTTAGCCCGACATGTTTGCCTTAAAAACAACAAATTTGCAGCTTCTTTCTTCCTCTTCAGTGTGGTGGGATTAACGACAACATGGAACAGCTATCGACTGCCCGTTTATCAAGCCACAGTGCACACATGGTCCCCATAATGTGAGGAAGGAAAGCTGGGGGAGTAGGTATCAACAAAAAAACATTAAGTGAACGATTAGCAAGCAACATTTTTTTCTCACCAAGCACTCATTCGCCCATTTTTTTCATCATTATGGAAGCCTCACTCACATGGTGGGGAGGGAGTGTCATAAGGACACAATGAAGACTTAGTGGCCTGCAGCCAAACACGTCTCCTCACTCTCAACAGCGAATGCCTTGAACACAAACAGCTGTGGCAGGTCACACACAAACCGGGCGAAGCTGCGCTTAAGCCAAGGGTTGGCAAGGGCTGCATTCCAATTTCCCCTTTGCACGCTTCCGCTGCATCTTACCAGCCCCATCCCCATTGAAAAATCACCACCACCACCGTCATCATCAGCAGCATCATCAGCCTATCTACGCCCACTGCAGGGCAAAGGCCTCTCCCATTATTCTCCAATTACCCCGGTGTAGTAACGGCCACAACCTCCCATTGAAACATAAATGGCAATAAACACCACTGCACACAGTCAACAAATATGCAGGCTATTTTTTCTGCCTCCTAATCTAAAAGAATGACACCAGCGCCACCTTTTTGCATATTAATTTTGTAACAAACTAACTTGTTCTTTATTTTAATTGTTTCATTTAATTTTTCAAGTTGTGAGGTACTCATGCCCACATGTAATCATGTAGTGTTTATCATAACAATGTACTTGTTTTTTTGCGAAACTGCAGCTTGCATCTGTTAACATGTTAGCTACAAGGCTTTCTTTTCCAGCGGTGCCGTTCCAATTCTCGTCCCTATAGAAGCCTAATCAGACTTGAATGCCATGCTGTCTTCTGCGAATTGCAATGCGTGCAGCCAAAGAAGGCTCCCCCTTCACCCCCACTCACAAGTGTGGCGCCAGCTGCGAGTCGATGAGGTCGGTGAGCAGGCGGGCAGCGACCTGGCCGGGGGGCTTGCGCTGGAACTCGCGGTAGTTGGCCAGGAAGGTGAGCCGGTCGCTGAACAGCATGCTCTCGCCCAGGTTCTCCAGCAGGTCCAGGCAGGGAAGCTCCCGCCGCGAGCTGTACTCCGACAGGAACCTGGCAGAAGAACGCATTGGGGAGGACAGTGGGGGCGCGCTCCTACCCCACCCCTCTGCCACACATAGAGTTTCATACTAATATATACTAGAGGGAAATATGGCGCTGCAATCGCAAGCCACCGTGGGTGGCGCCATTGCAGGTAGCGACGTTCCTCGCCTCCTTGGCTTAGCTAGCCGTACGGCTCCTTTTTCGTCTTGAAGCCAGAAAGGTAACTTTTCTTTCTTCTGAATCGTTCATAAAGCTTCTGAATAATTACCGACAAGTAAATTTTTTCTGGAAGTTCAATTTTGTGATAACAAAACAAATTTAAATAACCTTTTAGAATAATATTGTCGCTTTTTTTGCAGCCAGAGGCAACTTTTAAGCCTGTTCAGGAGCCATGCCAAGGACAAGTGGAACGTGCCTGGCCGGTACTTGACGGAACGCTCGCTGAAGCGCGGCTGCCCTAGACAGTGGTGCCACATTTCCCTCTAGTGTATAGTAGTATCGAACTCTATGCCACCACACACATTCAGTGGCCATTGCGTGTGCAAGCTTGGGATCATCGTAAAAGATGCAGGTTTATCCTTGCAAGGGGGGCTGCTTGGGTGAGTTGGTACTAGTATAACATCGTGACTGCTGACAGTGACAACTGTGTGTCGGCAACATCTTTTTCTCTTGTCTCTGTCGATAGTTTTCCCCTTCCAGAAGCATATGAGGTTACCTTTGGAGTTTCAAACCACCTATCTAAAGTATACAAATAGCCACAGCCTGCGTATCACGGGTTAAGAAAAAAGGAAAGAAAACACTGTGCATGGATTTGTTGAACGTTCTCAACCAACCACTCAATTACCAAAGCTAAGAATTTTCTCACCACTGGTATCATTCAAGTGGAGCCCCACAAATACCACATTTTCGCGCGTATAACCCGCACCAAAAAAAAAATTTCACTGGCAAAGTAGCGGTGCGGATAATCTGCGGGGTTTTTCCTTTAGTGCAGCTTCACGGCAATGCGCGTCGTGCTGTGAAGCTCCTGTGCAGTAACACTGACTAAGCCTTCCATGGCAGTGATTGTGCAAAACATGCAAGGACAAGGAAGATAAACAAGGATGAGCGCAGTGACGCTGAGTGAATTGTGACTTTCGCCTTGCAGTCAGTGCATTCTACTTGCAAAATGTACGCTTTTTCTGTCTACACAGTATGTGATGTGTTGCTTGAGCTGTAGCTTTGGTGCAGCCTTTCCTGTATCAAATGTGCGGGCAATGCGCGAGGATTTTTTTTTTTCTTTTCCGACGGGCTGAAAGTGGGAGTGCGGATTATATGCAGGGGCGGGTTATACGCGCGACAATATGGTAGCCATTTGTTGATGGCAATGATTGATACAATGAGGCAGCCAGTTTTGAACAAGTGAAGCAAAGCAAGTCTGGGCATGGCTTCTTTGCCACATACGATTTGTGCGTACAACAACTGAGCACCAATCAGGCAACAGATGTAAGCAGGAAGGCACTCACTTATCTGCGAGCCTCGAGGTCAAAATGGGGTTCTGGAATCAAAGGAAAGGGAAGAAACGCTTCAGCACCACGACCAGCTCATCCGAGCCATAAGGCACGTGTTCGCAGTTTGCACACCATTCACACAGGGCTCCAGCTAGCCTATCCAGGGGTGGAAGTGGGCTCAGGGAGCAGAAATAATGCTGTTTTGGAGCTGCTTTGCAGCAACGAAAGGGGAGCTTTCGAGCAGTTTTCGAGCATCAAAAGATGAGTTTTGGAGCAGTGAAAGTGTGTTTGGAAGCAGGTTTTTGGAACCAAACATCATTTATTTGACATTTTTTTTTATTTCTGGTTAACACTAAAAACAAAAATTCAAATTGCTCTTACTCAACATTGTATCAGTACTGAGCCAACCACTTTTTGACAACTTAGCGAAATACGCGTTCCCATAAATAATACATCAAAGCTGAACAATAACTAAGAAAAAACGAGAGACAAGCGATGCTCTGAATAGCCATACCTAACTAGACAGCCGACAAATAAAAAAATAAATGTTCATGTTATTACAAAGCCATCACAATCATGAGAAACAGTCCAGAGAAGACCAGAGATAGGCAAAATGATTTCTCTTGCACCTAAGATTAATGTTTTACATTCATTCTACATTTAACGAGGCTCTAGACAAAAAGAAAAGAAAAGCAGAAACTAAGAGACGAAGAAATTAAAAGAAAAAGATGAGACAATTTGAAGAACCTGACAGACAGAGAAATTAAAAATGATAATCATGTTCACAAAACTCAAAAGAAAGAAAAAATTATCCTAGTGCACTACTGGCACTATTGACCAAGTAATGAATGAATAAAACTTTATTACTGAGTGAAGGAGCTTTGCAGCCTGGATGGGTAAGAGGGAAACGAGAAAGGGGAATAGGATGGCCGTCACCTTTGTCCAGTCAGGTCTGCCTTGAGCACGAACCCCCACAAAAAAAATGTAACGTATGCTTCTATTTACGTGCAAAGTACCTTGTACACAGATAACGAATGTACCAGTGTTTATCAACGTTTTTTTAATGTAAACAGCATGCTTAAAAAAAATGAAAGAAAACAGTTCTGTAGGCAAGTCACATCTACACACCTGATAACTTACAGATAGGTGCTAGCTTAACAAAAGCCCGCCCCCCTCCCAACCCCCCTTCTAGGTTGTGCCAGAGCTGTGCCTTTTATCTCATTCTGTTGGACACTGCAGGGTGGCATCTAACCTTCAGGACAGCAAGCATACTCACGATAACACAAAGTCACTGCGGTCCGACTGAACTGTAAAAGTGTTGTTTTTTTGCTTTTGACACCAAGCGCAAAGATTGCAACTATGACGGGTGACCATGCAGCGTGCAGTGCGGTGAAGCTACCTTTCAACTTAAGGCAAAATTTGCACATGGATGACTCCTTTAGGGAGTCTGCCACAGTGTGCCAGGTCGTGAATGAAAGTGCAACGACTGAGTCTCATTGAAAACCACCTCAGAGTTGCCAGGCATTCTACGGCACTGCTTGGGAGCTGTATCGGCGCAAAGGTGCACCTTTTGAAGCAGGATGGCACAGGAAAAGGGGATTGGCACAGCGCGGCACAAATGGTGCAGCACTTCCACCCTTGCCTCTCCTCAACCAAACATAAATTCTCCCGTATCTGTTCACTGCTCATCCCACCCATAGATAGAGATCATCCTACGCTCATCTCCTGGAGCCTAGATGTCGGCCTCGTCCCATTGCTGGCTGTCACATCTGTCACGTCTCCTCCTCTGCGGCTCCCAGCATTACCTTTTCCTTTATTGCCTTGGCGCCTTCTTACTGCAAGCTCTGAACAGGACAGCAAGAGAAGGCGGAGCGAAAAGGCGTGCCCCTCACCTTGCAGCGCATTGCCCAGGTCAGTGCAATGCCCAGTTGCCCTTTCTTGGCCATTCGAACTGCGAGCGTCTGGCAGATGTCCCTCGCTGCAAGGGTGGGGAGAGAGAGAGAAAAGAAAAAATTAAACCCGTTCCACTCAATGTGACAGCTGTCGGAAGTGCAGAGCAGTGATTCGCCATAATGGGCTGTGGTGCCATTATCCGCTCACTGCTACCACCCAATGCAGTTCAAATTTCCCGCCTTCGCAGTGCTCGCGCCCCCCCCCACCTGCCTGGAACTGCGCCAGCGGGAGTTCCGTTCTTTTCGTGCTCGCTTTTTCTCCCGCACGCGCCAGCATTGCAATGCCACTTTTTTTCGCTTACTATCGTAAAAACCGACGTAACAAGCGTTCCTGACTAAATGAACGTGGGCACTGGCGGGTAATTACGTATATTTTGCCTCAAATGTACCTATAGTTTGCGTTAAACAACGGGGAGATGTATGACAAGCGCCAGCGGTTCGTGAGTTTCGAACACTTATGACTATATAAACCGCTTGGCTTTCGAAGCTTCTGGGTTACGCCCGCGACGACGGAACGCCGTGTGGCTCTACTTGGGTCCAGCGAGCGAGCTACGACGACAAGGCGAGGCCCTAAAATGCTCTACACTTTAAAAAAAAAAAAAAGGGCCTTTGAGCGGCACTGCACAGTTGTGCTCGCAGAGAATCGGCTACTGCAGTCGACGGCCAACCAGGACTACAGAGTCACCAAAAAGCTGGTTAAGGTGACACAAAATTAATGAAAACAGACCGCAGACACCTGTTTTCCCAACCCCAACATCACTCTAAAACAAAGCAGGGAACTGTAGGAAGCCACTTTTCAATGGAGACTGTCTGAGTGACTCTGCCTTTCTAAGAGTGCAGCTGTTGATCCTGGTGATGAAAATGTTAAATCTGACAGCTGCACTTGCCTGCCCTGGGAACGTGGTGTGCAACGTTGGCCCCACCTGGCAGAGACTGAGAGGGAAGTGCATTTCAGAAATCCCTGGAAAAATGCAGCCGATGTCAAGTCGACTTGTCGCCAATTGGTGCATACAGGTCAGTGTAAACCTAATGGCACAAAAAAGAAGTTTACCACATCACATTCATTACCAGCAGTGTAATAGAAGCAAGCAAACGTGAATTGCATTAAGGGACTATCAGGCACCATTCGAACTGGTACCATTGAGCTGGTATGTGAATTGCATTAACAGGAACAGATCACCAGGTACCATTCGTCAGGGTAACTGCTTCCAGGAAGGTATACACTTTTGGACCTTGTATGGCTAAGTTAATAGTTGCCACATATTTTTAAAGCTTTTGAAGATCTTCTGGAAATCGTAAGCACTCAAGCTATGATGTGGGTGCCTATCTTGTTTTATCTGAATGCATCGGGTGTTCGTTGCATGCGTTTTCGATGGGGAAGCTTCTGTTTTCAACAAGGCATAATTTCGTGAACGCAAGTTCACTGAACCGCTTTGAAAATATTAGAATTTTCTAATTGTGCTCCTCGATTCGAAGACGAATAAAAATAGTGTTATTAGTGTCGACATTTCAACCTTTCAAGCAATTGCAAGCCCTTACTTATTACTCAAGTGAGCCAGTTTGAGGTTCCCATTTAAAACACCAGCAGTGGCAGGCTTTCAGAATCTTCGTTTGATAGTAGTGATGCATATCTACTCAATCAGGACTTGCTCCATTTTTCTAGGCTTTCCAGCGAACAAGTTTTCGGCATACCCTGCTGGAAGCTAATGATAAACTGGGAGCCCAAAAATGAACAAGAAAAACATGAAACCCCACTAATCTTAAAAGCAATCAACGTGGCACACAGGAAGATTGAGAAAAAATTCTGCAGAAATAGAGGGAAATGTCCACTAATGTGTAGGATTCTTATGCCGTTTTTTTTGAAGGCCTGTCCGACCAATTATCTCCACATACGCTAATATAACAATTACAAGTGGAACTTCCACAAAATCTGCCTTATTGTGGACTGCAATGTTGTACGGTTTGCGGTTATACGGTTTTTTAAATATATTTCTCAACTTATAGTTCTTCAAAATTTCGTACAACAAATTATCTCCATTTAGGGTAATATAATGTTTACAGGTGGAACTTCTGCAAAGTCTGCATTATTGTGGAAATGCAGGACGCAAACAGTTTGGCATTTTCTGTAATTTTTTTAATGTTTTTTTTTGTTTTTTTAGTTTTCGAAATTTTGCTCGACCAATTATTTCCATTTACACTGTTATAACGATTACCGGTTAGAACTTTCACGAAATCGGCATTATTTTGCAAATGCAGGGAATTACATGGTTCTAGAGAGTGAAGACAGGCTCGTGTTTGTGAAGCGCCTGTGTTTGTCTCTTTCCCATCTTCCGTGCCGTTTCTTTGAGCTGTTTTTTGCCTTTACATGGTTCGCCATTTTCCGTAAGTTTTTAATATTTTTTTATATACTTTTAGTTCTTCAAAATTGCGTTCAACCAGTCATCTCCATTTACGCTATTATAACAAATGGATGGAACTTCCGCGATACCTGCATTTTTTGTGAAAAATGCAGGGCGTTACACGGTCCTGGCTGTGGGGCTACTCAGCAAAGAATGCTATGCATTAAAAGCATGCCTCACCCACTGGCATCTCCCTCTGCTCCAAGATTTCCACCACCCTCATGGCTTGGGCCTGGGTCTTCAAGGGGATGCGCTCCATGAATGCTTCCAGGTATTCCCTGATGGGTGAGAGCAAAGGTGAGATATGGGTGGCACACAGTGGTCCCCGTTACGGCATGAAAAAGCACAAGGAAAAGCATCATCACACGCAAGGCACTGTCAACACGGGCCCATTTTAAATGCCGAGTGATAAAAAAAAACCCCCAAAAAGAAGAGTTCACAGTGCATTAAAAAAAAGTCATTCAATAAAGTGAACCCCTTCTTCCATGTGCATACTTTCTCACATCTCTACAGGCATTGTTTACCTAGATATTCTCTTATTGTGTATCGTGCTATTGGTCCATTTATCTTATCCTTTAGCCTACTTTAAGACAGCCCAATCATGGACACATTATTCTGCAATGACAGCTGCACCGCGGCCTTCATTTCTTGGCGCTGTGCCAACTTTTATCCCCGAGCTTCATACACCCACGACACTAACCTTCAAGGTTGAAGTTGTTTCACTAAGGTGAATGCAAGTGGTAGTGCTCAATGCTGTTTGGCCATACAGGGTAGCAAACGCCTGCAGTGCCACACTCCGACTATCCTGGGTGTTGTACAGCAACGCGTTTTCTCAACTCACATGGCACTCATTCTCTCTACGACCTCGACTGAGAGGCTCCACACTCTGACACAACGACTTTTGCCAGAAACGACGCTACTTGACTGCCACCAGTACACACCAATGGCTTGAAACACTGGCATTTTCATATTTAAACTGATTGGTTGATTGATTGATGATTCATTGCCGATTTTTGTCGAGTGCCTGAAATGGTCGAGAGCTGAGTAGCCACTTTTACAAACATCGTTCAACACACCTCTGCGGCTACACACAACTCCGTGCTAGGACTGCAACACCGGCATGTTCCTTTTTCAATGGCATGCGCCCTTGACTGACAGGCCTCATACACCGCAACACAAGTCTTCAAGATCATACGCTCATGCATAGAAAAACAAGAGCTTCCTCGAAAAGTTATTCTGCTCTGGCAAGCTGCTTGTAACGCTGATGTAAGAGGGCAACTGAAACGAGCAGCAAGTCCAGATCATTATCTAGGGCTGAACAGGGCCTGTGAGGCCGCGTGTTAAGCAGGCGGGTGTGAGGCTCGCGGAGGAGGATCCACGACAAGTGATGCCGTGGGCTCAGCACAAGTAAGAAACATATATTCTGGGAAGGACACACAAACACCCGAAGAAACAACACTAGGGAACTAACGGCAACAACAGAGAACAACACGCGGCGACGCGGCGGAATGGCTAACACCAGTCCAAACCAAAGTTCGTGCGAAAACGGAAAACGAGGGGACACGCTCACGTTCCCGTCTGCTCGACGCTGGGCGGGATTATGTCGATGGCATGTGTGGAACGTCGGGGGACCGTCGCCTGTTGAATCGCAGTGGTCGTCGGTCGGAACGCCGATGCTTGCGCTCGTGCCTGGCCTCTCTAGGCCTCGCCCCGAACCTCGGCCCGGATCACGCTTCGGGACTCGCCAGCGGGAACAGGCAGCTCTCGTCGCGGCAGAGTAGTCCCGGAACAGCTCCCGAGACGGTTCTCCGAGCCCGGTGCACGAACGCTCCTGGCCTGCCTCGAACCGCCTCCCGAGAAGTACTGGCGCTGTCTCGTCCCTGGTTACCGCCGGCACACTCCCCTCTCGTGCTCTTCCCTCCGCGTGGACCCGCTAGTCGTCGTCTTCTTTTCGACGGCCCCCGTCGTTTCCTGGCGCACTCTCGTGGCCCGGGGATGGCAATCATCACACTCACCCCCCCTTCCCGAGAGGTTTGTTTAGGAGAACAAAACTCGGCACAGAATGTCACAGAATGTCACTCGCACAGAAAGTCTGAAACAGTCGCTAACACCAGAAAATGGAATCCAACACGAGAAAGGAAAAAAAAAAAAAAACTCACTCCACTCAGATACGGCTCAAGTAGTCTGCACCTACATTTTCACTGCCTTTCACGTACTCTACTATAAAGTCGTACTCCATCATTGTGAGGCTCCAGCGAAGTACGCGGCTGTTAATGTGCCTGGCGGAGTGTATGTAAGCTAAAGGCTGGTGGTCACTCTGTAGGATGAACTGCTTCCCATATAGGTATATGTGGAACTTCTTAATCGCCCAGACTAACGCCAATGCCTCTCTCTCCACAGTGGAGTAGGATGCTTCTCGAGGTAAGAGACGACGGCTCGCGTAGGCCACTGGATGGAAGAACCTCTGCATGCTGTTGCATGAGGGACTGCGCCAATGCTTGTGGACGACGCATCCGTGCGGAGTACGAAAAGCTTGGAGAAGTCCGGCGCTTTCAGAATAGGTTCGGTTGACAACAGTTCCTTAAGAGTTTCAAACGCTGTTTGTTCCTTGTCACCCCCAAATGAGCCTGTTGGGTGCCCGCTTGCGAGTCAGCTCCGTCAAGGGGTGACATACTTGAGCGTTAAGTTTGGCACGAACTGCCGGTAAAGCCCGTGAGGGCCGAGGAAAGACCGCACCTGTCGCTTTTGTCGTCGGTCGTGTGGCGTCGTGAACCTTTTGGAGCGTTTCTGCTTGCGGCCGTAGGAGGCCATGGCCAACGATGTGTCCCAGGAATTTTACTGAGGAGAAGCCGACTTCGCTTTTTCTTAGGTCGAATCGTAAGTCCCGCCTTCTGCACCATCCTGAGGAATGTCTCGAGCGCTTCTAGGTGTTCCTCCCAAGTCTCGGTAGCGATGAGAACGTCATCGAAGTAATGGTAGATATGTGGAAGACACCAACCACCTTACGCATAAGGCGTGTATAAAAACCGCTGGGGCGGTCTTGATGCCGAATGGCATAAACCGAAACTGGTATAGCCCCGATGCAGAGGCGAAGGCAGTGAATGGCTTCGATTCCTCATCCATAGGCACTTGCCAATAGCCCTTAGTCAAGTCAAATTTTGAAAAGAACCGACTCTTTCCCAACTTTGCAACATCACGTCAACCCTAGGTATGGGCTCATTGTCGGCGACAAGGACAAGGTTGAGTTGTCTGAAGTCAATGCAGAGCCTTATCGTTCCATCTTTTTTGTCTACTGGCAAGATGGAAACTGGTACGGCGACTCTGAAGGCTCGATAATACCCATTCGCAGCATTTCCTGCACCTCCTTTTCCACGGGCTCTTGCATGGCAAATGGAATCGGGTACTGCCGCACTTGAAAGGTTGGTCTGTTGTAAGGCGCAGCTTGCAGTGAACCAGGTCTGTCTTCCCAGGGAGGTCTGAGAAGATCTTCTGGTAAGATGACAGAAGCGTACATGCCTGCGCGTGTTGTTCAGGAGTCATAGCCGCCGAAACGTCCACATCTTTGTAGGTCTCTTTTTGTCTTAGAGGGACACACGGTACGTCACCTCCTTCATTTTCGTCGGATCTAAGGGCGACGGAGACATGTTGTGGATCTGGCTTAGACGGTTTTCGCTCTTCGTATCTCTCAACATGTTGATGTGGAAAAGGCTCGTCCGGGTTCCAAGATCAATCACATAATCGACTTCGTTGCGCCTTTCCAAAACATTGAATGGACCTTTCCATGTGAGGATTAACTTATTATTGTCGGACGGGAGCAGAAGCAAAACTTTGTCACCAACGGCGAGGTAACGTGTCTTCGCTTTCCGGTTGTAATACTTTTTCTGCGCCAACTTGGCCTTCCGGAGCTCTTCGTGTGCCAGTCGGCAAGTGTCTTCCAGGCGCTGGCGAAGCTCGACGACGTATGCATACGACGTTTTGACCTCAGGATTTACATTCTCTCCTGTCCAAAGTTCCTTCAGTATAGCCATCGGTCCTCGGACATGTCTGCCGTACAGGAGATCGAACGGTGCAAACCCAAGCTAGATTGGGGCACCTCGCGGTATGCAAACAGCAGTGGTGCCAAGTAGCGGTCCCAAATGTTTAGGAGTTTCTTGGGACATCCGCCTTATCATTTGCTTTAGCGTGCCGTTAAATCGTTCAACCAGCCCGTTAGCCATTGGGTGGTACGGTGTCGTGGGCAGCTGTGCAACTGAAAGCAGACGGCTGAGCTCCTTCATAAGTCCCGATGTGAAGGACTTGCCCCGATCGCTGACGATCTCTCGAGGAAATCCCACTCGAGCAAACATTTCTAGGAGAGCTTCAGCGATCCTCTCGGTATCAAAGCTTGGTAACGCCACGGCATCGGGGTAGCGGGTCGCGAAGTCCACCATCGTTAGCACATACCGGTTGCCGTTCTCTGTGGTGGGGGAGAGCGGCCCCACTATGTCGATGGCAACCCGCTGGAACGGTGTCTCGATCACAGGCATGTTTCCTAGTGGCACGCGGCCTACTAGATGTTTAGGTACAGTCCGCTGACAAATGTCGCAGGATTTCACAAATCTTGTTATGTCACCCTGCATGCCAGGCCAGTAGAATTCCTCCCCCGCACGCGGTCCAGAGTTCGTTTAACTCCCTGGTGTCCAGCCAGGATTCCCTCGTGAGCCATTGTCAAAACAATGTCTCGAAGCTCGATTGGGACAACGAGCTGCTCTATTTCCTGTCTCGAGGGTAAACGGTACCGCCGGTATAGAACGCCATTTACCATTTCAAACTGGATAGCAGCCGAGTTCACCATTATCTTTTTCCCGACCTCACCGAAAAACTTTTGCAGCGTAGGATCATGTTGTTGCATTTGTCTTAATTCAGCAACGCTGATCGTAGAAGGGCTAACAGTAACCGCCGGTAGCCGCGGCGTTTTTCTCAACGCCTCGCGTCTTGCTGCACCCACGCGGGTTTCGGGCTTTGACTCCGCGTTCGTTGGTGGGCACGGGCGGTTCGTTCCGGCTACACTGGACTTCTGGAACGACTGTTGGAACGCTTCCTGTTCCGTTCGCGGGGCCAATACTCGTCGGAAAAGATTCCGGCCCCTTTAAGTAATCCTTCGGGGGTCGGCATTTGCTCCCGGTTAACTCTCGGTTTTCCTGTGTTTTGGATTCTGTTTCCCCTGCCTTGACAGTTCCGGCCAGGATGCGTGTCCAGTCAAGGAACAGGAAACTTGGCCCGGTTTCCTGGTTGGTTGGGGCAAAGGTCAGATCGGTGTCCGTGTTTTCGGCACCGTCCGCAAAAGAGCGCCTTCTGGCTGGGCTGACTGGAACCCCGCGATTTACTCCAGCAGTCTGATGGCGGTGCCCTAACTTATTGCATAAAAAGCAATGTGGCTTGGTCGTTTGTGATCCTGATGATCAGGAGCGCGAGGGAGTCCAGGGGGCTTGCTGCCCTCTTTCGCTTCCTCTCGGCCTTTACCCAAGTTGATTAAGCCCTGGGCTTCGACGTATTGGTCAGCTGCTTCGACGAGCTGATCTAGGTTTTTGTAACCCCTCTCTTTGAGAAAAATGGCCAGCTTATTGTGGCACCTGTCGAGAAATTGCTCGGCCACCATTTTATCTCGGAGCGCGGCGTACGTCTGCTCCGTTTTGGCCAGCTCCTGCCAATTGTCAAAGTAGCCGCGTAGGCGGCCCACAAATTGACGGCCTGTCTCCGAGTTCTGGGCTTGGACTCCCTAAATTTGCTCCTGTAGCCCTCCTCGGTGTACCTGAACCTCTGGAGCAGGGTCTTCTTTAATTTAGGGTAATCCATGGCATCGTCGGAAGACATGCGACCAACGGGACTGAGAGCTTCACCAGTCAAGCACAAGTGTAGGGAAGCGCCCACTTGTCTGAGGGCCACCCTTGACTGGTTGCCACCCTCTCAAAAAGTTTGGGTGTAGGCGTCAAGCTCATCCCGGTCCTCGTTGAAGGCAGGAATGAACTTGTGAGGGCTGTGGACGCCTTGTGCTGCATTAGGCGCGGGTCACCTCTACATCGTTAGAACTCTGCGACCCTTCCTGAAGCCGCAGCTTAAGTTCTACCAGGGCGCGTTCCGCCTCAATGCGAGCTCTGGTCTCGGACTCTCTGTTCTGGGCTAGTATTGCCGCTTCTTTAGCCGCCTCGCGTTCAGTTGCGCGCCGGTCCCTTTCTTTTGTGCGTTCCTCGTCAATAAACTCTTTTAGAGCTGGTCCGGACAGTCCTAGCTCCTTCCCAATGGACATCAACTTTTCGAGTTCCATTCTCGCTTGCCGCACCCGCTTGCCTGCTTAGTCTCAAGATGGAATTAGAGCACGCGTCCTGTCGCGGACGCCAGAAATTGTGAGGCCGCGTGTTAAGCAGGCGGGTGTGAGGCTCGCGGAGGAGGATCAACGACAAGTGATGCCGTGGGCTCAGCACAAGTAAGAAACATATATTCTGGGAAGGACACACAAACACCCGAAGAAACAACACTAGGGAACTAACGGCAACAACAGAGAACAACACGCGGGCGACGCGGCGGAATGGCTAACACCAGTCCAAACCAAAGTTCGTGCGAAACGGAAAACGAGGGGACACGCTCACGTTCCCGTCTGCTCGACGCTGGGCGGGATTATGTCGATGGCATGTGTGGAACGTCGGGGGACCGTCGCCTGTTGAATCGCAGTGGTCGTCGGTCGGAACGCCGATGCTTGCGCTCGTGCCTGGCCTCTCTAGGCCTCGCCCCGAACCTCGGCCCGGATCACGCTTCGGGACCTCGCCAGCGGGAACAGGCAGCTCTCGTCGCGGCAGAGTAGTCCCGGAACAGCCCCCGAGACGGTTCTCCGAGCCCGGTGCACGAACGCTCCTGGCCTGCCTCGAACCGCCTCCCGAGAAGTACTGGCGCTGTCTCGTCCCTGGTTACCGCCGGCACACTCCCCTCTCGTGCTCTTCCCTCCGCGTGGACCCGCTAGTCGTCGTCTTCTTTTCGACGGCCCCCGTCGTTTCCTGGCGCACTCTCGTGGCCCGGGGATGGCAATCATCACAAGGCTTTAAGGGGGGGACACTGCTCTTAAAACAGCTCCTTTTAAACTCTAAAAATTGGCAGTCTTGCTGCTTTCACCCCCCTGATTTCAAATATCACTATTTTTTCAGTTGGTCAACTACTTCCCAAGGTAATTAGTAGGGGTGTGCGAATATCAATTTTTAATTTCGAAGCGAATTCGAATAATAAAAACAAAGTTCGAATCGAATCGAATATTTTCGAATATTTTTCGAATCGAATACTTGTTTTTTTGAAAATAAGTTTTCACCATCTGAGACAAAAAACTGCCCAAATTTTTTGCCCAACAAATCACACAAAGTAAAATTAGGAATTACACTGGGACTCAACAGGTTAAGGCGCACTCACTTAAATGAAAGGAACTGACACGAAATTTTTATGTTACGTTTTTTCGCTGCTATGCGTGCCTACCAACCCACTACATAGAATGACGATTATACGGTCGAGCGCAGCGTAAACATCATTTACGGCGTCGTTTTATTTGTGCCCGTTTCGGTTTCGAAAAAAAAAACCGCCGGGGCGGCCGCCATGACAGCATTTATGACATGGCGTCACCATTTTGCCGTATCGCTGCCTCTTGGAAGCGCGCGCCAGACCGGCCGAGGTCTTCGCCGTCCCCACAGGCCCGGGCAGCATGACGTCAGTCCCAAAACCATGACGGTGTACCACGCCGAGCAGCGCGCGCCAACCACAGCCAGCGTGCCGGCTTCGTCACGGGAGCCCCGACTCGGCAGTTTGGGGCAACGTAGCAGATGATGTCACGTCGGCCCGCTCTGGGCTTCCTCTGGGGGGCGAAGATTAAAAAGGATTTTAAATATGTTTCGCTGAACGGTTGCTGTTGAAACTTGCTGGGAGATATTCTCCTGATAAAAAGGAAGCGTTTTACATAGTTATCTCAGCTTTGAAATTTCGTGTCAGTACTCCTTTAAGATGGAGAAAGGTTAACCGCTCAACATGCTCGGGGAGCAGTGACAACCTCCTGCTCGTCACCACTTTACCAGATATCGAAAACAGCCGCTCACTTGAGACACTAGTAGCTGGCATGCCCGAGCCCGTGCACATTGCCGCGCGCTGATACAGTAAAATCTTGATGATACTAATCTCGCGGGACTGCGAAAAATATTTGTATCATTCGAAATTCGTATGAACCACACAGACCAAAAAATTTAGCGCTGAAAAAAGTTTTTGTTTATTTTTTTCTCTTTCGCGTGAAGAAATCCGTGATTTTTTCTGCTTTTTTAACCCCCGTGTCGCAAAGCAGTCCTTTCTGGAGCACGTAAAGCTTCGCGCTCGTCTCCTCACTCGCTGTGCCCAAGCTCGCTACACGCCGCAACAGCCAAGCGTGAACCGCATGGTGCGTTTTTGCACGCGATTCGCTCGCCTCGGCTCTGCGATTTCGCGTCCGCGCTCGACGATTTCGCGCCCGCTGTAGCGCCTACCTCGGTCAGAAAATGATGCACGACGCGCGCGGCAGAATGGAAGATCTCGAGCCTGACTACTTGCGATGAGATCGAGACAGCCGGCTTGGCTCCGCCGGAGATGGTTAGGCTTAGCACCCCGGCAAATATTTTATGGGCGCTTTCACTAGAGGCGCGGATGATGTTTTATAGTACCGTTTTCGCATGCATTATCAGCTCCTTTACCTCACAAGCAACTTCGTGTCTCCTTGAGCCACATTTTAAAGAGTGGTTAGAAGCGGTCGCTCGAGCGCCCGCGCCACTTCGCGGCTGGAGCCGACGCTTGTTGACGCCGCCGGCCGCGCCGCGCGCAGCGTGGGGGTGGTTTCGCGACGGTGCCAGCGCGTTGGGCGTGCGCAGAGCGTTAACTTCGCGAGCAAGAAAACAGCAGCCCGGCCGTTTCTGGAGAAAGAGAGGAGAGCGAGAGCCGTCACTTGCTCGTTCGGCAGTCGGGTGCCTCGCCGGCTCGTTCGTATCTTCCGCCGGGTCGCGCAGGTCCGTTCGTAACAGCCGAAATTTTCCCATTGCAAACAATGCAATTTCGCCGGGACTTTTCGGAAATTCGTATCATCCCGAAATTCGCACCCCCAGAATCGTATCATCGAGAGTCCACTGTAAATAAACACCGATACAGACACGCTCTGAATTTTTTTTTTAGTTTGGGTGGTTCGAATATTTCGAACAAAAAAGTGTCGTTCGAATCGAATCGAATACCAAAAAATTCGAATCGAATATTCGAAGTTTCGAATATTCGCACACCCCTAGTAATTAGAGATAAGTAGTCATTTTTGGAGGAGCAATGGACAAAACAGTGCTAGTCATAAAACCGTGATCTTTACATTTTCCAGTACTACATTAGCCCTGGTGAGTGCAATAAGAGAATCGGTTTTTTGATGCACCACTTGGAACTAATTTTGCAGCTCATTGAACTTGGGTGGCACCAGTGGCAACGAACCATCTTGAATGCCCATTTCAAACACCAAATTTTAATGAGCTGCAAAATTAGTTCTAAGCGGTACATCAAAAAAACCAATTCTCTTATTGCACTCACCAGGGTTGATAGTACTGTAAAATGTAAAGATCACGGTTTTATGACTAGCCCTGTTTTGTCCATTGCTCCTCAAAAATGACTACTTATCTCTAATTACCTTGGAAGTAATTTACCAACTGAAAAAAATAGTGTAATATTTGAAATCAGTGGGAAAAAAGCAGCGAGGCTGGCAAGTCTTAGAAATTAAAAGAAATAGTTTTAAGAGCCACGTCCCCCCCAGAAATAGATATGGAAATCTTCAAGGCTACGGGTGTCTCAAGCAATGGTAACTGCTTTTTGCAAGCTCTTCCACTTTAGAGCTTATGAAGTGGGCAGCTTTCGAGGGTGAAGAGTGAGCACTCTTGTCAAAGCAAGAGGTGCATCATTATCTTCGCACAGCCTAATCAGTATCTTTCAACACTGCATATATCGTAAGGCTATTTTTTATATAGCTGCTCAAAATGGCACCCACCTTCCACGTTGAGGGCAGTGGTCGAGGTAGCCAACTCCCACTTCCCAGAGGCTGCAATGCGAGAAGACAGGACACTATATTCGCACCCACGGGCAACCATTGCTCACACACTTGTTTGCCGAGCCTGCAAAAGCGACATTTGTCAAGAGAGCGGTCATCGAGCTAAGATGCAGTAAGGATGCAGACCTGACTTCAGTAATATCCGGTAACCCTACCATGTTGCCACCACGAATTAGCTACAGGGTAACAGGGACATTCTACTAAAAAGGTCAAGTGGTGGATGTGTATGCAAGTGATCAGAGAAAGAATTTGACCCCCACATTAGCAGATGCTATGGTAGAACCATGTTTAACGGCCTGGTTCTTTTTATTTCCATCACTCACACACCAAAGGGTTATACGGGGGTTTTATTAAGCTTCTAAGTTGTTCAAATCTCTAACTATAAAAGTCCTAAAAAAACTGGAAGAACTAAGGTGCAGTTCCTGCGGCATTTTCTTTTCGTGCTCTTATTTGAAGAGCACACCCCAAAGCTTAATGCGTTGATAGGCATTCAGGACCAAAGAAGTGGTGAAGACAAAGACAAGAGGGGGCTTGTAACATCTTGTTGCATGCTTTTTGCATTTGAAGTCCCCAAGTAACATCAGTCACCAGATGTCTGCCTACACCACCGACCTGCCCACATTTCCCTCATTCTGCCTTGCAGACTAGGAGAAGGCCCCTCAAAATTTCAGCAGTCCCCCACCTTCGCAGCACAGGCAGGAGTTGGCCTGTGCTGCGAAGAGAAAGAAATATCCCATCCACTCTCCTCTGCCACGTCCACAAGCCGTCCCTAAGATATGCACGGTTGAGAACCCCTGCACAACAGCCTCCTTCCGTGCTTGTTTCCACAAGGCAATGCATGTGCACACAACCTATGCAGCCCAGTGAGGCTGCCCATCTGCCAAAGCACGACCAAAGTTCTCTCAGAAGAGTGAAGTGGTATTAGCTGTTAACTGGCTGCCTTGGACAAGGCAGTACCCGTGCCCACCTGTGGTGCGTCATCAGGGACGACGCATACTCCAAGATCAGGTGCTCCCTCAGCTCGCCCGCATACCTGCACACGGAGGGAGGGAGGGAGGGACAGGGAGGGTGGGCCCTTGAAGTGGTGAACACGGTAGGAATGCCACAAGGTGTGTTTTGCATCGGCTCACAACACTGCCCATTTGAGGGACACTGTTGTGGCTACGCTGTGCAACAACCTTCACTTCCCTATTCAGTGAATGCCTTACTCGGACTGCAAATCTTGAAACAAGGGGAAAACAACATGACGTTGCTAGCACACAGTCACCTGAGCTCCTTATGCAGAAGAAAAAGGAGAGCTCACTGTTCCCTCGGCATCGCATATGCCCCGACAGTGGCAAGTGAAAGAGCTCAAAACAACATCAGAGTTACAATCATGGCTCCAGAAATGACCCCACTAACTTACATTTCCCATCGCTGTGATCATCGTCACAAAGTAGGGATTCCATCAGCTTACCAAGTGTTTAAGCCGAATACTTCTGTATGTTCGAACAGTCTTCCTCATGACATTGTTTATAAACATGATACTGTTTTATTTAAAGTTGCTGTCACTAATTTTGCTTGTAAGTAGCTTTGAGTTCACACCTTCTATCAGGCAACATTACTTGATTGCACTTTCTCTGTTGCTATATTGTTCTACCGGTATGTACAGTTAAGCCTCGTTATCACGAAATTGAAGGGATGCCATAATTTGCTCATTATAAGCAACATTTCGATATAGCCATAGCGGGCATTTATGCAAACATTGGGCACTGTACTTGCCCAAAACAAATAGCAGGCAAAATTGCATCGCGCCGCATGGCGGTACACAACAAAGTAACCGCACTCCAGAGATAAAAAGGAACTTTCGCGCAGCTACTTTATTGCAGTTCAGAATACATAACTCGAATTTCAAACAGGCTTAAAAGCAAAGAAGTCCGTAACTGGACATTGATGCATCTTTCTGATGCGAACAACGGCTCGCTCAACTTCGGGCCCGATGTGACAGCTTTTATAACAGCCGCCTTCACGTCTAGTGTCCTTCGCCTCCCGCCTAGCACATTCAGGCTGCTCGAATTACGTACGCAGCGCGCTAAAAAGATAAGACTGAAGCAGTAAAAAGAAGAAGAAGAAGAAGAAGAAAGAAAAGAGAGAAGAAAAAAACGAAACACGCACGCAACCTCAACAACACAGCTCCCACGGTGCGCGTCGGCTAGTCACAACAGTTGCAGGCAAGCGCGCCGCGACCGTGTGTGCTGCGTGCATTGGCTGCGTGCCGTGCACAGCGAGAGGAAGGCGGGAATGGCTTTGCAGGTGCAGTGGTGTCCGGATCTGTGTGCGCTCTGTCCAGCTTTACGCGTGTTGTGGGAGTGTGCATAGCGGGAGTTTGAACTTCTAAAATACAGCTGTCACCTTGTGCACCGTGTCAAATCCATAAAATTGTCTCAAAATTTTATTTTTTAATGAAATTTGCTCATTATATCCCGCAACGGACAAATTTTATCTCATTAAAACAAGGTTTTAAATACATTAGTTTCTATGGGGACTTTCAAGGGGAATTACGATTTGCTCGCTATAGTCCATCTCATCATAGCGAGGTTTAACTGTACTACAGTCGAACACGGATATATCGAACTCCAAGGGGATCGCGAAATAGTTCGATATATGAAAAATTCGATATAAAAAATATTGGCCCTGACACCTCACCTATGGCGGACGATCACTTACCGATCGTCGCATTCAAGAATGACAACTAATTCCGCATTCACGTCGCAACAGGACGCTTTATTTCCGTGAAAAAAATCGCTGATCTTGGCCTGCTTCGTCGTCCTTGAAATGAAATTAAACACGCTGGTCTCGATCTTCTCGAGGCTGCACAACTAGAAAATTCCAGCAGTATGCTGCGCCTTCGCACACCATGCACAACACGCACGCAACAGAAGAACAGCATGCACGTACCACAAGAACTTTGAAGGTAACCATTCCAAGGCTCTCTGAACGGACTCCAACAAAGCGCTCGCGATGGTCATCTCCGAGAGAAACAGTGATCTCCGAAAGGTGCGGGACAACTCGCCAAACAGCAGCAACAGCAGCAAAATGCAAAAGGAGGCCGCCAGCGCCTTCGTTCCCTCTTCCCTTTCCCGAGACGACAGCGGGGGAAGACAGACCCAGAGAGAGAGAGGAAAAAAATCCTTTTTCGGAGAGCCGGGGAACGCACGCAGCCGCAAAAAAAAAAAAAAAAAAGGAAGTGCGCAGTCGGGGCATCCCTACCTCACATTGTCACATTTTCCGAGCGTGCGGGCTTGTGTGCCTAGAGAGATTTAGCATATCGGGCTCCATCCGCTAACCCTACGGCGGCCGGTAGCGGCGCCCGACTGGGCAAGCGCAAATTCGTTCCGGTAGGGGATTAGTTCCGCGAGCCAGTCTTCGCCATGCCCGCGCATTCCTCCACGTCATCCTCAACCTCAATCGGGGGTGCAGCGACCGCCGAAGAGCACCTTCCAGCTCGCGCGGCGTTCGATATACGCAATGTCGGGAAAAATACGGTTCGATATAAACGTACGAATTCCTATACTTTTACACAGAATTTTCAAGGGGATAATTCATGAGTTCGATATAGGCAATAATTCGATATAGCCGTGTTCGATATACCCGTGTTCGACTGTATGTACACACTCCCCTCTTTAATGCCCTTGGGCCTTGAAGGTAATTGATTGATGGATTGATGGATGATGGATGGATGGATGGATGGATTGATTGATGGATTGATTGATTGATTGATTGATTGATTGATTGATTGATTGATTGACGGACGGACGGACGGATGGATGGATGAATGAATGAATGGGCTTCCATCGGACCAATTTTGATGGCAAGAAACAGAAAGGGCAAGAAATATCATATCCTGCACAAACAATGAAATGCGCCAAAACGCCTTACTGCTGCCTTTCGACACTACTACAGCCTCTGCTACATAAGAGGCCTTGCAACAGTTTGCAATAAAGAACTATTAACTATTTTAGGGATATCAGGTGTACCATAAATGCCTCCATCAAATTTTTAAGACAGATGAGCGGCACCACACCTGTCAGATACTAATTTTGAAGCTGCTCTCAAGAACAACAAGTCAGAGTGTGAAGACGGGCTAGTTGGTTCATACTGATGGCAAAAACAGCGCAAAGAAATGGCACGGAAGATGAGAAAGAGCCCGTGTTTGTCTCTTTCTCGTCTTCCGTGCCATTTCTTTGCGCCGTTTTTGCCAACAAGTCAGAGTGCTGGTCGTTTTTTCAGGTCCTTTCAGTGGCCTTCCACCAAGGCATAATTTACAAAACGAGAACACCGATGTTCACTTATGCGAGGGTATGAGGGGGGACGTGCTCGGACATATCCCCACCCCCGATGGCGACTCACTCGGGGTGGGTGGCCTCCATCTGTCCAGCGTGGAAGAGCAGGTCGGCCAGGTGGGCAGAGAACCACCAGTTGTCCAGGAACAGGCTGCACGGTATGCGTATGCAGGGTGCGAGCGTTTATTCCCGCACATGCCAACAATGCAGGGCTGTTGGCCAACCAACCCCTCAGACTATCAACAGCTTCTGTTTTTTAAAAGCCATGGACACGTGCTGTTTCCTGATTTTATGGCTGCAATTTGATGCGGTTTTGCTTGACGCGGAAGGGGGTAGCACTGTGGAGGGAAGGACACGCACTCCTCTTATGCTCAGCTCCTTCCTGAAGGTTCCTTTACAGTAACTGTTCACAGGGGGACGTGTGGACTTGTACCAAAGGGGGAAACCAAGGTAGAGCCAGACTGGCCTCTTGAGGAGGAAGAGGGGGGGGGGGAGAGAGGTACCACCTCCACCACCCTCTCACCATAGATCTGCACTTGTTTTGAAAATGCACCACACTTCTTTAACACCCTCTCGGACACGACACTCCACGAGAGCATGCAGTGTCGTCGCGGAGAGGCTGTTAAAGCCATAGGCGCCAGAGGCGCACAGCTTCTTACCCAGCCGTAGGCACACACTCTCATGCGCTCAGCTGGGCTGAGTTTTCTGGTGACGCTCAATGGGTGAACTGAAAGCTTAAACAGCTCTGCTGTAAAACGTATAAGCGGGGGTTCTATTGAAACAGCTTTTACACTATGTACAGAGCCCTTCATTGCAAGCTCCTTGGAAGCCCAAAAACACTGTGACATCAGAGTTCTTGAATGTCACGTTGTTCCCTGCATTGGCCCTGAATTTAGGTTGCTTTTTTATAGGCTTGCCAAGTGAACAGTAGGAAGCAACAGCCAGTTGTAAGTCAAAGAAAGCTTCTTTTCAAACATACGACAGTTGCCAGTACCATTAAGTAAAGTCCTCCCCCCTACATCAAAAAAGCAGTCTGTGTTCCTGCAGTGGCCCGGAAACCCAATCGGTTTGTTGTCAGCGCCAGCAAGAACACAGGGCAAGCAAGCCGCCAGCTCACCTGGCTTCCCGAATGACTTGCGACAGGTCGTATCGGAAGGCACTGAGCAGTATGTTGTCCATGCCTCCCGTGGACTCCACACCTCCATATGCTGCCAGGCAGTCCTGTTTGGTATAGAGAGGGTTGGCCATCTCTTGACGCAAATGCGATGTTAAATTGCAAACACAACCTTTTTATGGCTACATCATACGTGTGAAATGAGGATTAAGAGCAGTTATAAAGAAATGTTTCCCATTACCATTGCAATGGAAGAAACGCAATGTCTTTCGGATGTTTTTTAAAGGAGCCATGGAGAGAAAACACAAGTTTGATTCATTCAAAAGAAGGCCTCGTTAGGATCATACTGACACCAATTGTAACGTAAACTTCGCTCAAATAAGCTATATAATTAGGAAAAAAGGGAATGGCCATGCGACCCACTCGCTCATTTCCCGCAACAGAACCTATGATGTCATACCAGCCTGCTCTGCGGTTGGCGGAGGCCGGCAAAAGCAAACGCAAATTAGGCTGAGCTTATAAGCTTGCCGAACGAGCTATTTGCGCTTAAATTTAGGGCACATTCTTTTTAAAGCAATAAGAATGGTGGGACAGACAAACAGTGAACGTTACGAAAGCACAGTAAATATCGAAGTACTGATGCGTACTGCTGTTGGTACTGCGCACACTATGCTTGGTTTAGCTGCACAGGACTTCGGAGCTTTGGGGTTGTCTCAGACAACACTGGCCGATTGACGCAAGCAACTGTGTCTTACGCAACCATATTTGTTGAGCGAGCACTATGTTTCACGAAACGATTATTTTCTCCCAGAAGAAAAACAAACCAAGTTTAAATACGGCTTGCCTTGGTATGGTGGCGCCACCTAGGTTCAGTAACGTAAGCGCGCGAACCCGCCGTAGGGTACCCATGCGAAGCGCCGCCGTACAGGTGGAGACACCCTTTGAATGGTCCCGTGCCGCCGTAATTGCGTCAACGTGCTCAACATGTTGTTCTTTTTCGTTTCCACGAGACCCAGCAACGCAAAACAGATAAGATGATTCAAACTTCGCCCGTAAACCGCGTTGCGGCGATAATTTTAGCACGGTTTTGATACAATGACTTGCTTCGGCAGCGAGCGAGTGACCCAAAATGGCGGCGCAAACACATATGTGTCTCCACCCTGTACGGCGGACGCGTGAATGAAGTCACCCTAGGCTGCAGAGCGGTCGGTTCCTGTGATGTCATTGCAGACCAGGAAAAAAGCACGTTTTAGAGGGGAAAATCAAATTTTAACTTAAACTGATTAATTTCTCCGTGAAAAAGCATCGTTTGCATCCGGACAAGCGCTGGGGGCACTGTAAAACACGAAATCTTTCGAATAAAACAAACTTGTATTTTGTCTTCATGGCTCCTTTACTGCTACGGCCCTTCACAATGGGCGACCAAAGTGGTGGCAGATCCACCCAAATTGCAGTTTCTGAGGACTGCACAAATGTTGTGCTCCTGCTGTGCCATCACACATCTCAACCATGTGTCTCATCATTCAAAAGAGATTTGTTTCCGCAGAGTGCGCAGTCCACCGAGAGACCCTGCGGCATGACAGCTGCTAGAAACAGCTTGATTTTTAACAGCTGCAAAATGCCTAGCTAGGATTTTGGCTTAAGTAGATATTGTGTTTTTACGTGAAACTGCAAAAAAAATATATATATATCGCCACATCTGAAACAATTTTTTAACACGTAGACACACGCGTGCAGAACATACAACTTTCAATGGAATCTTTGTTCGGCAGCTATAATTTGGTTATTACCACCCAGATCTTCTGTTCTTTACATTCAAAACATTCAAAGGGACATTTGTGGAGCTTCACTTTTATGTTCTACTCAATGTTTCAAACTTGAAGCTGTTCCAAACAAACAAAAAAAGTATTTTTTTCTTTCCTTTTGCAGGAGTCAAATGGGCAGTTCCCATAAACTCAGCCCACCCAGCTCCCTCTTAAAAGCACACTGGCCTTAGAAACTTTCTTTGCTTTCCAACGAATCTTGATGACACTTATGGGATTGTTCAGTTTTCTTAGCCGATTTCAAATATCCAATTAGTTTTGATGTAAGGTATTTATTTTGTGAGATAATTAAAATTATTTCTTGACTGTTCTTCAGAACAACAGAAATAACTTATTAAGAAAAATTAATAGCAAGGCATGAATAGATACCACAAGTTGTGGAGATTGAAATGTGGGAAGCAGTTTTTTTTTTTTTGCAATCACATACAAGTTTACATCGATTTAACTTCTAGGTTTGAAGTACTCTCTGCTAATCAATTAAAAATAATGCTAATTAAACAACTACTGAAATGTGAAATGCAAAATCTGGTTACCTTATTGGATTGCTTAAACATTCACCTTCACGCTGCAAAAGAAATTCTTTCTAGCTGCTCTACATGCTCGGATGTGCCTCTCAAGAATTTCCGATCACTGCAATACCACTCATGGAGAAAAAGAAAAAAATGATAGAGAAACCTTTCTCTTCGGGCTTGTAGGGCCTTTATAAGTACCTGGTAGTGCTATTGTTCAAATACCAAGTTTTTGGAGGAAAAACTGTGCAAACTAAGAAAAAAGCGATAGCTAAAAAAATGCTTGTTTGGGCATTTTTTTATCCCAAAGACCCATGTGGCCTCATAATTTACAAACGCAACAGTGAACGACGTTCCCGCTCACCTCAGCCAGGTCAGCCAGCATTTGGGGTTCGTCCACTGGGCAGGTGTAGGTCACCCTGGCAACCAGGTAGCTGTACCACGTCGAGCACAGCTCCCTGCAAAGCACCGCAGAAATAATGCGCTAAACACACCAATTATACAGTGCAAAAGTACCCACGAAGAAACCTCACCTTTCCGACCTCTTAACTCTTTCCGTACGGCGCCGTAGGCCAGCAGACACGGAGTTCCGATGGATTTCAAACGTCCCGCGGAAGCTACAACGGTGTCTGGTGGACAACTAACGCCATCTGGCGTATTTATTGACAACTCATTTTTCGATTTTATTATGTTTTGTTGATATTTCGCGTGCAGAGACCGCGCCAAGAGTGAAATTTGAACCCACGATAGTGGCGAGTTCCGATGATTTCAAACATCCTGCGAAAGCTAAAAACGGCACCTGTCGGACAACTAACGCCATCTGGCGTATTTATTGACAACTCATTTTTCGATTTATTATGTTTTGTTGATATTTCACGTGCAGAGACCGCGAAATTTGAACCCGTGGTAGTGGCGAGTTGAGTGAAAACGGCGTCCGCTGTATTTGGGCTGTATTTATAAACAAAAACGGGCTTCCTATCTGACGACTGCAGCTTTACATTGATGTGTAGGGTCTGGACAACGTACGGTAGGGATATTTTGCCAAATGCGCCGCGTCATATCGCGTTATCACCTTCATGACAGCCTGGCACTCATTTCAGATTACTGCTACGGAGTGATGCGCGACACTTCTCAAGAGCGCTGGATTTTTTTTCTGGTTTTTACCACTAAAGTGAAAAGGATTTTGTGTCAGAACACAAAAAAGTGTGCTTGGATGCATGACCGACTTACACTCGAGTGGCTTCGAGGAGTGGCACAGCCGTCAGTTCCGCTAGGTTGACGGGCCCACAAAAATACAAAACTTGGTGTACAGCGTTGATATATATATTGAATCATAGCCAAGAAATGTAGGAACAATTTGTATATCTTAGAATTGCTAAAATAATTTTTAGATTCATTACAATCGCCTATATACGTTGCGTGTATACTTTTTTGTGCATTTTTTTCTGATTATTTGACTAATAAACTGTAAGTAATTGTACCTTTCACAAAACTGCTGGTATGTGTTTGTAAGAGCAATCTATAAGCTACAATTACATGCATAGCAATGCTAAATGTGTCCACTAGCTCAAGAGAAAAAAATAGTTTTGTGGAAGCACTCAAAATCGGCCGTTTTTCCGCCGTAACGAAAGAGTTAAGCTGCTTCCCTCCCACTCCCCATGTTTCTCTTTGTGCAATGGCACTCTCTCTCTCTCTCTCTTTGCATTTTGAGCTGGCTTGAAAATGTTGGAGAAAGGTTAAGCCTCAGTGTAAAACTTACCCATTAAGCGTTTTTTTTTTTTTTTTTTGCACAATTGCAGTATTCTGCAATAAAGCCAAACCCCCAAAAGGGGCATGCCATAAGGTGAAGCTTGAAAATCTTCATGATGTGCGGCAGAGCCAACTTTTATTGCTCTATTTGTATTGAATTTTGAAAATTGATTGATTGATTGATTGATTGATTGTGATTGATTGATTGATTATGATTGATATTGTGGGTTAACGTGCCGACGCAACGCAGGCGATTAGGCGTGCCGTAGTGGAGGGCTCAAGGATTAATTATGACCACCTGGGGATCTTTATCGTGCGCCGAAATCTCGTACACACGGGCGTTTTTGCTTTTCGCCTCCATCAGAAAAGCGGCCGCTGCGGCCGGGAATCGAACCCGCGACCTCGTGCTCAGCAATATTTGAAATTGCCGAAGACTCCGAACAGTAGAACTGCGTTCCAATTGAATAGCCAACGATATTCGCAAAGTATTCAAAGTTTCGAATTTTTATCCCCTTTTTGCAGAAATAAAGGTGCACCAAACACACACACACATACAAAAACACGACGGGTACACTACTGCCCTGATCACAACAGTGCGAATAGAGTTGAACCTCGCTATAATGAACACTGATATAGCGAATTATCGGGTGTAGTGAACTGAATTCACACCTTGGTTGGTCACGCTTCATTTCAATGACACTAATTATTTTATAACGAAACTGGAACTGTAAGAGCCGCGCGTGACATCGGATATAACAAAGAAATATTGGCCAACAGGCAGAGAAAGTACTTGGAAAAACTCCTAACGCCTGAAACTGCAGAAGTAGAAAGAGCCCTCTTGTTCGTGGACACTGTGAAAAACTTCACGCTGCTCAGTGCTGTGAATAGCCGCCAGACGACGACCACATCCTTTTCAAAAAAAAATAAGAACGCATGCTTGTTTTGTCAAATGAACTTTGTTCCGTTGTAACTTCACATTTTATGTTCTGGTTCATTGATATTGAAAAAAGGGTTACCTTGGTTATGCGGGTTCGAAGCTTAAAGTATTTCGTGTTTCTATGAACGATTTTTGTGGGGGCCAGATTGCCGATTGGTTTGATCAGATTTTTAACTCTACTGTTGCAATGAATACCTTATATAACAAACTAAATTACTGTCCCGATACTACTTCGTTATAACGAGGTTTGACTGTACCACAAAATATTCCTGTACAGAAAGGGAAACTGTGTCACTTTGTACAGCAAAGAGGGGGTGCAATCAAAGACCCCTTAAAGCAGAACAAGAAGAAAACCTAATCGCGCAAAATAAAAAAATCCACAGTGCTTTGAGTCTTACCACTTTGCATCAAAGAGCCTTTGCTTTAATCCCACTGGCTGTTAGACCAAACCAGCCCTTTACTTCAACCAGCCCGTGTTACACTGAACTCAGAATAAGCACAGAGCTATTTCCTAGTCCCCTCTGGGTTCGGTGCTCGAACAAGACTTCACTGCAGAACCCAGCAGTGACTGCGACTGCATGCTGATTGAGCTGCAGATATGACACAACAGAAGGGAAAAAAGAACAACAGATAATGTGCTGACCTGATGTTCTTGAGCATGTCAAGGTCTCCTGTCAGTATCTGGGAGGAGAAGGAAAATAGAAAACAACAGTAGGTTACTCCAAGCAAAAAGATGCGTGCATGCAGCTCAGTAGCATTTTCGTCACATGGACTGCACTTTAACCCTTTCAGGGTCATGGACGTACATCTACGTCCTCTGCAAACACCTTCAAAATGGTCAATAACGCACATGTACGCCATCGCTTGTATGTTTAAAAAGCGCGCCTTTTTCGCCAACTTCTCTTGCTTGGCATGTGCTGCCACACTGCGGAAATACGTCAAATTATTTTCTTGCACCGATGGCTCTTCTATTTATTTATTTTTATGATTTACTTCAGCGGCACGCCGGCTATCGCTTGCGCCTCCGGTAATGAGGGGGCGTGCTGGGTATCGTCCACCGGAGGCCCCTTACGCCCACCAGGCGCCTCTCGCTTCTTGCGCCTGCCACAGACCAAGGGCACCTGCGAAACTGATGAGGCTCTTTTCTCCTTTTTTTGTATTTTTTAGGAGCGGTGCACCGTCTATCGCTCGCACATCCAGCCGCGCGCGCGGGTGCAGTGGCTGGTTTTGGTATCGTCCTCCGAGTGCTTTGCGCCCGCGAAACTGATGTCTATGATTTCGATTCACTCAAAAGGTGCCGGCTTGTTACTCTTTCGTTTTTATTTAGAATTTTTCTTGTGTTACTCATGAATAAACCACATGCATGTAACAACACAAACGATTTTTTTGTCACTTTATGGTCCCCCTAAAAAAATTACGATAATTTTTTCTCGAAATAGATTCATCCGAAGAATTTAAATCAGCAATAAAAAAATCGACCCTGGGGGGTCGCATTTGGCAAAAAAATTCGACCCTCAAAGGGTTAACCATGGTAAAAACTAAGTGTGGTCATCTCGGATAATCACAGTCTGTTGTCATCACGCATAAATTAGGGGCTTTAACTTAATGCTATGAGCGCAGTCACATAATTTTAATGAAAATGGGTCCATAAGCTTTTTACCATCAAGAGGAAAACTTTATGAACATTACAACTACAGTTAAACCTTGTTATAACGAGACAGGCAATAAAGAAATAATGGCTATGACGAGCAAATCGTTAATCGAGGTATTTAAAATGTCGTGTTAACGAGGTAAATTTGCCTGTTGCGGGATATAACAGATGAATTTTGCTCGAAAATAAAATTTTGAGACAATTTCACGGCAGTGCGCAACGCGGATTTGAGATGGTGCTCAAGGCAATGACTGTATATTTCGCAGTTCGAAATCCCCGCCACGCACCCTCCTGCAACACGCGCGAAGCCGGACGGCGCGTCATGCGGCCGCTGAACCCGTGAAGCCATGTCCACCTTCCTCTCACTGCGCACAGCACGAAGCCAATGCACGTGGCGCGCACGGGCGCAGTGGGTTGCCTGCAACTGTTGTCACACGCCGCTGCGCACTGCAGGAGCCGCATTGTTGAAGTGTGCGTCTCTGAAGCGCATTTCTAAAGCGCGTAAGTGGGATCATTCCCGACTACGGTTACCGTATTTACACGATTGTAGGTCGACCTTTTATTTTCAAATTTGACAATCCAATGTAGGGGGGGTCGACTTAGAATCGAAATCGAACCGTCTGCCGCTAGTAACAGAAAGAGAAACGATAAATCGGGGCTACAAGGTGGGGACAGCTTTGCACCCTCGTTCCCATGGTTATGGTCTAAAGTGTGAACCGCATGGGGCGTTTTCTGCTCGCGAAAACGCGCCGCGCTGACGCTGCCGCGAATACCACCCGCATGCTGCGCGCTACGCGATCGGGGCGGCAACATGGCGGCGTCACCAGCCGCGAAGAGGTGCGCGTAGCTCCAGCGACCGCTTCTAACCGCTCGTTAAGATATCACTGAAGGCACAAACCAAGGCGTTTGTGCAGGAAAGGAGCTGATAATGTGGTCGAAAACGACACTATAAAGCATCATCCGCGCCGCTAGGGAAAGTGCCAATCAAATATCCACCACCGTGGTAAGCCTAAACATCTCCGGCGGCGCCAGCCGTCTGTCCCGAGCACTTTCAAACTGCCGCCATGAAGAGCGCGGCAGTTTGAGGCAAGTCGTCAGGCCCCTCCCACTGCCGCGCTCGTCACGTGTCATACCGAGGTGGAACTTAAAAGCAGTAGAAGTGATATAAGCTGCCGCGCGCACCGAATTGTCGATGCGGGCATGAAAAAATCGCCCGCGCAATGCTGACGCGCACGAATCGCGTGCAAAAACGCGTGCAAAAACGCGTCAAGGAGCGTTTTATTCGTCTCTAATAATCAAAATGAGTATTAGCGAATCCCTCGATTCAATGCGCGGCTCTAACATAGCCACAATCGTAGCACATTGTTCAGTACACTTTCGAACGCGATGGTGGGAGGTTAGTCGCTCAAAAGTAAATCGCGCGCGGCCGCTTCCGTCAGCCGCCATGTTGTTTGTTTTGGTATCGCGCGGCAGTGGCCGCTGCCGGTTGCTTCGATGGTTGTCATCTCGCAGCGAATGTGTTCTGCCCGCTCAACCCACAGCGCATGGTTATTCCTTGTTATACAAAAGCTTTTCTGTTTTAACATCTACTGCGCGCACCACGAGCGTACGGCTCTTGAGGGAGCATCGATCATTGATGGAGGAGCCCCAGTGTGGGGGGTAGTGATAGTTGACGGCAGAGCTTCCTTTTGTGATACAATTTTCTAGGCGGCGCTCGCATTTTCTTTTTTGTTTTTGAGAGAGAGATGCAATTTTGGGGGGTCGACCTACATTCGAGTCGACTTACAATCGTGTAAATACGGTAACTTAACCACGGTTAAGCTTGCTCATGTGTCAAGGCAGAGCCATAACCAATAAAAAAACAACAGCTGTGTGTCTTAAATGCACATTTTGTACCTCAAGGCAATGAAGAGAACACTAATCCTTTATCAAGCGAATTTTCTGAACGTGTAGCCGATGTTCGGAGCATTTTCATTACATTTACATTTTTTTTTGTTCATAGGAAAAGCTCATAGGCACCCTGTGCTTGCAACAGTCCTCTAGTCAATTTGGTGATGTCGGCTGTGATGAAATACCCAGACCAAGAAATAGGTAAATAACGAAATGCAAAAAATAAAAAGAGAGCGATAGCATGAAACCACAGTGCAAACCTGCACAACGTATTGCCAGCTGACGAGATACGTGCAAAGAGCACGAATGGACTACGGCCCCGGGCTTGCACTTATTACGAATCCCAGAATTGCATGACATAACTACGCAATGCAGCTCAAGTAGCAAGTTGGCAAATTCTTTTCATAGCTTTTGTAAACGTGAATCACAGATCTGTAAAACTGCTAGCTTCAAACATACTGCATCTTTCAAGCAGTCCCACAGTGTTTCAGGGCCTGTACATTTCAACCCAGGGAGACGTGTCCCTTTGACACTGTCATGAGAATCATTCTGGTAAGCTACGGACAAAACACACATGATCAGACAAAATATTGATGAGAAATTTCCTCCATCTCCCGCTTTCCTGAATGTGCGATCCTCGAATAATTTTTCACAAAGCCATAATGAACATAATTTACAGCTGCGAATGCAAACAAAATGCACTGCTTTGAGAAGCATAGCCTTTTGCAGTGATGCCACAAGCTTTGTGTAGCGAGAGCTTCCCCGTTTGCTACACAGTTGTGACACACGTAAAGTGACCTTTGTAAAAGAATAGAGCACTCAAACTGGGGTCAATCTGGTCATGTTTACCTAACTTCTGCTCCCTCGAATCCGCTTTAAAGGGACAGACAACCGATTTTTATGCAGTGCATGTCCTCTAGCTCATGTGAAAGCCAGCATTTCATATACAGTCTACGCTCATTACAGCGGATCCGGCGACAACAGACATTTTCTGTTGGCTTGTTTGGTCCCCATGCTGTGTAAGTGGAATTGATTGATTGTAAGGTTTAATGCGCCGACGCAACGCAGGCGATGAGGCGCGCCGTAGAGGAGGGCTCCAGATTAATTTTGACCACCTGGGGATGTTTAACGTGCGCCGAAATCTCGTACACACGGGCGTTTTTGCTTTTCGCCTCCATCAGAAAAGTTGCCGCCGCGGCCGGGAATCAAACCCGCAACCTCGTGCTCAGCAGCACAACGCCTTAGCCACTGAGCCACCACGGCGGGTTTTAAGTGTAATACCATCCACTCACGATGGTCCTGGCTGTAGAAGGCTATTGGCTACAACAGACTGAATTTCGTGCGAAAATTGTTTTGCACTGAATGTTAATAGTGGATCTTCGCTGTGTCGGCACCTGATATGCTTTTCTTTGCTTATTTTGGTGAGGAAACTAGTACGTCTGGCAACATTACTCAGCGCAGAACGGGTCGTGGGCACAGCCAAGCCAAGACAGTGCCGGTGGCCATTTTTTTAAATTTTTTTGTGCGACCAGCAGCACGGTCGCTGATTTCACTGTCGGATAAGCATAATTAACGCTGTTGCACATGGCGAAAAACAGGCCAACATCGCCAGAAGCCCGGGCCTGACAGACACTGCCAAAAAACGCAACTCCAGTGAGATTGAAGAACAGCGCTTTCGAATACGCTGAGTGGCGCACCTGGAGTTTGAGTCTGCTTTCATCACAGTTTTTTTATGCAATAAAGAACTCAGGTTCAGTGAAGTTCGGCATTTATTATTCCCACGCATGTATCGCTCCCGCTCCGTTCGATAAATAAGGTAAGAAGTGCCTAAAGTAGGAGGTTGGCTTCCACCCACTGTGTGCAATCTGCCGCTCGCCGTGCGGAGTGAGTCCAACAGGTCTAACTTTCAATTTCACAGCTGTCCTTCATCAGATTATTTCGTATCAGCTGTTTGACTGACCACACTAAGATCATTAACCCTTTCCGGTCTGGACCTTTTACTCACTTGCGAGAGAAAAGTGAGAAAAATTGCGAAATTTAACCCTGAACACCCAAGTCGGGCGTACCTCGACAGCGGACCACTCCGGCCGTGTTTCCGTGTACAGCCATGTCGGGCATCGCCCGACAACAGACTGGAAAGGGTTAGAAATGCGGAAGCAGCCTCGGGGGAACGTGAGGCACAGATCGGATTTGTTTGACGAGTGGTGTCGGGTAAACCTGCCTCGTCATGAAGGGACTGAAAAAGAGCCCGGATAATTCTGCTGGCCATGACTGCTTTTTATAGCTGGTTAGTAAATGCTTCATTTTTGCTTCATTTTTAAAGAAGATAGCCTTTCTTGGGCCACTTAAACCCAGAAATTTTGGTCTGTCTGTCTGTCTGTTGACTCGATTCAGCCACCCGGCCAATGTGAAATGTATACTGCGCAATAGTATTATATACTCACAGCCAAATGTAAACGGCTTAGCCCGGTTTATATGTTCATACTTGTCAACTTTGTTGAACAAGAACAAGACAATACGCAAATATAAGACAGGAAATTGGTACACAAGGGATATTTACAGTGTTCCTTTATTAAAAAATTCATGGATGCTTGGTTTTTCGATAGCAAAGGATATTCTACATCTACTGCAGAAAACCCCGCCTCCAGGCGGCCTATGAAAAATCACGCGGCAACAGCAACGAAAGGTGATGATGATGATGTCCTCAAAGATTTCGGCACGCACCCACAAGGTGGGATTGGCCAGGGCTAAATCGGTTGTTCCACTAGCTAGGTTCCACGTTCTGCTTGGAACACACGTGGAGCACGGCAAAGCGGATAAACGTTGTAGTAGGGTGCCTCGATTCACACGCGTCTCCGGCGTTCTGTAGCGCTGGCATTGAGGAACCCGGCCTGTAGCAGTGGAACGCGGCAAATTCAAATCGTCTTGAGCAAACCTTTAGTGTGTTTACCCTGGGATGAGCGCGACGGAACAGGAACAGCACGAGAGGCGAGCGGGAAAGCAAAGGGGGGCATTTCCTTGGCAAATGTCTACAGAGACTATCGTCTTTTGACGACATTTGCAACGAAAGGAGCAGATACGCGGCCAATTTTTTCAGCTTAGCGTGCGTCTCTCTGGACTCGACCGCATGTGCCAGGCCTTTTCCAAGTGCAAGTGCTAAGCTTCAAAAACAGCGTTAAGCGATTCTTTTCCCCTGCGTGAACGCTGTGCAGAGACGGTGCAGGAGAATAGAAAGTACGAATCGTATGTAGCATGTATACGCAATACTTGTCAAATACTTTACAAGCATACTTTACGCTCATATACTTCGTATACTTTACGCTCGTATGATCGTACAATACGATACTTTACGATCATATACTTTACACTCATATATCCCCATATTTTTTTCGGAATTAAGAGTGTCCATTGCAACGGACGTGGGCTGTACTATGGTAATCACAAGGAATTTCTAAACAGGCGGAAATAATGTAAACTTTGCCCGAAACTTTCTGAAAGCTGACAGGTGGCGCCATGTAGTGTCTAAACCTGGCCCTACCATTCGTATGGAGACAGCACTGTTGGTTTCAAAAGTCAAAAGAATAGAAAAAACTGCACTTCTATATTGTCTTAGCTGGCGTCAAGCATGTTGCCGGGCAATTCACTGCCATGGTTGCCAGCATTCGTCTTGGCAGCATACCTATGTCTAAAATATATCTAAAAATTCTTCTTTCAAGCACTCTAGAGCCCATCACATGAAACTGTTTCGGTTTCGTGTGGGGGTAGAGAGCACATACTATGCAAAAATCAGTCGACTGTCCCTTTAAAATCTGCCATTTTCAGACAGGCCCGCCAGTGGGAAGGTTCCTCCAAGCTGATCATGTAGGCTTTCTACAGCGGTGATGCGTAGGAGGAGGGAAAAAAAAAAAAAGAAAAGAGTCACCTTGCAGACCGTCTCCAGTTCCGGCAGGAGGGAGAAGTAGCCATCGGCCAAGTGGCGCGCACACTTAGCCTTCCAGGTCTGCCACCACACATTCAGCTCCCGCGAGGCCAGCTGGTGGGAACCCTGCACAACACGCAACCCCCCTTAATTAAACAAGGTGTCTTTGAGAATTCCCGCACCTGTTCTATTTATAGGGGCATCATATTCCGTTACCCATAGTGATTGCCACCTTCATCCAGTGATGTGCTTGACCAGGGTCACTTTGGAACTGTAAAAAGGCTGTATTGCAGCAACCAAAATACTATTCCAGGGCAAAAAAACAGGTTTTTGGAGGCAGCGAGAAGCACGCCTTAGAGCAGTAAAATGGGCTTCAGCATAGGAAAAAAAATCCCTGGCATCTCCACTAACATGAAACCTGGGGAGGGGCAAAGCCTGCAGTGTACAAGTGTATTCTTGGCGGCCTTGGCGTTTTCGCCAACGTAGATGGAACCGTTGAGGGGTAGAGGTGTCTGTAAAAGTCTCGTCGTCTTCAAAGCACGAAGCTCTCTAGCACGAGGCATAAACGAGTGTCCCTGTGTTTTAGTACCGTGACTAAATGAGACGACGATTACGACGACGACAGGAGACACCAACAGCCCGAACCCCTACGGAGCTTGCCCCTAAAAACCAAAGGGTTACGCACCAAAGGCCTTTTCGCAAGCATAGGACAAATCTGTTCAACAAGATTTTGTCGGCACAGCATTGTTCATGGCTACAAAAATTAACCTACCAATCACACCTCAACTTTTACGGAAAGAATAAAAAGGCTCAATTACCTTTGTTTTGACTGAGGATTACGTTCAAAGCTTTTTCAGCATTTGTTCGACACCAAACAGTGCTTTGCTTGTTTAGAAATTAATTAAAAGCCTATCATTTCTCGCTCATTTTCCTTCCATTTTTGTGCGACGCAAAACATAACATCACCCACATCATGAAAAGGTGATCCCCTAAAAGAGCCGTTCAAGCATTTTAAAGCCATGGGAAGTGCTGCAGCCTAGGTAAAAAACAGTGGCAAAATATACACGGCCAGCAAAGGGGCTGGCAGCTGGTCCCAATGTTTAGCCAAACGCGCCAGTAATCTCGCAGTTTGGCCCTCGTTTGTCGTATTAAAAAAAGCCACAACAGGGAACAGGGGTGATAGCTCCCCGTTCACTAGCATAAAGCCTTCTACAGTACTTATGACTGTGCAAAATATCGAACCTAATCGTAACGAAACAAATCTACGAACATTGTTTTCACTAACCAACCTGCTATTTAACCTGCAATCATTGAGAAACCTAATATTTATTGACGTTCACGCCTTTCTGAAACGCATGTTTTTACCAATAGTTTCCACATACATTTACCAAGGCACCTTATACCGGGTGCGCGAGGTATTTGAGAACCTTTTACTTATCGCCATATACACCAGCAGCCTCATCATATATATCTAGGCGTACGGGTTCTTGTTCGTCTACCCTTTATCATTCATACTGCGCAGTTTGTTCAAAGATGGAAGTGTACGAGTTGAAGCAGGAAATAAACGCCATGCAGTCCTCGTCGCCCTGGCCACACACCCCAGCGACTTGGAAATTGCCACCTTTCTGAACGTAGCGAAGTCTTTCGTTTACAATGTGTGGACAGAATGATGGTTGTGGCGGTCACGTGGCATCTGTGGCGAAAAGGAAAAGCACAGTCAGTGGTCAGACATCACCATAGCCCCCTAATTTCCCCAACAATGGTGTTATCCATCATCCGCAATGAGGGTGATGTCATGCCGCCACAATTTTTTTGCAGGACTCCGGGTTAATGCTGCCGGTTAAGTGGATGTGCTTGCCTCCCTCGTAAAGCCATGAATAGAAAGTGCTTCTAAAGGAAGACCATTGGCCTTTCGGCAAGATTCGGCTCCTGTCCGCACCATCTGCATCCCCCAATAGTGGCCTGGCTGAAACTTCTGCGACCTCGTCACCCCCAACTCGTGGCCTCCTAGTTCTCCAGATTTAAATCCGCTCTACTACTATGTCTGGGGCGTCGTTGAGGGAGAGCCAACAAAGGCCGCATAATACAAAAGACTCGCTGAAGGCCGCCATTTCTCACTCAATGGCCAACATCTCTAAGTAACACCTGATCCGTGCATGCAGCCGTTTGCGAAGCCGAATTGAATCGCTTATTGCGGCCGATGGCGGATTAATTGGACATGGATTATGGACATAAACCATAGAAGTACTTCGCAAAGTTTGGTGAAAATATGTCTGATTTTGCTGGAGATATTCTGTTGTGCCTGATGGAAGCATTCTGTTCTAAATCCTTGCGCACCCGGTATGTCTCATCAAACGATAATTCAAAAGTCACGAAACCTCAGCGGCAACTAGAAGGCGACCCATGCATGCTTTGACGAATTTACCGTAATTACCGATTCTAACGCGCACCTTTTTTCCGGAAAAATAGGTCGAAAAATCGCATGCGCGTTAGAATCGGATACGAAACGAAATTTTTTTCGGTTTTTTTTGCCAGGAAAATCGGGTGCGCGTTAGAATCGGGGCGCGTTAGAATCGGGTAATTACGGTAATGGCAGAGACAATGACTAGTTATGAAAATAATCGCAAAATGTAACAATTAATGACAAGTAGTGTCAACGAATTGCATGTGAAGTGGACACAGCATGCCAGCCGTGCATAGGAGATGATTAATGATTATCAGTTAGTTAGATTGCTTAGTGACTGGCGGTAATGATTAGTAAGGTGGGATTGAGCTAGACAATTATGAATCAAGGTGGATTAAAGTGGGATGTAGGTGGGCGTGAGTGGACTGTGATATAGCACATAGACAGTAAAATAGCGTGGCTGCTGTGTGGACAGGTGGATGTGCATATAAAAGGTACCCGTCACAACAGCACAGCTGGACTTGCCCTTCTGGACCATGGACGTGATTAAGTATCACCAGACATGTAGGCACGCAAGGCACCTAGGCAGACAAGTGCCCTACATTTTGTACCTGCCTGAATGTTTGTTTTAGCAAAATGGCTAGGCAAGCTCCACCAATGTTGTGCTTCACCATTCAAATTTTGAAATTTCCAAAGAAATTTCCAAGGAAAGTAATGAAGGGAATGACACCTGTTTTCCCACTTTTGGCATTTCTTGTGTGAATAAACAACTACTGCTGCTGCAAATGGATATTTTGCAGCAGCAGCAGTATATTTGCAAATGGTATAATGGTATTCTTGGCACTCTAATGTTACTAATACAGGCAAACTTGCTTTTGCACTTTATATGCAAAGCACTGACTGACACACTGATGCCCATTGTCTACACTACCCTCACTTACGTGCCTACAGTGAAGCCTTTACCTTCTCTGAAGACAATCAGCACCAATTTCTTCGTGGCAGGCAATACACGATGCACGGTCAATACCAGCCCCATTCTGTACATTGGTTGCTCAAGTCAAACCCAACTCTTCAATGTGTACAATAGCCGACCGATTTTTTGGACCTGGAGGGGAACGAAAAATATTCCGAATAAAAGAGCAGTCCGAAAATCCAAAGTCATTACTCCTATGGGGCAACTTGCGGTTCGTAGGGAAAGTCCGAAATATCCAGCAAGTACGTATTTTTGGAGTCGGTTACCGTATTTCATTTATAATTTGCTTCCTGCTCGACCTTGCCGCTATTTCTTCCCCTAAATCAACTGCACGTGGTAAGACATGGTGGGAAGAAAAAATAGAGTTTGTTTGCCATGACGCAAGCTTTCCTCACTACAAATTTACCACAAGCAGGCTTCTGTCCAGCTATATCATTTCCTGCATCCTTGCAGCGCCACCTTTATGCCCTTTACTATAGCAGTGAACTGGCAGCATACCACCGCATCAATACGTCTTCCCAACCCTTGTTCTTTTTAAGTGTGAAATCAAGTAAAAAACGAAGTTTGGCAATAAACCCGCGTCGGTTCCGAAACATCAAACTTCTTCATTTCTGACCTTGTCAGCGAACACGATTTTATGCTTCAAAATGTGACAGTGACCGGACGAGGTTTCGTTGAACACTTCACAACCCTTCATCCCATGAACGGTGACAGCAAAGCAATGAACCGCTTCCGGAGAAGCTTCGGCATCTACAGCCCCACCTGTGGTGCGGTCTGCAGCAGTTCGTCCAGGGCCACAAAGTCCTCGCGAGACGAGTCCGGGTGCCTCCGCAGGAGCTTCCTCGCCTCGTCCAGGCTGGCCTGGAGGACCAGTGCGCGCACCTGCACAGCAGCCATCCAGGCACACGGCCTTGAGTGTGGTGGGCAAAGGTGTAATGACACCCCTCGACGCAATGCAGGCCCATTAATCCCTTCCCCTCCCAACCGAACCAGTCAGAAAACACTGAACAAAACACCCCAGTGTCGTTAGCATAGTTCATTCCGTCATCTTCACCGTGGGTCACTGTTTCAGCCCCAGGAGCACAGGCAGGGCAAGAGGGGAGAACCCCATTGCAACGACGACAAGGGTTTGGCTGTGGCAGTGACTCCTCTACACAACAGCGGCACTAGTTCACGCAGATTGCTGTACAATGCGAAAACCACTGCTGAGGAGTCGCACGCTTACAGATACAGGCCACACGATTCCCTGTCCTCGCTCTGACAAGGCTCCCCACAGAACACTGTTGAGTTCCTGCCTGCCAGCCAAACCAGCACTGCTGGGTGCTTCCAGTGAATGCCATCCCTGGTGACCCCTGCCCTCAACCATCCCCACCTGGCCCTCTGGCAAGAGTCACTTGCCACCCCACCCCCCCACGACCACCCACCTGGTCCCAGTAGTCGGGTGCCCGGTGTGGCTCGTCCTCCTCCAGCAGCTCCTTCACCCGGACACCCAGGGTGTCCAGGGTGCGGCTCTGGACCCACCGCTGCAGCTGCTGCAGGAACGCCGTGCCTGTAATGTGGAGCAACAGGAGGGCCACCCCCCAACCCTTGAGGTTACACGTTACACGCCCGGCCAGTCTCAACTCATCAAGCAGGCCTCAGACGTAGTGCGCCTGGATGTGTCCGACTAAGGAGAGCCTTTTGCCAGTATCCGTGTACACTAGAGGGAAGCCTCATGCCAGTGTCCAGACAAGAAGAGGGGCGGAGGAAAAGGTTACATTCTTGCTTGGCTTGGCTCGTGAGTAGGCTCAACAGGTGCCTGTGGCCAAAAAACCGTAATTTTGCTGTTAAAAAAAAAAAACATTTAAAATTTTCATATACAGGTGTATTTTCCAAATTTCCAAGTAATTGTCCAAATTCGACATGTATATATGTAAGAAAAGAAACTGTTGCCTGAAATATGCACAAGAAATGAAGTTATTGCCTGCCAGAGTTACTCAATTAACAGTTGCGCTCCGCTTCAGAATCGGCGGCGCTAGCCCCCCCATCCTGGAAGCTAGGCAAGTCACGCGCGCGGCACCTAAATAAAACGGAACTTCGCTACTATTATTATTCAAACTTCTGTAAAATAAAGATTGCTTTCTAAATTAAACACATAATTACGTAAAATTTCTTGTGTTTTTGCGCTTTCTTTTATGACTTACGGCAGCAGCCGCAGCACTTGAGTACTGCTTCAAAGTCCTGCCGACAGACGACAGGCTAGTCAACTTGCCCCTGCTTGCCCCGTGCTTGCCCCGGCGCAGGGGGCAACCAAGACCGCTTGATACATGGGGCCTATGGGGAGTTTCGCAACTGTCTATATCCAGTAACTCTGATTGCCTGCCTTGATGCTTCTGTACCGCTCTTTGCTTTGTCGAGAAGTGGCTTCCATTGTAACGATCTAAAGCTACTAGTCACGCTGCGCCCCGCAAATTGCACTTGCCCATTTTGGATGGGTTTAAACTCGAGCCAGGATGCCGCACTGTGTCACACCACAAGTACATAATCCTTGTGTAGCGCATTAAAAAACAGTGCGCTTTTAGTGAGCCACGCATGAATAACTGACGATAAAATGAAGCAGTTTCGAGCCAATTGCGAGCCACGAGACACCAAGCTGCAGGCCAAGTGAAGAATGCAACACTTCCCAGCAACTCCATGATGGCACACAACTGCCTCGCCAGACTTCCCGCTAGTATGTTGGCCTCAAGACTGAACACAGTCAGCCTCTGGTGGTGCAACCACAAACCGTTATTAGCGTGAATGTTCCTTTCACACAAACGGTTAATCCACATTACACATCGCTTAAAAGGCCGGCTGCCCACAATAAAAACCACTGCTTGCCTGTTTAACACCAAGGAGTGGCCTGGTTACTCTTTACGAGTTTTTTGAGAAAAATAACAAACAGCCACTGTTGAAGGATAATGCACTCAATTAGTTCAGTGCAACTTCGACGCATTGCCACGTGGAATGCGCGAATATCATGCTATTTTTGCACTTCCATCGTAGCTTTTTTTTCCTGTGGCTACAGCTTGGAAGTGGCTGTTATTGCAGGACGAAAGTGGGCTACACAAGAACACGGACAAGACAGATGTGAGGACCGAGATGTGTAGTCGCAATTGTTTGACTGCAGCAACAAATGCCATTATTTTGTTATCACACCCTTGTAAAAACTTCATGCGCGTTCCTTCGCTACCAAAAAAGAAAAAAAAAGGGAATCTGAAGAGGAAATCTCTTGCTACCAGCCATTAGATCAAGGAGCCTTTTACACACACACAAAAAAAATGTGCACCTGTGAAGCTTTGATATTTTTCAGGAACTAACACCCCCTCTCCCTTTATTTATAGATGACTAGACAGCATTTTTTTTACTTTTTTCTCCACTTTATGATTTTTCATGCATGTAAATGGCTACTGTAGGAGCACATTTTACTGTAATTAAACAGCAATTGCGAATAAAGTCCCATCATGTCCTTATTTTTTTTAGGCAGTGCATTTATCCACAGTATACATTTCCTTCAGCCCAGCTTTTTCTGATCAAGGCAAAAAAGCAAAAATGCCTGTGTGTCGAGACTTCAGCACACATCAAAGATCCCCACGTGGTAAACATGAATTCAGAGCCCACCTCTAAAGCGCGCCTCATATCACTGGTGTAGCTTCGGCGCGTTAAACCCCACAATCAATCTCAATCGTTCGGCGTAATTTATATGTTTAATCATGAAACTGAACTTATGATTCCCTCCACTAAAAAACTGGCCCCCGCAAATTGACTGCGGGAAAGCGATGCAGAAGTAGTACAGGCGCTGTCGGAAGTACTTGGAGCACGGGCTCACGCACATAAGTGAATTTCTCGGCCCTGTGGAGCCCCCCATCCTGGTGAGTGGGTCTAGGGCATTCCTTTCAAACTGAACTGCTTTTTTGCACGCAATAGCTGCTAGAAAGCACTTCCATGTAAAGATCTCTTCGCATTCTCAAACACTTCTTGTAATAATTTTTTTAGCACGACTGCTGCACACGTGCTGGCCTATCCTCACTAGTACCAGTAACGCTGCCTCCTACAATGTGCAGAGCTTAGCACTGCAGCAGTGGGGCAGCATTTGAAAGGTCACCTGTGCTGGGCCCTATGCAGCAAAATCCCACTTGCTGGCAGGGTTGAACTGGCAACGATATTGCTGGCTAAACAAGGTGCTGTCATAACCTCATGCACAAATACCATTATTAGTAAAAATGAACTGCTTAGGATACTGATAACATTTTCTATTGTATGTGTTTCATCAGACAGATATTTCTCTTCACACAAATTTTATCTTTTCTCATTAGTTATATATACAGAAAAAAATGACCCGCAGCAAAGCTGCACTTCACCCACCTGGCTGGATGTCCAGGAACAGTATCTCGCACAGGTGCCAGATGAGCTCAATGTCGCGCAGGAGTTCGTACTTTTCACACGTGGAGAACAGAAACAGAAGCCAACACAGCAGAAATGAACACTGAGACCAGCAAGGCACACCCCCAAAAAAGGACGCAACTTCTAAAAAAAGAAAGGTCAGCGAAAATCTCCGAAACAATCCCTCTATCACACAGACAAATCGAGACAACAGCAGCCAAGACAGAGGCAGCTACCACATCTAAATTTGACACAGATGCAAGGTAGAAGCACGTTAAGTGGCAAGACAAAGACTCAAAACATGGCATTGCGAACGTGAATCAAAACGTGGCCAGCATGCTCACAGCTCTGAATAAAGCTGTGTTTGTCAAGGTCCTAGTTGTCAGAGGTCCACCAAGTCAACAATTATTGGAAAAGACTAAATGCCCCAAAGTAAAGCTTTGTGCCGCACTGAAAAGGAAAACTTGTAGCAGTACCAGTAGTAGTACTCTTCTAGGTGTTCTCCCACAGACGTCTTCTAGATGCGCTCACTAAGATGTACCCTAGATGTACCAAGTTATGCCCTGAGTGAGGGACATACACACTCACCTTTGCCTTGTGTTCCAATTTGGCGTCCTCGTTGGCCAACTCTATTTCTTCTGCACAAAGCGGGAGCAAATGTCAGGGTGAGACATGTATTACTTGGCGCTCGGTTTGCAAATCTTGCAGTGAGCTCAAAGAGACAGGGAGGCCATTAGAAAAAACACACTACAGCCCTGCACAGAAGCCGAAAAGTGTGTGCAATGCAAAGGAGCAAATGGACAACCACAAAGCCTTATCACATTATCAGGACAAGTCAAATGCTGCAGCTGCAAAAAAAAAATATCTCGCAAAATACCTTGCTATACGAATTTCTTTTCCCCCTGACAACATAAAACAAAAAAAGATGCACCAGTCTCACTTGTTTTTTTGTGCATCTGTTGTCATTTTAAAAGACCGTCACTCTGTCTTTCAAAAACTAAAAAAAAAAAAAAAAGCAACAACCAATGGCTGCCCAAATGAGACAGGTACAGCAGTCAGCAATATGAATACCAACCCAGGCAGCTGTTCCAGCAGACCATCAGGGTAGCACGGTAGCTCCGGCTGATTTTCACCAGGCTGTGAAGAAAAAGTGGCGAGGACAGTTAACTGCCGACAACCAGTAAATCGCAGTCACTGCGGCAAAAGGTTGAACGCCAATTGCACTCAAATTTCACCACGACCAAATTCACTTTCAACATACAGTACGTACCCCAAACCAACTGAAACATGACTGGTAGCCCCGTGAAATGCATTGTTAATCAGTCAGAAGCGTTTGAAATAACTCCATTGCAGGCGACCCTGTACTATTATGAGCAATGAAAGGGAACATAGGAACCAGTTAAAAACACCCTCAGACCCAGCTATCAGTGATTTGCTGCGGCCACCGCCGGAAACGTGGAAACGTGGAAAGGGGGACACTGTTCTAACAACTGTTCCCATTCCCGCCGTGCGGCTTATCGGACGATGCCATAAAACTGGCGAAATGACGAAAGCTGCTGCTTTGTAGAAATGCCAGCGTGGTGGGAGTGCCAACAGTCAGTTGAAGAGCACCCTCCTTTCCCATTTGTTTTCCCACAGCGCCATCCGCGTTCGCCAAGGAATCGTGCAAACAGCCATTGACGGCGGAGTGACATTGTCGGCCGGGCAAGGTAGCTTGTTCCCTTCCTACCGGCCAGCCAGGAGAAAAACCAAGTCGAGCCTCCGCTGGGCATAGTGCTTCCTCCCCTACGGCTGCTGGTGAGGGTTTGGCAGCAGGCCTGCTTCGACCGGCCGGCCATTTGCAGCCGCTTGCTTGCCGGCTGCAACGTCCCTTCAAGCCCGGCCGTGATGGCCGCGCTCTTCTCAATTTTCGCTTCAATAGCTCCGTTTTATTTATGTATCGTTAGAAGGCCTGTGTAAAAAAATAAGCATATTTCAGCTGTAATGTTTTGCACCTTGGAGTCTATTTAGGCAGACTGAACAGAAATAAAGTTTTCAAGAGGTGGAAATTTTCAGTGCAGTTGGCCGACCTTTCAAGACAGGTGAAAAACTTGCCGCATGTAGCTCATATGCTAATCTTCAGCTTGTCTTTTCTGGATCCACTTGTTCGTGGCCTGTTTTCCTAAGAACCAATTTAATGCACATTTTGATTACACTCTGAGGCTCAGTGGTGTACTTGTGTTGTGCCTTAAAAGTTCCCAAAGCTACACGTGCGCTAAGCAATGTTGACACATATGAACCATGCCACCAGTGGTACTCATTTGAAAAGGTTTTGCCTACATATATTTTGTCTTCAGGCTTGCTAGTATCGGAAGGCACAAGGATGGCAGCAGAGGGTGAGGGAAAAGCGTTTATGAAGATTCAGGCCAAAGTCCCCAAAATCGCAGGCTACTAGCCAAAGAACGTTACGCATTAAAGAATTGGCAGAAATATTTGATTTATTAATGTGAGAAGCTCTTGCGCTGAAGCGCAGTTTGGTAACAGCCAAACGTAGAGCCGAGGCAACACGCCTGCTACTGGCCAATGACATAGATTGCCGAACACGCAGCAGTCCCTGAGCGGACCAACGGGACACCACCCCAGACCTCACCTGGGCTGACAAAAGCCTAGTGACTGAACGGAGGTGTGGGATGGACCCAATGGGATCAAATCACTGAACAATCTGGCTAGAGCTGTCTGTGGTGGCTGCGCAGAACACCCCCACCAGACAAAAGCGATAAATCACGATGTGTTCTGGAAAGCAGAGGCCGAACAAGACAAGGGTTACCCATCAGCTCGGCAGCAAATCCCTACCAACGAACACCCACTGCCAGAAGTGCTGCCGCAGTGGGTTCAGGTCCTCATCCACAAGGCTGGGGCTGCGCTCACGGAAAATGTGCTCGCTAGGAGGCAAGCCCAACAACTCTGCGGATTCTCGTGCTACCAACAACACTGATGACAATGGCCATTAGGTACAAGACACCAAGTGAGCTGTTCTACATGCAGATACGCCCAACAGGAGATCACATGCTCTGGAAGAGTCCTGGCTATCAAGATCTACATGCCAAATACTTGCAGCCCCATGTCCCTACCCTAACACAATAAACTACCCCCAACACCAACGGCCGTTCCCACAACGCACTGCTCTCCCTCTGGGTGTTTGCAAATGAGGCGGCCATTAATACCCAGATGTGATGGTGCACTGTGTGTGCGTATGTACGCTTTCTCTTCCTTTCTGATCCCCTTTCCTCCAGTAGACCAATGAGGAATCCTGTTATAAATAAATCATTTTCATTCATTCACTCATTGCGACAACTCATCAGAGCTGCACGAGCACCTGACGACTTTGTGACCACATAGGTACCACATGGTGATGTTTTGATGACATTACATCAACATCTGGATATTTCACTACCACAAATATCCCTGCACCCGCTTTGGCTGCTGACAGCCATGACAGGCTTCGGTTTTTTCGCAAATTACTCCAGTGCTTTTTCGACGGCGCCGTTAGTTCTTTGGATCTCTCTACTCTTGCACAACAATTGTGGTGAATTGACCTTATTTCCTGGATAACCTCATCAGTGAATTTCTTTCGAGGAGCTATCGCAATCGGTTTACAGAACTGACGTGCTATGATACCAACAATGCTCCCCTCGTGACACAAACACTCCACAGCTGAGTGACTCCTCGTTACCCCTGGCAACAGCACTTCCCCTCCAGTCACATAGTCACCTCCGCGATAAAGTCATGATAGTCATGATCCAACAAGAGTTCAACATTAACAACTGCAGCACAAAACAAAGTCGCAGTGTGCTGCAATGCCTTACTCTGGATGCACTGTCTCTCCCTTGACCTCCGAAGCAATGTTCTGCAGCTCGGAGAAGACACCTGCACAGTGGCAAAGTCAAGGCACGTTTAATGAGCGCACATTCATTCAGAGCTGCCACTGCTACTACAACTGAGAAAATCCTTAATTCACGCACTCCTGAAATTCCACACCATCAGCAACCTGCCAATACAATAAGCACACAGTTGAAACTGCAAGAAGCTACGTGACCAAGGCTGTGAAAGGCCAAGCTGAACAGTCCTGTCTACCTAGTAGTGTGTACATTTAACATGATGAATCGATGGCTCCCTGTTACAAGTACACTGCCGAAGCACTGCTGTATGAACTGTCTTATATGTTTAGTCGGTATGCAGGTTGACCCCTATGCAACCCTGTTGCAAATATGGAGATAACAAGCATGTTTGTTTCTGCATGTTTTGCATTGAGGCAAGAAATCCCAAGTCTGGATGGCCACGAACACCTACAATTTTGAGACTCTTCCCTGCCTACAAAAAAAAAAAAAAAAAGAAAAGGAATCGAGCTGTGAATCCCAGCATCACTAGAATAATTTTGGACTCGCAGCGCTTTCACATGTACAGTGCTGGACGATCATGCCAACAAGTAGAGATCATGAGTCCACCATCTGCTTGTCTATTGGTCACGAGGCAATGCCAACTCACGACCAATGCTAACGCCTCAACCAGTTCCCATCCTTTTGCAGTCAATAGTAATGTTGCAATGGAAAGTCACTTCCAATATAAACTACCCACTTTTGGCAGCCTTATGAACCTGCAGTGAGGACATGTGCTATCTTATAGCCAATACTGATATCAGAGTGCAGTTCCCACAAGCCAAACCCTGTCATTATGACAAAAAAAAAAAACAGGATGCTTATAATTGAGAAAATACGATGTTTGCAGCAGACTGGACCACACACGAAGAAAGCAAGTTTCGGGGGCCAACCTCTGACACACGTTTCTGTGACACAGTGACACACACGTCACCGACACACACTTCACTGGCACAGGTTTCCCTTCCAAGAAAGCCGCTCACACAGAGGGCTGACGCACCTGAGGACTCGTTGACCAGCTGCCTCATCACCTTGTTGTAGAGCGAGGTATTCCAGCAGACATGGTGCAGGCTGCCAGCCCTCTTGCCACTGCGTTCACCTGTCATGAGAAATACGCGTGTACATACCGTATTTTCCTGCATATAACCAGCATCATATAAATCAAGAAATTCAAACAGTAATAGAAGGGGGCCTGTAGCGTGCAGGTCTGCGTATACAGTCGAACCTCGTTATAATGAAGTAGTACTAGGACGGCAAATTAGTTCGTTATATCCGATATTCGTTGTAACAGTAGAGGGAAAAAATCTGCTCTAACAAATCGGCAATCTGGCTCACGCAAATATACTTGATACAAAAATGCATTTTTTAAGGCTTCAAGTCCACTATAAACAGGGTAACCTTTACCTTTTTCCTTGTTGCATTTCAACCTCAATGAACCGGAACACGAGTACGTGAAATTACAACAGAACAAAGGGCACTTGAGAAAGAGGCCTGCATCGTTATTTATTTGTTGAAGGATGTGACCTTTGTCTGGTGCCTACTCGCAGCGCTGAGTAGGATGACGTTTTCTACAGTGTTCACAAACAAAAGGGCTTTTATACTTGTGCAGTTTCGGATGGCGGGGGTTTTTTTTTCAAGTAGCTTCCGACATCTCCTGGTCAAATATTTCTTTCAGTATATCTGATATTGTCACGAAGTGAAAGACGACGCAGTTGTCTTCAAAGAAAACGAGTTTATTGGAGCGAACTTGTGCTCCCCTCACAACTCAAAGAATACACAGGCGGCGAGACAGCAGTCAAGAAAGTGACGTGCGTAGGCGACCGTCGAGAGTCGAATGCCGCGGCGTCTGCTCTGCAGGCTTTTATCTTTCGGCGCGAGTGTTTCTGTAACCGTCGATTTACATCCAGAACATTGTAGATCAAAGAAGATTATTCTGGGCCAAGCACGTTAGGGCTGAAACAGTTGCTTATCTGAAATGTGATAGCCCGTGCGGCATAAAAATAAAGAATGGAAGCACTGCGTTTGGTGGAAGGCAGATAACACAGCCGGGCGTGGCCGGGCAGTAAAAACAAACAATAAATAAACAAACCCATACATGGTTCGCGGCAATATCGTGTGCGGCTATCAGGGTTTCAGTTTCGTTATAAAGGAATAAGTGTCACTGAAATAAAGCGTGACCAACCAAAGTTTGTATTTAGTTCGCTATGGGCGATAATTCGCTAGATCAGTGTTTGTTATAATGCGCTTCAACTGTATTCCTCCCATTATATTGCATTCTCTTTTCTAGCTGTTGTCAAAATCAAAGTTCAGCTTAATGTGTTCTGTCCTGTAGACAGCACCTTTACCGCAAGCTCAATAACACTCTTGGCACTTTGCAGAAAGTGAGAGCTTTGAAGATGACAGTACAAGGCGTTGCCCTAGCAGTACAATGTAAAAACTGTGTGACACCGTCCGAAAGCTACAACAAAACTGAATTTATATTTTAGGTTCCGTCAGAATTAATTTCACCATTCATTCAACTTGATTCACAAGGAGCCCTCATTATGCAGGGCCTTGTAAAAGCTACAAGAAAAAATTTTAGTTGATTCTGTCGAAACAGCTTGTTCATCCCTCTCAAATTTTGCATAAAGGTCTCATTTGATGGTTTATTTAGTTTGGCATCCCAATCGGTGACTGCACTAGCCTAGTTACCGTAATTACCCGATTCTAACGCGCACCCGATTTTCCAGGCAAAAAACCGAAAAAACTTGCACCTCCGTTTGTAACGCGCAAGGAACTTTGTGAGCAAGAAAACGAATGCGAGAGAAACGGGAGATTTATTCCCCAAAGTAATCTCACTCATCTCACTTCTCGTCGCTCTCCGAGAGCTCCTTGTCGCCTTCCGCTGACCGCAACATCTCATCATTGGTGCCGTCAAGCGCGTTCGCGATGCCACACTTCTGAACGAACGTTCAACCATGTTCGATGGGATCGTGGCCCACGCCTCGCATGCCCATCCCGCAAGCTTCTCCAGAGGCATACGCTTCAGCCAACCGCTCGTTGTGAACGCGTGGGAGCTCCGCGCGCACCTTCGTTGCCGCTGCTGCCATTGCTGTTATCAAGCGCGCAAGTGGAATAATTCGCGATTTGTTGAACGCCGAAAGAAAAGCCAACAATCCGAAAAATTGTTGCTAAAAGCTTTGGCGCCATCGAGATTAGATAAAATTTTCTTCTCTCTACTCTCTCTCTCTCGCTTTAAGGGACAGCGTCTGACGCGGCCAATTTCCCCCCTTTTTGGAATGGTGGCACCATCTATCACACTGAAACAAGGCAGTTCACCCCTCCATCGACTTGTGGCAGCATTTTGCTGCGGAATTCATACAGGGCTCTGATGCTCCAAGAGGCAGTAAACATGGCTGTCTGGGAGCTGTCATCATAGGCGGACAGTTGGTTTTATTCCATTTAGTAACAACCATACAGGTGCAGTGAACGATCTTGACATTAAACAAAATATACCATAACGAGCGAGCTTTGTGCAAAATTACAGTGTGAATGAGTGAGTGGTTTCAATAGAATACATTCAAAACAGCGTTAGAACACCCCTGCACTTCATAGGCCAGAGCAGTGTCCCTCCTATTGCAGGGTTCTTCATTTATGAACAATGCCCAGTGCTTGCTACTGCTCCAAAACGATGGTTATAAAAAATGAGTTCAACAACATTTCTTCCTACAAAGCTGCCAATAAAATATCACTATTCACAAAATAAAAGTGCCACTTCAAATGAAATTCCAGCGACAAAGGAAAGAGACACTAACACGTGAAAATAAAAGGAGACCCTCAGTCGAGATGAAAAATGCCACTGCAGAATTGTGTGATCATTACAAAACTCAACATAAGTCAATGACGGCCTATGAAAATGTGCTTGGAAGTATGTTGACACCAGCCTATGCCAAATACTCAACTGATGGTGTTTCCAAATCCAAACTTGTACAGATTTCCTCTGCCTGGTCTGGAGCGCAGAAATGACGTATTTAAGGCCCATTCACACTTGCGACGAAAGCGAGCGAAAGCGACAAGAATTCCGTCACTTTGTCGCGCGACGATCGTTTTTGGCACATGGTCGGGACAAATTTTTGTCGCCGCGCGACCAAGCGACAGAATTCCCGTCGCTTTCGTCGCAGTGTGAACAGGCCTTGAGACTGCAAGCACGACATTAGCTGATGACACCCCTGGAGTAGCTTGTGTGGTCTGATGACCTGGTTTGAAGTAGCTTGATTGTGCCCACCAAGCCCGTGCAGCCACATAGGTAGGTCTGCTGAGTGCTATACCACATTGCGTGTTGCTGTAGTTTGTCTTAGCATTCGTCGTGACTCTGAAGAAGCCACAGCAACATGCAAGGTGGAAAACAAGACCTACCTACAAATGTAGCTGCACATGCTTCTCAGTGAATATTGCCAGAATTGAAATCCCCCCTACCCCTCCTGTTTCTAGTTCATAAAAATAAAACGAATAAAAACGAAAACGTCAATTACAAGCCTAATTCCTTCTTTTTATATTCTACCTATTTATAAAGATGAGTATGCAAAGTTGAGCATTCTTACGTTCATCAACTTGCGGGAACACCATGAGGGAGTTCCCGTTGCCCCATGCAAAGCCGACTCTGGATCCGTCAAACGCAGGGTCAGGAATACGGCACTGAAAAACACGCAAGCCAAACGTAAAGAAACACACCAGCCACTTGTTGCGTTAAGACAACATCGCCAAACAAAAATTAACACTGGTCACAATCACTACTCGAGTTTTGCAGTTGTTTGGCTAGATATTTTGGCGAACGCCACAGCAGTGATTGTGTACCACACCAAAGACAAACGACGGAGTTTATCACGAATACTTAAATCCGCAAGGATTCCTAAGGAATGATTTGCGGTGTTTTGATAATCAGGCCGCGGCAAAAAAGACGATTTAAACTTGAGCACGCCACCACGTAAAGCACAGGCGTGCGCACGATCGTATTAATTGCAAGATAACGTGTCGTAATGGAGGCAATTAAAGCATACCTTGAACGACCCCTCATCTTCAGAAAACGATTGCATGTCGTGCTACAGTAATTTCACGCGCTCCACACTGCACAGCCGACAGCGGCACGCGGAACTTTGAAGTTTTGTAACTTTGACCCGACGCTGGCTGAAGCCGGCAACTTCAAAAATAATGATGATGATGATGATAATAATACGTTTTGCAACACTCATCGCAGAGTTACTTCAGCAACATAAATCTAAAAATATTTTTACAGCTATTTCTACAAAGTTTTGTTTTATCTGCGGACTACACTTTAGTTTATTATGCACATGTGAACGCTGTAAGGATGCGGCTACACAATATGTGGCTCAATTTTTGGCCCGCGGCTTTCAAACTATTAGTTGCAGAACAAACAAAGCGATGCGGCAAAACTGAGGGGAGCGGCTTAGATTTTTCACATGCTGTTCTAATTTAAAAATTAAAACAGCGCCCAGTCATGCCGTGAGTTAGGAGCCAGACTTTGTTTTTGAAATGGCGTTGACTCACCTTTGGGGAGAATGATGTGGCCAACGATGCGCCTCAGAAGAGTTGAAAGGCTGGTTGGTGCATAACATCGAAAGAAAACGGCAGTGCAACAGACAATTGGGACGAGAACGAGACAAGGACTTGCACAAGAGTTTGTCACCTCCTCGTCTTGTCTGATGCGCTGCAGCTTTCTGCAACAACGAGCGATGCCCGTTGACCACGCGCAACACTCGTCAAGGCAAGCATTGCGCGCAGCCTGGCAAGAATTATATATCAAAAACAGCTTGTACTTCCAGAACAAGTTCCTGGAAACATTATTTATGTATATCATGCCATATTCTGTGCCTTGCAGCCCGTCCGTTGACAACTGGAATCAAGGATCAAAATATGGCAGCTGAAATGTGCGCGTGCGCACCACAAGCGACCAGCGCGCCCGTTAGGGCCCGGAAGTAACGACGTCGCAGCCGGGCCCTAACGACTTAACTCATCAGAAGTGTTTGAGCCACCCCCGGAGTTTTTTATGCAACGAAAGCAGTGCACTGCTGTTATGTACCCGCAGACTGCAGCCCCGCATACTGCCACTCCGTTTGCGTGAACTCTACGGGCGCCTCGACGCCACGTCTCGTGTTACAGCCCGCCGCTGGCACGCTCGGGTCTTTGCCCTCTTTATGTTCTCGCTTCTCTCTCTTCTCTCGAGACCCACTCGCTCTCAACGTATACTGTACGCTTGGCTCCAATAAACAGTTTTGCATCGGACCCCGACTCGCGAACACCTCACTGGCGACGAGGATGGGATCGCCGCGGTCCCAAGCACGCAGCATCAGCCCGCTCTGACTGCGTTAGCAAAACTCCCTGGATCCGCTCCAGCGCCCAGGAGCCCCGCTCTTCAAGCACCAGCCGTCGACAATGGCAACCATGCTGCCTCCAGCCACCATCGGCGAATTCTCACCGGCCGAGCCTTCTTCCTGGCCTGTCTACCTGGAACGCCTGGAATTCTTCTTCCAAGCGCACGACATTACGTCGGACGACAAGAAGCGCGCTTTGCTGTGCAGTGTATGCGGTGTCGACGCGTATGCTCTGCTGCGCTCGCTTTGCGCACCTAAGGCACCGTCAGAAACGCCGTTCAAGGACATCATCACGAAGCTAAACGGACATTTCATCGGAAAGCCGAATGTCACGATGGAACGCTTCAGGTTCAACAAGCGCGACCAGCTCCCTGGTGAATCCGTGCAAGATTTCCTTGCAGCGCTTCGACAGTTGGCTCGCTACTGTGACTTTGAGGACTGGTTGGATCGTCTTCTGTGCGATCGCCTGGTTTGTGGCCTTCGCGACGAGACAATTCAGAGGCGTCTCCTCGCCGAACCAGACCTTAAGCTGACCAAGGCCATCTTACTGGCTCGTGCAGCGGAGGAAGCAGCCGCCAAGACTGAAGAACTGCGACGCTCAAAGGCTCACTCTGTGGTTGATGCCAACCAACTACAAAACAGCGGTAAGCGCCACGGTGCAAAAGGACCCGCTTCTCCTAAGCAACCGTGTTGGCGTTGTACTGGTGAACATGACGCACAAACTTGCTCACACCGTTCAGCTGTCTGCCACTTCTGCGGCAACGAGGGGCATCTCGAGAAAGCGTGTCGGAAGAAAGCAGCAAAAAGAAAAACAAGCTTCAAAATCCGGTCATCGCAAGGGACACAAGAAAAAGTCGCAACATCGTGGACGCAACCACCACGTTTCGGAGTCCTGTGACCCAGTTGAGGACGTCAACCCTGTCACTGCTGCTGATTCGTACTCCGACGAGCCTACGTATGGAACGCCCAAGTCCGCCATGGTGAACCGAACTTCGCCTGCCTTCTGTGTGGACGTGCGCATCAACAATATGCCACTGTCCATGGAAGTCGATTCCGGAGCTGCCTGCAGCATCATCAGTGAGAGAACCATGGATAAGCTTGGTCTACCAAGGCAGAGATTCACCCCAGTTCTCTGCAACTTCGTTCTTACACAAAAGAGCACCTAGCGATTCTGGGATTCCTGGAAGTGACAGTCTCGCACAAAGCAAGGTGCGCCCGCCTTCGCCTATTTGTTGTGCGTGGATCTGGCACTAGCCTGCTGGGAAGAGACTGGTTTCCTGCTTTGGGGATCTCACTCTGCGGAATAAACTACGTTCCCGGAAGCGGAGCTCCACTTACGAGGTCAACAGCAATCTCTGAATTCCCCGAGGTTTTCGCTGAAGGACTGGGAAAGAGCAAGGGGCCTCCTGTGCGCATAGCGGTCAACGCGGGAGCTACTCCAGTGTTCCGAAAAGCTCGAAAAATCCCCGTGGCTCTCCAATCGCGAGCAGACGATGCCATTGACGCCCTCGTTCAGGAAGGTGTCTACCAGCCGGTGCGTTCATCACGCTGGGCTACTCCCGTGCTCGGAGTCGTCAAGAAGAATGGCAAGATCAGAATGTGTGGAGACTACAAGAGCACTGTGAATCAAGCGATCAAGTCTGAGACTTATCCGCTTCCAACAGCAGACCAGCTTTTCTCAAACCTTGCTGGCAGCACCGTCTTCTCACAGCTTGACCTAAACCAAGCATACCAGCAGCTCGCTGTAGACGACGAAACAGCTGACCTTCTCACAGTGAACACTCACCGAGGACTGTTCAGAGTCACTCGCCTACCGTTCGGAGTGTCAACTGCCGTAGCCATATTCCAGCGCTACATGGAAGAACTCCTTGTTGGGCTTCCAGGAGTTCACGTCTACCTCGGCGATATCATTGTTGGAGGCCGAGATGCTAAAGAGCACAACGAACGCCTGCGATCCGTGCTGAAACGCATCAAGGATGACAACATACGTCTCAACCAAGATAAATGCACTTTTGGGACGTCGGAAGTGACCTTCCTTGGATATCGCATAGACGCAACTGGTATTCACCCAACGGAAGAGAAGGTTGAGGCTCTCAAGAATGCACCGCAGCCTGAGAACAAACAGCAACTACAGTCTTTCCTCGGACTGTTGAATTTTTACAACAGGTTCCTGCGTGGTGCTGCGCATATTCTTGAACCACTTCATCGTCTCCTCGAAAAGAATCAACCCTGGAGATGGCGCCAAGAAGAAACCAACGCTTTTAAGCGCGCCAAAGAGCTCGTACAGGCATCGAATGTTTTGGTACACTACGACTTGCACAAGCCGCTCACGCTTGCCTGCGATGCATCTCCCTATGGAATAGGATTTGTCCTTAGCCATGAAGACTCATCGGGACAAGAAGCACCTATTGCATTTGGTTCCCGTACTCTGACTACGCCGGAACGGAACTACTCCCAAACGGATCGAGAGGCTTTGGCCGTCATTTCTGGGATCAAGAAGTTCCACCACTTTCTCTATGGGAGACATTTCAAGGTGTACGCAGATCACAAGCCGCTCCTAGGTCTTCTGCGCCACAGCCGCCCAATGCCAAACGTGCTTTCACCGCGAATGCTTCGTTGGAACCTTCTGCTTGCTCAGTACGACTATGAGCTCATTTACAGACCAGGGCGACAAATGGGCAATGCGGATTTGTTCAGCCGCCTGCCGCTTCCGTCAACGGATGCTGAGAGTCCGGTTATGGGAGACGTCCTGCTGCTCGAAGACCCACCAGAGGCTTTCGCAGACGCAGCGAAGATCGCTCAGTTGACGAAGAAAGAAAATCCTGTGCTCTCTCGAGTGCTCAAATGGATCCGCACTGGGTGGCCAGAGAAAGTCGACGACCAGTTTCGACCCTACTTCGTGCGCCGCGACGAATTGTCCAGCTACCGTGATTGCATATTGTGGGGCTGTCGTGTGGTGATTCCACCTAGAGCACTGCACGGGCCCGGGCCGGCCCGAAAGCCCGGACCCGACCCGGCCCGCGGGCCGGGCCGGGCCACCCGAAGTCGATTTTCGGCGAGCCCGGGCCGGGCCCGGCTGAATGCCGTGGGCCCGGGCCGGGCTCGGGCTCGACGCCGTGGGCCCGGGCTGGGCTCGGGCTTGACGCCGTGGGCCCGGGCCGGGCTCGGGCTTGAATTCATAGGCACGGCCGTTAATAGGTGCGACGTGAAGTGTAGAAAAGAGCATCAAAATGAATATTCTTGGTTTATTTTTGCGCGCTTTTTGCTGTTTTGTACTCATTGTTTTAAAAACGTGTTTTGCTCGGTCTGATGGCCACTATACTGCAATTTTAATGACATTTCTTGTACTGCATCAAGATTTTATATTTTGGTGTATAACATACCAAAGATACGATTACAAGGAATGCCCAAGAGGGGAAGGAATTAATTCAGATATCCTGGAGCTGTGCACCTATGTCTATGTATGTACACGTGTGTTTTAGATGTCGCACCAATCAAAATGCGGCTGCCGTGGCCGGGAATAAAACACGCATACCAGAGAAACACCACCGCTTAACGACCACTGCAGGTGAAGTATTTCACGCGTACATACTCGTTGATTCAAATGCGGATAAAAAATTTTCAGCAATAACAACTTGTGGCCGAGACAACCACGTGAAGTTGCCAAGAGTCTGGTAATCAAAGGTGATGGTGTCTCTCGTCTAAGAATACGAGCTATTACTACGCCGATGTGGCGTGAACTGCAGACGGTGAAAGCTAAACTACGTGCACTTTTAAACCCTTATTTTTTGCGTTCAGTTCATGACGTGCTTGTACAGACTAGATGCTCCGTCTGATGGCCCGGAATATAATAAACAAACTTTCTTCAGCGTCAAAGACCGGGCCTGGTCACACACGCGTGGGCCCTCTCTAGGCCAAAAAATAAATCACCGGGCCGGGCCGGGCCTGGGCTTGAGATGGCGGGCCCGGGCCGGGCTCGGGCCAGGCTCACTTATGAACGCCCGGGCCCGGACCGGGCTCGGGCTAGGTGTTACGGGCCCGGGTCGGGCTCGGGCTTCGCAAAGCGGGCTCGGGCCTTAAAATCAGGCCCGTGCAGTGCTCTAAAATTTCCACCTGCACTTCGCGCCGAAGTACTCCAGCTGCTGCATTCATCGCACCAGGAATTGTACGCATGAAAGGACTCGCACGAGGCTACGTTTGGTGGCCTAAGCTTGACAGCGCCATTGAGTGCCTAGTTCGCTCCTGTCAAGTATGCCAAGAGTCGAGAAATGCTCCGCCCCGCGCTGCAATCCACCCTTGGAACAAGCTACGAGGCCATGGTCCAGGCTTCATGTCGATTTCGCCGGACCGTTTCAAGGCAAGCTATTCCTCATAGTCGTCGACTCGTACTCGAAATGGCTAGAAGTCATCATTGTATCGAATACTTCAGCAGCCAATGTAATCCGTGAGCTAAGGAAGCTGTTTCGCTACGCATGGACTTCCAGACGTTGTCGTCTCTGACAATGGTTCTGCATTTACATCTGCCGAATTTCGACAGTTCCTAGCAAGAAACAGGATACGCCAAGCTTTGGTAGCCCCGTACCACCCTTCTTCAAACGGACAAGCGGAACGTTTTGTTCAAGAGACCAAGAAATCTCTGAAAAAGTTGAAGGGAAAGGACGTTGAACTCTCTCTCACTCGCTTCCTGTTTCAACAACACATGCTACCATGCACAGCTACAGGAAAGAGCCCAGCCGAGTTACTTTCTGTCGCCAGCTCAAGTCCGCTCTCGATTGCTTGCACCCTGATTCCCAGGAAGGCATCAATACCGATCAGGATCAACCCAGACAGAAGAGCTCCGTCCGAACAACTCGCACTTTTTCACCGAGTGACTCCGTGTTCGCCAGAAACTTTTCCTCCGGACCACGATGGCTTCCCGCTATCGTTTGTTCAAGAAAAGGACCTCTTTCCTATGAAGTCCGCCTTTCAGGTGGTGTGCTTTGGCGAAGACATGTGGACCACCTTCGAAAGCGAAACCACAACCTACCCGAATTCCAAGACCACAGGTCTGATCCTGCGGCACATCTCCCAGATTTCTTCAGTGAATCAGACACAACAGCCAACGCAGACCCATCTAGCGATGCACCTGCAAGCGCGTACGGCCGCTCCGAAACGGATAACACCAACGGATCTCCAGACACTTCTCCGGGACGCTCAGTGCTGGACATTCCCCGCCGCTCCACTCGCGAGCGTAGGTTCCCCTCGCATCTTCAGGACTACGTGTAGTGTGTCTACCTAGCAATGGGGGAGGGGTGTTATGTACCCGCAGACTGCAGCCCCGAACCTGCATACTGCCACTCCGTTTGCGTGAACTCTACGGGCGCCTCGACGCCACGTCTCGTGTTACAGCCCGCCGCTGGCACGCTCGGGTCTTTGCCCTCTTTATGTTCTCGCTTCTCTCTCTTCTCTCGAGACCCACTCGCTCTCAACGTATACTGTACGCTTGGCTCCAATAAGCAGTTTTGCCTCGGACCCCGACTCGCGAACACCTCAACTGCCAGAAGACTTATTCAGTGTTCAACTAAGAACGCCGCCAAGCTGTGAAAGGCTGGTGGCACGGTAAAAACAGCTCTGAAATGTGTTCATTGTTGGCCTTTGCGCTGTCATAAAACAATTCACGTTTGGCCACTATTTTTTGGTGTTTTGACTACTTAATGCCAGAAAGCCGACCAGCGTTCATAAATATAAACTTTGAAGCAAACATCTCCTCGTCGTGCTCCGGCTGCTCACTACTTAATTCATGAGACCTTTGCACGCGGGGTGCAAGCTACGTACATGCAAGCAGATTTCAAAAGGTAAGCTATTTTAAGTGCATTGATAGTGACTGGCCCAAACTACCGTACCCAAACTGTCGGAAATTTCCGGTGTTCAAAGCGAAATAAGATAATGTAGCAGCCAAAAAAATTTTGGGGCAGAGAAAACCATGCCTTGAAGCTGTAAAATAAAATAGCAGTAAAGAAGCAGTTTAACAATGCTTATCACATCGTTAGACTTAATGTTAGGGTTGAATGTAGGCCCAACATTATACCCACTCAGGTGGATTGGCCGGTGACGACGAGAGCTGGTGTGAGGAGTTTACGGTCAGTTCGCCACTTCGCATTCGGGGGCAACATCAACACACCCGCCTAAAATTCATTCTCACGAACCGAACTCACGGAATCGGCCAGTGACGATAACAGGTGCAGTAGCTAATGGAAACTTTATCAGTCACGGGATATAGACACGTGCTGCAAAAAGCTCACGGCGGATTCACAAAATTCTATCAACATGAATTGCTGAAGTTATAGCTTTCTCCTTGGCCAATTCATTCACACAGACACCATCCTTTGTCACAGGGAGAGCGGCCCCCTTTACCTAATTGCTACTCTTGTAACATGAACCCTGTGGAAAGTCATCACTTGACTTCTGCCTATTTTTTTTACTGACGGTCAACAAGTTTACTGATTCACAAGACAGCTCCCTCTTGCTTCAGGCTTCCGAGGACACCACACCGTCCCCTCCCCTACCACCGTCCCGGCGGACGCTTCCCTCCCCCTCACCCTAAACTGTCCAAAGCGGAAGAATCGCTACAAGCTTACAATGCACACTACAAACTAATATTTTTCCTCGTACAGACCGCCTCACATATTTGCTGCTCAATCCCCTGCTTCTGTTCACAACCTGGCCCACTACCTCGTATCAAATTAGAGGGGGAACATGTAGGGTTACCAACCGTCCCGGATTTTGCGGGACTGTCCCGACTTTCCATACAACGTCCCAAGTCCCGCGCCGTCCCCGTCGGGACAGCTACATGTCCCGTTAGAAATTTCTAGCCAATCAAACGCACGCTCAACAAGGCGCGTCACGCTACAAAACACTAAGTTGACACGAGCTTGTCCAGGCAGAGCTGCAGGTAAAGCTGAACTTCTGCGCAAGTGCGACAACATTTGCGAGTAGATTCTTGAGCAAGAGAAATTGTTGCGAGCAGCATGTAGCCAGCTTAAGTACCACTTCAAGAGGCTGCAACAATAAAGGAACACTGGATTTGCCTGCCATAAAGGAAAACCGATTTCGTTGCCTCCCTATGTTAGGGAACTTGTACGTACCACCTGCCGGCCAGACATCGTTCATTGAAGAGAATTGTTAACCCTAGAACAAGACCTTAACCTCCCCTTCTCTTATCACACCTTTCCACTCAAGCTATGGAAGAACCTGATGACCACTAGCCATCTGGACGCTGAGGGAGCTGCAGGGCTTGTAAGCTGTTGCAAAATGCATCATCATGCTCGAGCACCTCAACAAGGCTGTCATGACAATACAATTAAAGTCACAAGTAGACACCATGGCATGAGAGAAGGCGATACTACCAATCTTATCCAGGATTTTGTACTCTTCTGGTTCACACGGTTCACACATGCAGCGCAATGCCTTCAGCAACCAGGAGTGATATGACAAACTCCGCACTATTATCTGTAGGAGGAGGAGGAATAAACTTTATTGCAGTATGCAACTTAGAGGCGGGTGGTGACCACTGGGCGCAGTCCAGCGGTGACTTCGGCAGCATGCACCAAGGCTATCTGGACCCCGGGGTCACAGCCGCCCAACGCCGCCTCCCATTGATCAACAGAGGAAATTAGGGGTAAGGGGTTTCGAGGCACGCCCACATATCGTGGCAGATGGTGTAGACATCTCCGCAGTGGGGGCGTAGGGGTGATGGTACTGATCGGGGTAAATGCGATAAAGGCTGGCGCGGCACGGAGGGGTATTAGTTTGAAGGAGCCGCCACAAGCGTTCTTCCTTCGTAGAAAGTGAGGAGTGGGCTGGGGGGTATTTTTGGCGGAGGAGGCGGTAGTGCGCGGTGATAGCCGCGTACGTAATTTGCGCTCCGTGGTTAGGGGTAACGGAAGGGCCTGCTCGGACAGTAAGATCTCGAGCTGCTGTATGGGCCGCCTCGTTACCCCCCCAAGGCGGTGTGGGCGGGCGTCCACACGAGCTCCACGGGTGTTTTGGGCGGTTTGTGCAGAAGAATTTTGAGAGCTTTGGCTGATATGCACCCTCGGGCAAAGTTCCGTATAGCAGATAGAAACGGACAAGATTGCTTTTGGGGTAGGACTCTGAGAAAGGGCTAGCGCTATTGTGGCCTAGCTCTTCCGCCTCAGTAGGTAAGTGGGTGCAGATGGTGAGAGATGTTAGTGGAGGGGAGTTAGGGCTGTTGATGACCGCCAAGGCATAGGCTGCGTGGTTTTAGTAGCTAGCGGCATCCACATAGTGGGTTGTCGGTTTGATAGGGTATTTTTTTGCCAGGTAACGAGCGCGTTGTTCTCTTCGAGCGACGTGGTTTGTGGGGTGCATGTTGCGGGGAAGCGGCCGGGTTAGGATATTGTCTCGAATGGTAGGGGGAATCGGGTGGGCAGAATTAGTAAAGATTGGGATGTATAGGTATGTGTAATTGGCGGAGAATTTAGTCCCGCAGGGGACCATGCTAGACGGGAGTATTGATTCATTAGATGGGCCTCAATAAGTTCCTCAGCGGTATTGTGGATACCAAGTTCTAGTTTGGCAGTGGAAGTGCTGTGAGGTACCAGCAGGGCGACTATCTGTAAAGCCACGAAACAAGCCCTCGCAATCCCCAAGAGGGCATCAACCAACAGGCTCTTCCGCATGGGTCTGCACAACACAGTGGAAGAACCCATTGAAGGCCACCTTTCAAGCCATACAGCACGGCAATGAGACTGGTCAGAAACGTTCACCCAATGCTGTCTAGCTATGCCTCAGACAGCCTTGTGGACTCCGATGCAGAAGGAAACAGTACAAGAACATCTTTTAACCAGAAACATTTCATCTCCATCTGCAGCAACGTTTAGACTTCCAGAGGGAGCCAACTCCTTTCATGGATTCTTGGAATAGGGAACCACTCCCACTTCAAACGGCCAATAAATCCTTTCACTACTTATTTGGTCGCAATGTTAACACACTTACAATCCAACCGTCCAGTGACAATTAACAGCTGCTGTCAAAAGGCTTCCAGTCAAAATTCCCATACTTGACATTAACATCCCCCACACATGCTTACGAGTTCATACAGCAAAACTCTGCATTTAGCTCCCATGTGCAAACCTTCGTTTCCAAAAGGTGTATCCTGGGTGACTCGCGTCCATATTGTGGGCAAGAAAAAGCGTGGAAGCAGCGCTGCTGCAGAGACCAGGCAGGGGAGAGGAGTGTGGGACCAACGCTGCAGCAGTCGGGGAAGCGTGAAACCAGGAGCGGAATTCCCGGTTGCGTCAATTTCGCGTCAGGATGTGACGTTTGGTCGCACTTGAAAGGCCTTTAAATTGTACCACTGGTCTGAAATCGACACCGCTGTGCCTTGTCTACTCTCAGCCAATAAGAAGAAGTGGACATTGCTAAATAGACAGAACTCGCAACACCGCCCCTCGTTCTGCTCCCCACTCCACTGGAGCTGGGGCCATTTCTTCCACGGCTCTCCATACACAATGGACCGTCTTCCAGTAGCGGGCTGCACATGCACGCGCTGGCGATTTGCCGTTAAGGGGGGCACTTCGGGCAACATAAGCAAACAGGTGCACCCTCACTTGCTGCCGGGGCAGCAGCTACTGCTTCCTAGAGAGGCACATTTTTATCCCAGATTTTTCAACCGCTCACAGTGAATCCGTGCGTACGTAGTTTCCAAAAAAAAGGAGGGGGGTGGCAACATGCTTGAGGCTGGGTACAATTGAGGAAACACCAAAAGCAAAAATTACACCATCTTCCCGTAGGGGAACCCCGAGTAGTATGCGAAGCAGCCATGGGGTCGACTGACGTTCCCATTACTTTTCAGTTCGCCGTTTCCGTTGATGTTCAGCTTCGCGGGCCTTCGTTGTATCAGTAGCTTCTTGGCGTAGTTTGAATGAGTGAAGGACATAAGGCGCGTTCGTAGCACATGCTCCCGTCGCGGTTGTGTAGCGCATTGGGAAGAGCACCACGTACCTCCCGTTACGGCCAGGGAATCGTGGGATCAAAACCGGGCGCCGCCCAAGTATTTCTTTTTATAGTGGACTGCGCCGATGTCAGCCAAACGCTGACGGGGCTGAAGAGACGCGCATGAGCAGTAGAGTGGGGACGGCGGATGACGAGACACAGCCCCGAGCACAAGATCCTTCGCATCTAAAAGGGCACTTCGCCAAGTGCAGGTGTGAAATCTGTCTTGCTGCCATGGCCTCCATCTGGAAGGGTGACGAGTGGGGCAGGACGAGATACTTTTGTGCACGGGTTTCTCGACTGAAAGATTTTTCAGGGGGGGCACGTGTGACCGCCATTTTTAGTTCGCTATGGCTGCCGCTATGAAGAACTGGTACTGGAAGAAGGTCCATTGTGAATGTGCAGGCGGCGTCACGGGGATGGGAGTCTTGGGCGGTACATGCTGTGTTGTCGATATTCTTGTGGCATGGTCTCGTTCACCACCAGGGTGCGGTGTATCCTTGGGCACCCCATTTGGCACACATTATCTTGCAGCATCACCGAAACAACAGGTGCAGTGATGGAGTTTTCCTACTTTTAAGTGCACCTATGGTCATGTAATAAAAGCACAGCTCGAGCCAAGTGCTTTTCCCTCAATCTAGATGCTTTACAGCATGGAGCGTTCAACTACCACGCACCCTTAGAAAAAGCAAGTGCCCCAAGTGATTATTGTATTGTACAAGTTTGGCGTTCAGGGTCAGTGCAGCGCCTAAAAGCACTGCTATGGCCACGCACACTGCATGCTATGCGATTTTGCTTGTTACGAGCTAGTTGAAAGTGAAATGTGATGTAGCGGTCGCCTGCACTTCCTCTCCAAATGGCTCAGCGATAAGCAGTGGCGAGAGATGGCCGTGTACAATGTACAAGTGGTGAAGTACCGCAGACGGCACGCCAGCGGCCATTTCACATCCTTGTACTGCTTTAGCAAGTCAAATTCAAAACTTTCGCTACACCCCAGACAAAATCCTTTCCTCGTCACAACTGCACTCTGGACAAGGGCTTTCGAGTCTTCATTCCCAACCTTCTTTGGTAAAGAAAGCGAACTACAAAGTTTGTTGTGTTTGGGCTAATACCTAAATGTGTTTTTTGCCTAAACTGCCGATGCTACATCTATTTTGTAAGCAGCTCATTTTCACAACTACCAAAATATTCATCCATGCTGTGCAGATTGCATAGGTTTACAGTGCTCACTTCTATCACAAGTCTGGCACAAATCCACCACCTCAAATGTAGAATTCACTTTTCATTACGGCGATCACAGCACTGATAGTGACCGCCCCTCTTATCTTCCATAAAAAGAAAAAATCCGGCCTTGGGTGCACACCACTCGCGAGAAAGGAGACTAACGGACGACACCTCTCAAAATTAATGACAAGTATTTTATTTTTGTTTTTTTTTTTGGAGCCTCTCATCACAAACTATATTTATATATATATATATCACACCTTCTCACCACACAAACAAAAACTACTGGCTCTCCGCACTGCATGCTTATCAAACCGTGAGCATTCTGCAAAAAACGCACTGCAAAGAGGAGATGTCGAAGCAAACAACACAGCCGGAAAGAAAACAAAACTGTATACTCATATGTACAAACATTTATTACCTTCTCATCCTGATTTTCTCCATCGCATTGCCACACATTTTCTTTTTTTTTTTCAGCACTGGAAAAACTCATTTACAAGGACATTGCTGTTCATTTTGCCCTACGAATATGTATAATACATATACATTATATATATATATTTATATATGTCAACTTCACAAAAAAGGGGGACAACTCGCCAAACTAACGGAAATGGAGGGCACAAACATATTACGACGACACTCCTGACAACAAACACATCCACAGCGCTCAGTAATAATAAAAAAAAACTTGCAATTCTATCAGTGCTGCTGAAACAGTAACTTTACGACAAGAAAGAAAAGAAGGTTGGTGTAAGATGTAATTAAACATACACATTCTGAACAATTTGATGTGCAACCTCTTTCACAGTAACGATCGGACTGAAAACAAATTCTGCCTGCCAGCAGTCAAGCGTCCCAAGCCCACCCTTCGTAGTCTAGGCACCAATAGCAGAGCAGCAAGTTCTTGAGTGAAGGAAGAGGGCTTCGAAATAAATGAAGCCCACACACGTACGCACGCAAACACACAAGAGAACGCGGGGATGAGAAGAAAAAAAAAAGGAAAGGTTAAAAAAAAAAAAGGGTGAACATGTGGAAAACATCGACAACACAGCAGTATGTACAAAAGAAGTGTGCAGTCACGTGCAAAACTAATGGGCAGAGGGAAAAAACGACCACACAGCTCGGAAAATGCTACTCTTAGCTTCGCCATGTACCACCACACAAAAGCGGGCAAGGCAAGCGTTGGATCTTCCATTACACGCAAAGTCCGGCCCTACAAGCAGCCGACCAGAGGTTCCGCTTGAGGCGGCATTCGCGTTCTTGATGGTGTGGCCTGTACCATAGCACAACCCCTTGCAGAGTCTTGCTGACACATCGCTTGAGAGAGCCAGCCAAACCCCCGCGACACGGCTCTGCTCGACGCAGCCTCTAAGCCGCACACAAAAGCACTGGCCAGACACTGCGCAACGGCGGTAAGAAACGGGTGAACGCACCAAGCTACCACAAATGCAGGCAAGTTGATGAGACGAGTTGGCCGACACTTCCAAACTGCCCACACTTTCGTTGAGCAGCCTCCCATTTCCTTTTTTTTTTTCCACCCACCTCCTCGTCAGACACGGCAGAACTTGGGCCACACTCTACAACCAGCTGGCAGGCACCTTACACAACACAGAGGAAACGGAGAACAAGCACGGCAAACAACCAGAACACGGCAAAATGAAGTGAACGAGCTTCAGAGCGATGCCTTTGTTTCTGCGTGGGAAAAAAACAAACTGGGAAGCTTCGCGCACTCATCAAAGCAGCAACAGAGTCTACGAAAAGAGATTAAAAGGGAACAGTGCAAGTCACGCAGAAAGAGGGAGGAAAAAAAAAAAGAGGAGGGGGAAGATGCATTGTGTGTGTGGGGGTCGGTCAGTTGCCCCAGTAGTGCGGGTACCCAGCCTGGCGCATGTGGGGGGGCCCCTTGCCGAGCGCCGGGGGCGACCCCCTGGGCCCCGCAAACTGCGGGTAGGTCGTGCCGGGCTGCTGCTGGTGGCCCGCTGCCGCCACCACCGCCGCTGCCGAGGACACTACCGCCGCCGCCGCCGGAGACTGGGAGCCAGCCAGAAAGCCCGGCTTCTCAAAAGACTGCACGGTCGAGGGAGAGAAGGCAACAGCGGGGGCGCACCCTTAGCCAGCGGTATCCGACAATACCCTTGCAGGTCACGCACACACGCACTTCCCCTTGGAAAGGGCCTCCCTCCCCACAGGTGGCATAGGGTCTGAGCACTCCCCTCACATTACAAAGGCTACCCGTCGGGGCACGTGCACAGCCAAGCAGACGCACCCCACCACAGCGGCCTTGGTCGTATATTCCCAGCATAGTGAAATAAAGGCACACACTGAGCCCTCACCACATCTTTCTCTATGAGCACCAAATTAAGTCGTGTGGATTGTGGCCGCCTGGCTGCGACCAGGCGCCGTACACAAATGTGCTCCCCGAGTGTTCCGTGCAAGGCAGGTAATGGTCCGACAGCAAAAATACGACACTGGTATAACCACTGCACCGCACAAGACGACAGCAAACACTGCTACACTGCACCCACCAAAATCACGCTCATCATCGCCACCAGCATCAACAACAAACAGCAGCACCAAGAAGGAGGAGGAGCACTCTCAGAGAGGAGGAGCAGGAGGAGGCAAGTGGTGCCCCTCGGAAACGTGTGGAAGAGGAGGCAGCCACCACGAGAGGGGGACAGTGCCAGGAGTGGGGGAGGAGTGATCGAGCACGGCCACATCTTTCCGGGGGCCAACCAGGAGGAGGGGAGCGACAAGCAGGGAAGGGACAGGAGGAGGAGGAGGCGCAGCCACAGCAGGAAGAGGGCGAGGGGGAGAGCAGCATTCCCAGTGCAGAGAGGAGGGGGACAATGCCAGAGAGAGAGAGAGAGAGAGAGAGGGGGAGGAACACAGAGGAGGAGAAACCGTTGGGGTCAGTACCTTTGCTAAATGGGGGTGGGTTCTAGTGTGCCCTGACCTGGATGCATCGGCCGAACCCACTGCAAGAGAGACACAGGTCTTTGTTTCCGTCCGGGCGCCACTCGGGCACACCGGGTGCAAGAGCGCCACTGCCGCAACCCCCCAGGGGAAGGCGCCTCGACAACCCCAGACATTGGCGAGAACAAAAACGAAAAAGTGAACCAAAAAAGAACAAGACAGCAGCGGCGGCAACACAGGTCCGCTGCAGCAGCAATGCCCTGCCCTAGCCTCCTCTTCCTCTGCGTCCCTCCCGTGCACTCTCTCTCTCTCTCTCTCTCAGTCAAACCGCACATTGTGGCAACCACCAACAGGCAAGGGGGGGCGCGCCACCACACACTCTCTCTCTCTGCACAACAGCCCCGACGACAGGCACAGGGTGCAGCCCCCCCTTTTACCTGGGCCCAAACAACAACCACAACAGCTCGCGAGCAGCAACAACAACAAGATGGGGGGGGAAGGTAGGAGAGGGCGGGGTCCTCGTGGAGAGTGGGAATGGGGGACCGGCTGCAACAGGGGCAGCGTGACTCACATGAACCCGAGATGCCCTTGGCCTGTCCCTGAGAACCAGCGCCATAGGTGTTCTTAGCGTAGTCCGGGGTGGGGGTCAGACTGTCATATCCGCCTAGAAGGAGGAGAGGAGAGAACACAAGAGCACACCACGGCCGCTGACGGTGGGCCGCCTCTGCTAATGGGGCACCATGCAAGCCTACATGCCCCCTCCCCCAAACCAAGAAGCCGGCCTTCCAAGATGCAGGGCAAAGCAAAAGGCGAAAGCCCAAAGAGACCGCGAAGACCAGAGGAGAAAGACTGCCAATCCCCAGGGGGCAGGGAAAGAGGGGGGAAGCCAGCCCAACAGCAGAGAGGAGGAGGAGGCCGACGATGGGCGGACGTACCGGAGGTGAACGAGTGGGACGCGTACGCATTGGCTTTCTGAAACTGCGCACTCGTGGTGGGGCCGTGGGCATTGGTCACTGGAGGCACCTGCCACACACACACACACAGACAGGCCCGCATCACACACAGCACCTCTGGGCAAACAACCTGCCCAAACAACTGCAATGTCGACGGGCGCAGCAAGCTGAATTCCCCATGCAGACCTTTGTCCACATTCTCACTTGCCAACCCAGCACAATCGCTAATAACTTGTCAACCAACCCTGTGCTCGCACGGCCACTTCAATAAAGCTCAGCAATACAGCAACTCCGCAAAAGATGTTGCGTGCACTCAGCAAAGAACCTGGTTTTCAGAGTTTAAAAAAAAATGTGCACCGCTTTTATTTAAAGCCTACACATTTGAAGCAAATGCCCGCAAAGTATTACAGTACTAACATGACTGTCCCAATCCAATTCTTCAAATGGCCATTTTCGTCATCATTTCGATTTTTTTTTTTTATAAAACTAGCAATGATGTGGCACAAAAAAATAAAATAAGCTACACAGAACTGACTGCACATTTGTTCTCGGCATGCCAGACGACAAACTCTGAAGTGCCAATTTGAAGGGCCCAGTACTGTCCACATCACTAGGGATATGTAAGCTAATCTGAGGATGTCCCCGTCAGTGGGAAAACACCACGCAAGAGTTCTACACTATCAAACCAAATTAACATGACAAAACTTTGGCATACAAAACGAAACACTAGTCGTTGCCCGTAAACCGCCTTTCCCAAGAAAGGAAACCCTGGCTGCTGAGCCAATCTTAAAAAATTTACGGGCAAGAAATCCCCACATTGAACGCGTTTTTGTCCCATTAGAACAGATATGAATATGCAGCAAGTTTTTGTACTGCGAAGTCCGAACTCGCATGCTGAACAGAGCACGGAGATTACTACGACGTACACTAGCTTACATTACTGCATAGTGCTCAGAAGGACCAGAGGATGCAACAATGCCGTTGGTATAGTTTCAAAGCTTTGTCATTGTAAAAATTTTAGACCAGGGTGTTAATGCACTAGCCTATTGGCAACCTGCAAAAGCAATTAGGCAAATTAATTTAAGGGGGGACGTGGCTTTCAAAATCAACTTTTTTATTTCTTTGTGGATTTTGATGAAAATTGGCACAGCAACTGGAAATGCTTCCGTGATAACACCATAAAAATTTCAAACTAATATTTTGAAAACTTTTTATGTATTAAATTTTCTTTCTGTTCCGCTTGTACCGAGCTTGAGCGGCTTATAAAATACGATAGAAAACTTGTTCGAAGTGCTTTGCATTCCCAAATGAATGGACGAGGTCGTGACAGTTTTAGAATTTTTTTTTTACAACACAATGTTTTTAGTTTTCATTTTTTAGAGGTTAATGTGCAATAGGCATGTTGACTGTGAACGATTATTTGAATAAAAAAATCACAAAAAACAAATCTGGAAAACCAAGAGTGTCACGACCTGAACTGTTTATCAAGGAATGTAACGCAGAAACGAAATCAAAATATACCCAGCGGTCACAAAGAAAATCCCTGGTACAAGCGACGGAGGTGGCAAAAAAAAACTGTTTTGAGAAAACGGCTTCCGAAGTTGCAACATAGGTTTCACTTATCAAAAGTCGTCACGGTTGTAGCCTTTCATGTCCTTTTGAACATGGGGCTTCTGGAATGCCTTGCCTTGAATTTGGAAATTGGAGTGCCTTTTACAGCCATTTTCTTTCCATAAAACATCATTTTCAGCTCCTCCGTGAAGAGTACATACCCCACTTTGCAGACCAAACGAAGGGGAGATGGGTTTCAATGGGCTTTCAATGCAAAGTAGGTTAGCTGGTTGGCTGTATCGCACTGAACAGCCTCCTTTGCAGTGTTGTCACCATGGCAACAAGTTGAGCATTTTTTAACTTAAATTTGAACATTTTTGGCTTTTTTTTATGTTTTATCATCTTGCCTGGCACAGCAACTTAGTACTCATACGTGCAGGTGTTCATTGCCAAAAGTTTGCATACACAAGGATGAAAATGAGCTACTTTGAAGCTTGGTAGAGTATTCTGCATAACTCCCAACTTCAATGCAAGAGCATATTTTTTAATACTTTTGACATTCAAGGCATCCAATATTTCTAGCAGCAAAGCCAGTATGCCCTAAGCAATGGTATCAATAATTTCCCTAAAAAATCACTGTTAAAGGCCAACTGCACTCAAATTTTCGACAACGTAAAAATAATGTCACCTAACAGTTCATATAAAAAGGGTGCGAAATACAAAATATTGCTCTTCAGACATCAACGCGCGCGACGAAAACGGCTCGCGACATTCGCGTTTTCGGAACCGAAACTGAATAGAAAAGGCGGCCATTGCGGCGGCCGGACGTGACGTACGTGAGGGAACGGAAGCGACCGCGCCAGAGCCGGCGGCCGCTCAGAGCCGCCTTCAAATGCGCGTGGTAGCGCCGCGTTTCGCTTTTTTATTTCCACAGAAGAACTTCCACTGACGTTTGCCCATGATAATGGAGTTGGGCGCAATTCCGGCGTCCCGTTGCTATCAATCGAGATGAAGTAGACCACCCGACAGTAATTTTTTCCATCATAATAACTGCCGGAATGGCAATTTTCGGCATTGCAAGTAAAAAACGGACCCTGATTTACAAAGCTATTTGCTCGTATACGATATCGAAAAGCAGCTTTTATTATAGCCGACCCCTCGGCTATCACGTCGCCCTCTCTGAAGGGAACAAATCGCACGCGGGCGGAGATAAATCACTATTTCTACTATACATTACATACAAACAGCTTCGTAAATATCGGCCCAGTATTTTTTCCCCTGTGTGCACATCGAGAATCGAATTATAAAAGGGATCTGAAACTATAAGCCCGCCTCCAGAGCTAAATGACGCACTAAAACACGAAAACACTTCCTATCTACCGCTGTTTTCTACTTTAACCAGAGACAGGTACTGTTGAAAACGTTTTACTTTCAAATAAACTAAATCTAACGCTCAAAGTAAATACTTCACTTGGGAATCGAACAAAAATATAATCTATTGTTTAGGAGAGGAGCAGTTTACTTTTCGCACTTCCCAAATACGATGGCCAATATTTGTGCGGGTGTATTTGTTACTACGAGAAAGGCTGATTTTGGTTCACTTAGCTAGCGAGACAAAAGTCGCACAAATGTTTATAGCCGCGTGTACAAGAACTCTATTTGGGTCGTAAAACTTTTGGAAATGTCTAAAGGATAGAGGTTGGGCCAGCCCAAATGAGGCCAATATTGGACGCGGAAGTGCAAGTGGTCAATAATTTATAATATTTTTTTTTTCTGTGGTAAATGCAATAGGAATGACAAATGTAAGGCAAGTGCTCCTTTCGCGCTATTTTTTTCTTTGAGTAAAAATATTATTTTTAAGTAAAAAGAGTTTTGCTTTTTCCAACACGTTCGCAAGCGCCTGAATAGGTTTACGCTTCTAATCATTTTTTTTTGCATTGAGAAAAATGGGGGATATTACTGCATATGCGGTTAGTTTAAACATTTGATGGCGACGCCGGTACAGCGCGCTGGTGTAGCAGAGAAACCCCGGGCGAACCGCATCATTGCGCCCGGCGGAGCGCCCTGCAAGTCGCCGGAGAAGCGCGAGCGTCACGGGACAGGTTCCCCAACCTCCGTCACAGGCCGCTCGGAACTTGTTACGGCGACTCTCCGCCAGGTGCAAACGTCGTCTGCTCGGAGGTACTTTGAACGGCGGTACCTAGCGCTCTTTGTGATTACGAAGCCAAGGATTTCGCCATGGTGATTTTAAGAGCATATACTACTTATTTGGACAAAAAAATTTTTGAGTGCAGTTGGCCTTTAAATGCTGCGACAGTAACGTACATTTTTAATGCAGATAACATATTTTTATTCCTACATTACTAACTCAAACCTGTTTTCATGAAAATTACAAGTGCACGGGAAACGTTGCGCAATACGGGCGATATGGCTCGCGCGCATCGCAGCGCACGCTTACCGCGACATATCGAACTTTGATTATACCTGATATGGCTGGTCAGGTCGCTTTTAAGATTAAATCTAACGTCGCAGGCATTAATTACAACTACTGGCGTTCAATCGTAACCGGTTGCCCAGTCATGTGCTGCTCCAATGCGCGTCGGCTATGCCGTGCGCGCTAGCAGCGTTTGACGCGTCGACCGTTTCTTTCCAAGGCTAGCGAGTCCACAGTCAAAACACAGCAATAACCAAGCGTGTAAAAATCGCAAACCCGACTAAAAGTTCACTTCACGAACCGCTATCGCAAGCGCGCAGACCGCGTCACCCTCCGGGGTCTGGCGACGGTAGAGTCACGCGCACCACGAAGCGTTCGATGACCTCCTCCTTTCGAGCCACACAACTTCCCGTAATCTGGCTCGCGATCTCAGGCATTCCCATCGCGATAACGTGCGTGTTGAATACCACAGATTGAACAGAAACTCGGCCGAGCGAAGCGGCGAAAATGAACTCAATCCGCTCGCTACGCAGCTCAGGCGGCCGCCATCTTGCGTTGCGCCTGTGACATCCAATCAGGAGGGTCGTTGTTCTGTGCCCCGACCGGGGGACCAATAGCGCTTCAGCATCTATTTCTAGCTTCGTTTGTGCGTCGTTTCTTTTTTGCCGTTTGTGCGTTTGTGAATGAACGAAGATAAAAGAGACGAGCGGAACCGGAAAGACGATCGCTCGGCCAATCTAACCATATCAAAATGGCCGCGCCCGGTGGCACCGTTGCGGAGATAGAGTGCTCCGAAAATTGCCGTTTTTTCGCCTTTTGCGCTGATAGTTTGTCACCGCGCCTGACAAAAGTTATTTTTTATGCCACTTTGCGGCGCTTTTCAGCGTAAAAACTTTGCAGACGCATAGAATAGGAAACATAGAAGCCGAATATGCAGGTTTCAAAAAAAAACGATGTTTTGGTCATTTTTCCGAAGTTGAAAGCCGCTTCCCCCCTTAAATTAATACCTTCCGAGACGCTAAGGGCAAGTTTGTCTCGTGGCCAAAAAAGTTGGTTTCGAGATAACATGGAAAGAAGTTTGGGAACTTGGGCAAAAAATTTCGCTTATTTTGAAGGGTGAGGCTTCCACTAATATTAGAAATGGGACTGCAAGATTTTGCAATCACAGTCTTTAAGGTTTGTACATTACAATAGTAAGAGCATTTTGTCACTTGCAAGACAAGTGCTGCTCTTAAAAGTATCCCACAGCGCTTTCCTGTTGCAGACTACAAGTAGTAGTGCTCCAGAGGGCAACCAATGCTGGCAAAAAACCAAAACGAAGTTTCAATGGATGCCCACACTTCAAGCTAAAAGCAATGGGAGGGTTTATGCCAGCAGGGTTCATGGCCACAGAGCACTGGGACACAGCATGAAAACTGCCCTGCCAGAAACCATTCTGGTGCACAGTAAGCACCACACACATGGGAAAATGAAACAGGCCCCATCAGCTGTAGTAAAACAGCCCTAAGCTGTAACTGTGCTCGATTCCACGCGCTCACGCGCCCAGGCGCCAACTCGCGACAGCCAGACACGAGACGCAAGGTGAAGCTAGTCGCGTTCTCCAAGGTTTGGCAATGACGGATATTTGGGCGTGCGCCCGTGCACGCCTACCACCCGGGACCAATCAGAGCCGTTGCTCGACGCACTTCCGTGACCGTGCAAGGGTGCCGTTGCGGGGGGCATTGCAGCCAGCCGCCGGTGGCCACAGCCAGAGATGTCGCTGCCGCAAAGTCCCGTCCCGTCTCCTTGTGATAGGCCGGCGTAGTTGCTGTGTTAGCCGGGAAGGTTTATTGGGTTTATTAGCCGTACTTCCTCCGTGTGACACCAGCAGAAGACACTATCGGCCAATAATAACGCGCAATTAAACTTTGTTCGCCTGTCAGCCGGCAAAAATGGCTCTCCGCTATCGTGTGCGTCTAGCGAAGCGTTGATGCCGCTGCGTTTTAGCCCAAAGCTGCCATTAAGTCTTTCCTTACGGCGCCATAGGTAATCGGACACAGAATTCTGATGATTTCAAACATCCCGCAGAAGCTAAAAACGGCACCTTGCGGACAACTAACGCCACATGGCGTATTTATTGACAACTCCTTGTTCAATTTTATTGTTTTGTTGACATGTCACGTGTGGAGATGGCGCCGAGAGTGAAATTTGAACCTACGAAGCGACGAGTAGCGCGATGGCGTGCACCAGCAAAAGTGGACAGCTGTGGCAGGGAGTTTGGCAGCTGCTGCTGCTGATTTTTGTTATCCCAGCAGCAGTGATGACTTTAACGACGACGTGGATTCGTCAGATTTTAGTTCTGATGAAGATGCCCCCATTCAACGGCCTCAGACTTCGACAGGCGCTGCCAAATTAGGTTCGTTTTTGACTTCGCGCCGTATTTAAACAAAACGTGCTCCCTATGCGACGACTGTGGTTTTACTTTTATGTGTAGGGACTCGACAACGAACGCCGGGAATATTAAGCCAAATGCACCGAGCCGTATCGCGTTATTACCTTCAAGATAGCCTGTCGCTCGTGTCAGATTAGCACTGCGATTAGGCTCGCAATTAGATTCAGAGTGACTCACAAAAGACACAGGGAGCAAATCCAATAGCAAACACCACCAAAAGTGACAAACTAAACTGCTTTAGTTCAGTCCCACCAGCACGACTAGTGCATAGACGGCGAGGTTCCGTTCCCCTGTGGGTACAACTTCCGCACTTCCTGAGCAACTGCTACAAGAAAGAACTCCGCCCTTCGGCCTCAGTGGCCTCGCCGTAGAATCGTCAGTTTTGGAACGAACCAATATCAAATATTCTACTAAGATTCGGGATATTTTCGGTATTGCAAAATGTTCTCTTAGCCCATTTCTGTGCATTCTCTTTGCATACGAGGTTGGTTCGGTACCTTTCAGGTCAGTTTAAAGGCGGGGCAAGGAACATCAACAGGTTCAACTGATGGTCAGCGTGCCCGCCACCCACCCCGATGCCGGGAGACAACTCACGGGAAACATGGGCGGTGGTCCGTAGTGGTGGATGGATCCGGGCATGATGTTGGAGGGGAAGTAGTAGCCGTACCCCGGGGGCAGCGTGTTCAGGAAGGGCTGGTGGCCGCCTGCTGGCCGGCCGTCGGGGGCGCCCCTGCTGGGCCCCTGCTGGGCACCCGGGGCGCCCCCGGCCGCACCCGCCGCGGCCCCGCCCTGGGGTCCACCCACACCGGCCACCGTGCCGGGGCTGCTGTCGCTGTTCTCCGCCCGGCCAAACTTGCCCTCTGCAAGGGAAGGGGGACACTCCCTCTGCTCACCGCTCCCACAACACACACTTGATTGAGACTGTCCTCAAACGGTAAAGCCAAGTTTCTTTTTTCTCTCCACAACATAAACCTCTTGCGTAATTTTGGCCGCACTGCCGCTCAGTCTTAAAAAGCTACACCTGGGCTATGAGGCACGCTGCAGAGGAAATCTCTGGATTAATTTGAACCACCTGGGGATATTTAACGGGCACCAAAATCTCAATACACGGGCACTTATGCTTTTAGCCTCCATCGGAAAAGCAGCCACCCCGGCCAGGCTCAAACCCGCATTCTTGGGCTCAGCAGCACAACGCCTCAGCCACTGTGCCGGCTAGCAGCTCAGCCTTGCAACTGCCCCCACAAACCTTGCAGTAGTGCTCCTCAGCACTGCCCAGCCATGACCATCCTATACCGACAATCTAATCCGAACACGAGATACTGCAACAAGAACTTTGCTCTGCTCAAAACTTGCTCTACCCAAAGCCAGTAAAGCGTAGCTAAGCCAAGACGCACGCAATGCAGATCTACCTGACGCAAGACAACGAGTTGCTCTACAGAACTGAAAGAAGAGAGGGGGAGCACTCACCTGCGGCGTAGGCCATGTTGTTCAGGGTGAGGTCTCGACCGGCTAGGCTCGTGGCAGGCAGGGGGTACTGCATGTCGTAGTAGCCCTGTGTGTGTGTGTTGGCCGTGACAGGGGGATGAAGGGGGGAGAGAGAAAAAAGAATGGGGGAGGGGGAAAGAGGAAGAGGAGGGGAAGGAGGTGACGCTTTCCAGCAATGTCTCACTAGGTGGCCATGCAAGAGGGAAGGGACCCTGCCAAGCGTGCTGGAAGCATAACGGCCGCCCCAAATGCTACTAGGCGCATTAAAAATTGCGCTAAACGGAACCTTGAGAGACCAGTCTGATTGGCTTGGTCACGCTTTTTGCTTCAAAGTACAACCGTTTTACCGAACAGCCCCAACTTTTCTGAAAAGCTGGTGCTCTGCTTAAGACCACTTTTTCCCGTCCAGCAAGTTTACAAGGACCGCAGGCTGTGCCCTGTACTTCCTAAGGAGACAGAGACACTGGCTGCCAGCCGAAATCCTCAATGAGAAACACTAGACAGACACTGGCTGAGAAACAGCGTGATGCTTCCAGCACTAGGAAAGCAGAAGTTGACATGGCCCTAAAGCTTGCAGACAGCTGAGCTAGTGCTACTACGTCCTCGTCACAAAACACAAAAGCTACAAAAAGCTAGTCTGCAGCCAATGCCTTATGTGCTGCATGTGTATGTATACAAGGCCCATGAAGACAATACACAAATTTGTTTTATATCGCCCAAATTTGGTGTTTTATACTACCCTCATGCTCGTGTCGGCAGCAAACAATGCTTTATTTAACGAGAAAATGAATTAAAGACAAAATTTCAATTCTCTCACTGCTTTGCAGTATGTTGATTCTATGGAACATCTAAGTGCTGGCTGAAATTAAACAGGAAGCTGAACTGCCCTGACAACATTTGAAAATAGCAGCATTTTCTAGTACATCCATCATTACGGATTGCCTGATTTGGACGAGACAGCTACGTACGTGCCATATTTGTTCCGATTCATAGTAGCCAACTTGTAGAACATCAGGTACGACTTGACAAACAGCTTCACGTAAATAGCAGTGTCGCTTGGGCCAATATACAGCCGATTTCGCGTCCCAAAATAGTCAGCATTACAGCGAACTTTCGCAAATTCGGCTGGCGGCGTCCCGTGTTACATGTGCCTCTTTCTCACCTTTTACCACGCAGTTTTTAAACGAATCGGTAGTTTCATATGCAGTGCAGCTGTGGGCATGTTTATGTATTTGTTTGAAACTTGTTTAGTGCGCTATCCTTACTGCTATAAAAAGAATATGCACAGCTCACTCTGCAAGTTTACAGTCCGTGTTTCATTTGCATTCGATTTCAGCTAATTGCACAAGCATGGCGTAATGAATGGTAAGGAATGTGTCTGGGGAGTTGTCTGCCTTTTCTGTTTTCCCGTGCTTTTAGCTTATTCGAGTTAAGTTTCTATTAAATGCGTTGCGAGAACTAAGCTTGTATCTTGCCTTCATGGTCTCATTCAAGCTTTTCTTTACTAATTCATCTCTGCTGACCATTACAGCTCTGCACATCACCACTGCTAGAGTGCCTCCACACAGGTCCAACAATTTATGTTTGGCAATCAAGATCGCAAAAGGCAAAGAAGAAGCAATTTCCCGCAACAATGCATCGGCAACTGAGGTGACACACTGGCACTTTCACATCGTAAGCGGAGCCCCACAAGAATCAACAGAAATTCAAAGCTCAGCATCCCATTTGTATTGGAAAGGTTAGCAACAACAGCGACAGAAACCAGTGAACACGCAGCATGCAGCAAGCGCTCGATGACTCAAGAAACCAATGTTTTCAGTATCGGCACTCAGAACAGACGGCCCTTTCAATAAACAAAGTTTTGGAATAATCAAAGTCCATCCTTCTGTAATGTTATTAAAGAGAAAACTGACTGCCCATGGAGGATACACGGAGAACACAACCAAACTTTTACAGGTTGAAATGGCACATTGATTGACACAATGACCTGAGCTTTATCACACGAGACAGTGAGTGAGACCATTCCACAGGAACCATCACAGCACACACCAGTTTTTGAACATGGCACGGACAGAAGAACAGAGGAGGACACCAAATGCACACAAGTACCATGATGGGGGAGGACAAGTTCCCATGAGCACACATTTGACAATATCCTTAGGCAATAGCTTCTTAGTGCACACACTGTGGCCCCAAAAGATTACAGGATACCCACATGCTGAAGCGCCTTTAACTCTTTTGGGACCGCCGGAAAAAGTGATGAAAAAGGGAGGTCTCGGTACAAATTTTTTATTACATAAAGCAAAGGCACCATCCTGCCTTAGCATATACCAAAATGCAGCTAATTATATGTTCTTTGACATAGAATACCAAGTTTTACTTCAACACTGACGACAGAACCATGAAAAAATCTGAAAGTAAGAACTTCGTAAAAAAACTAAAGAAAAAGATAGAAAAAAGCGCATATATAAAAACATTAAAAAAGAATAAAATTATTTCAGGATATACAAAATCCAACACAATGCTTTGTTTCTTTATCGCGAAAGTTTGATGCGGCTAGGTGTAACTGGTTTTTTGTTTTGTGTGTGATCTCTTTGGCACTAAGGCCTTGGCTACGTCGTCGCCCAGGTACACGCCTGGCTCTCGTCTCAGCGAAAACTTGATCTGTTTCTGCGCTGGTGGCAGGAGATTACCACCATAGGTAGTTAACACCCTAGCGAACAAATATAAACCAGCCAGAACATATTTCGAGCGCACAAACCTACTCCAGAGCCAATTGAAACTGAAACCAACACCCACCTTTGAGCGCGATTTGATGTTCCAGGCTGATCGACACCCGAAACCTCACTTGAGCTGAAATCCGATCTCTAAAGCCGCATTCCGACTCTTCACTGCCACTCTCATCGTTAAAATCAACAGTAGAAGGCGAAGATATGCGAGACGAGACGAGGCGGATTTCTTATCGCGCTCGCGCGAGTATGACGCCATGTTTGTTTACATTCGAAACCACTGCCCGTCAGAATAAAATATCTGATGCGTTGCCGCCTGGCGATAAAAAAAGAAACGTCACAGAACAGAAAACTCCAGTTTTCAAACTATCTCCTAGATGTCGCTAGGTGTTCCATCGAGCGAAAATTTGTATTCTGCAGGTTCGCGAAACCATCGATCATATGTGATCGATGGCCTATGGAGCGGTCCCGAAAGAGTTAATGTGCAGGCAAAGTTGCTCTCTCTCTCTCTGCTCTCACACACACACGCACACAAGTTCTAAACCAACGTACGCGCACATTGCTACTTAAGAGGTGCCCTTCGTAAGGTGCCCCGACAATACTGCAAGAAAGCACCTAGCTGTTAGTACTGACCCAAGCACACACAACACAGCGCAACTAAATTGGACGTCTTGTGAAAAGGCAGAACCAAGTGCAACTGGTCTGTTGTAGCGATCCCCTCCACAAATGCAGCGCTCACAGATTACAATGTCAAAGTGCCAGTGTGGTACCACTAATTTGCTACAGAGAAAGGGCACAGCATAAAAGACGTATGCCGATTAGGCCAAGAAAGACGCCAGGCCCTGATCACAATCAAGAGGGAAAAAAAGATCCCACCAAGCCCAACTGTCACTTGCCGCAAGAAGGAAGGAAAGCAAAAGAAAAAAAAAGTTTGGGAGAGCAGGGGAAAAAACGTCAGGCCCAGGTGCGATGCGTAAGCAAAGCAAACTAAAAGGGTGGTGAAAAGACGCGGGAAAAAGAGTGCACGCAAACCAAAAGGGGGGGTAGAGGGAGAAACAAAAAAAGGAGCGAAGAGAGAGACCTACCAGGTGTGGCATTCTAGTCTGCAGCATCTGCAACTCTTCATAGCTATACAAAGGCTGCTGCTGCAAGCCCTTTAAAACAGGTGGGGAGGAGAGAAAAACAACACAAAACGTAAAGAAAATGTGGTGGTAAAAGGGCAGAACAAAAAAATCAAGGTTTTTTTTTGCTCATGCCGCCTTCGCAACGCTCAAAAACCAAACAAATGCAACCGAAAAAACAACAACAACAACAAAAAAGAAACACTGCCAACGCATGCCGCTCGTCAAATGCACACAAGGCAACCCTCGGCAGCGATCAAGAACAGGCAATCGAACAACACACTTCTACGAGGAAGGCCAAGCCTCCTGAACAGCCCTCTCTCCAAGACACACTCGGCACAGATGAGCACCTACAGTGGCTGGCAAAGCCTAGAAATGTGAAGCATACAGTAGCAGTGCACTGAAGGCATTTGGTGTGTGAGCCCGTGTCAATGTGACAAACACATCCGTATGCCAGGTTTCAAGGATACACCACCAGTGCGCAAAAAAACTCTCAAGCACCGAGCAACTATCACCCATTTCCATGGCATCTTGTTGCAACAATTGCAAGTGGATTCTCTAAAGACCGAAAAAGTTTTTTTACACAAAGATCATGTGTTTGATAGCTTTCTAAACTTTTGCCTAACAATTAGCAATGTTTTGTTCGCAGAGATATAAAATTACAGATGGCATTTCTTTCCCCCTCCCCTTCAACTTCTCCGTGACGAAGCGCGTTTCACAAGTAGTGGCCAGAATAAGCTAAGGCCCCATTTTTGACTCATTTGGTCATCGCCATCTTCCCAAGCACGTGTTCACCAATCAGAAAGGGGTCGTTTTTCTCATGCCATGGCATCCAAGGCCATTTTTCTATCAGCCTGCAAATTTCCTCATAAGGCACCACATTTTATTGTAAACAGCATTTTAAAGTGCACTCTACAGCTGAGTTCACGCAGAATTCAATGGTGAATTGGCACTATTCTGGCAACGCTAAGCTAGCATTTGGCCTGCATCTCTCTAAATCCAGAGCAGGTACAATTTTTTCTTTGGGACAAATTTTTCCAATGGAGGCTTTCAAAAATTGTATTCAATGACACCACCTGTGAGCCATTTCTGGCAGAGCATGGAAAGAGTGAAGTTCAGCTTACAAATTGATAAAGAAATAGCTAATGAAAAAAAAAAAAAACTTTCAACATTCATACCTGCCAGGTTTGCGGATGGCATTAGGAGATCTTACCGGGGGTGGGGAAGGCGGGGGGGGGGGTATTAGCACAACAGAATGGGTAACTTTCCACACATTTTTTTATTTACTTACAAGATAGCAGGAAATGAACTGTTTCTTTGCCAACTACCAACAAGCTACACCAATTAAATGTTCGACGTTGCTAACGCCGCCCTCTTCATGAAGTCCTGGAAGCGCAATGCAAAACAGCAGGAACTGAACTGTTTTGTTGTTTCGTCTAAACTAACAACAAGCTACACCACTGGAGGGCCGTGCTCGTGCGTAAATGAAAGCGGCGGCAGCGCTGCGTTTTTATAAACAGTAAGCTAACAATGGGACGAACAGGTTCCCCGTCTGCGCATGGCCGACTTCGCTTTTTAAGCACTTCACTGATAATGATGCGAACTGGTGTCGGGTTGGATTGTCAGGTATACCTCCGGTGCATTGTGGCCATACTGGGAAAAGGATTAAGCCGAAGACGGGTGCGTTTTCGGGAGATTTTTGTTTCGGTCGTACAACTGTACAAAACCATGAAAATTCGGGAGTCTCCCGGAAAATTCGGGAAACCTGGCAGGTATAGGTTTTATTCTTTAGCAATTTGTCTGCCTTGCACTGGGTAATCCCCATTCTGTATGGAGTGATTATTTTGTAATTACGACCCAAAATAATGGCAATTAACCATTATCTATAAAAATAATACATGCAAAAAAATAATTGCAGATTTGAAATCAGCACAAAAAACTCCATAATGCAGTGCAGTTTCATTAAAATTGGTCGGTAAATAAAAAAATAGCTCCAAGACCAGTCTGCCCCCTTAAACCACTTGCACTAGAGTTCCTAATTTTGCCGCTGGCTGTCACATACGCATGCATGCATCTTTCAATTGTGCTGGATGAAGTTTGTCTTTTAAATAACACATGAGCAGAACTTCCTGCACACCGTTATTTTACAATCACATGTCCCTGCTGCCTCAGTGTTTGTTTTAGAAAAACGCTCAGACAACAAGCCACACCAACGCTGTGTAAAGATTCACGATGCAACAAATCCTAGCGCAAAAAAGCGAACAGAGAGGGCAATACCCATTTTCACGCTTTTGGCGTTTCCTGTGTCAGCAACTGCCACTGAGAACAGTGCTCATTCATTTTAGCAACCTTTTAATCCGACGTCCGAAACTGTACAGGCAACTTGGCAACTGTGATTCAAGTGTGCTCTTTCTTCTGTCCAGTCCTCTCGCGCATTCATTATGTTTCACTATCATTTCCCCCTGCAATAGGCTCACCTGCTGCCATTATAAACGGCCCAACAACCCCAACGGCTGTGCAGTTCAAACATGTGCCAGGGAGGAAGCGATCCACGCAGGCCCATAGTTGTGGCCTTTCGTCAGTCTCTGCATGTTCTCATTCAGCTTCGCTCAGGAGAACGAAAGTTGTGACAAAACATCACGCGAAAGGCCACAACAAGGCACCCGCCGCTGGGCACTTATCAGTCCCACCGAATTCGTTGAGCCAGAGACAAACGCACACATAGGGGTAACTCAAAAACAAGCTTCACACTCCAGATTTCCTGTACCTCCGAGCACCGAACAGTTCCCACCACACATAACAAAACCAATGCAGACGTAGGCACAGGCTTGCAGGCGATGGCAAAGAGGCCATTTTCTCAGGAGCGCACTAGAAGGAAGGTCATCGCTGTGAGCTGGCACCAACACGCGTTAGGCACTCCAATGATGTAGCCGGCGACATCAGTCCACACTGCCTGGTGACACACTTGACGATCCCGCGGTGAACGCTAGCTTGGGACAGAGCAGCGGGCAACACTATCCACAGTGACCACACCCCTATCTTCAGAAGGCTGAAGCTGAAGCCATGTTTGGCTGGAGCCTTGGTGCTTCGTATTCACACCCCAATGCAGAGCAGAAATGTTGAAGAGCACAGGCGGCACATTTCTTGCAGTGAATTCACGAAAATCCCCTAAAGGGCCTTTCACACTTGCAACTGGAGCGACAATGATGTATTTTTGCCTTTCTTGTCATTGTCTCTCGCTCGGAACAAGGCTCCACAGGAATTTGTTTCGACAGCGCATAGTGCACAGGTGCCATGGCAGGATACGACGTCCGAAACTGTTGCCTTCCCTCCCGCGTCCAGAGCGATGGCAGTGACAAAAATTAGTGGAGCCCAATCGCTCATTGCATGGCGGAACAGTGGCTCTTTTTAAAGACAACTGAAAGCAGCCCCCACTGGCCAGTTTCCTTAACCCATTCCGAAACTTGGCTTCCACACACCCTCAGCAAAAGTGCATGTAGGGCTGCTCCCTAATGACAATGTCACCCCCTTTCCACACAGCCACTCTGTGGTGCACAATGGGCTCCAAGGAAGACCCCGTACACACAGGAACGTGTTCCTCCGTGCAAACATAGAGGGCAAAAAGTGCGCCTAACAAGGTGGTCTGCATATGCTACGGGCTGCAGCAGACCTACTGGACAGCAGTCCTTGCACCATTCCAACAAAATTAAAGACCGAACCCAACCCCTCTCTGATGTCAACCCAAGAAAGAGTGCCGACAACCGAAAGAGAGGGCAAGGGGACACTCACATAGTAGGGCATGGCAGGCGCATTGCCCACGAGGAACTGGTGGTGGCCCAGCATGGCCGTAGGCACCCCAGGCGGCATGGTGGGCATGGTCTTGCCCGCTGCACACAACAGAACCCTCGCTGCAGTCGCCCGCCACAATGAGAGAGGGGCATCGGACGGGGGGGACTACTCACTTGCAGACATGGAGTTCTTGAGCACCGAGGTGGTCGCCGTGGCACCGGCCAGGGACGAGGCAGTGGTGGCCAGCGTCGCCACAGGCCCAGAGGGAAGCCCACCCACCGTGGCAGCAACATGCGAGTTCTCGTACGCGTGCTGCTGCAACCAACCAACCAACCCACCACTCCCGCTCCACTCGGCCGAGCACGTGCCACAAAAGGACGGCTTTCAGTCGGGCCTCTCTAGAGGCATTTCAAAGGCAGGAAACAGAAGCAGCAAGCTCCTGCCTACTCACAAGTTTGCCAGCCAGCTTGACAGGGTAAACAGAAGACGAGAACCCCCCTCCCACCCTGACAACTTGGCACACCCCGTCAGAATTTCAACAAACAAGGCCCGACTTTGTACGACCCCCCACAAGATCGGTGCACATTTTGCAACTGTCTACATCCCTGCCAGGTCTCTAAAACGGAACAGAACGTACCTGGTTGGTGGCCCCCTGCTGGGAGGCGGCAGAGTCGAGAACAGAGTCCTTGACAGAGTGTGGGTTGAGGCCGCCCGTGGAGCCAGAGAGCTTGGCCGAGACACCGTAGCTGGCCTGCTGCTGCTGCTGCTGGCTGGGCCCGGAGGAGTAGGCGTTGCTCTGGTATGGACCCTGGTATCCTGCACCAGCAACCACAACAGCCATGCCCAACCTGAACCCTCACGAGTGCACGCACCCCGCTACGAAACGACGGTGGTGTGCGTGTCGGCGCGACGCGCAGGCTTCAGCAGCTCACAACCCTCACCGTTGCTCTGCTGCTGGCTGAACACGGCTGCCGAGCTGGTGGTCTGCTGGGGAGGGTAGTAGTGCTGCTGCTGCTGCTGCTGGCCACCGGCGGAGGTGGACGAGGGGAAGCCCTGCGAGTGGGTGGCCAGGTACGAGCCCACCAGGCTCTTGTTGGCCCCACCCGCCTGGTAGGCGCCCGCACCGTAGTGGTGGCCGCCCGCCGACGAGTACATGGGCTGCTCCACCTTGCCCGCCGCGGAGGAGGACAGGCCGCCACCGCTGCCTGCACACGCACCACCCCTGGCGCTCACACACGGGGCCCCTGACCACGTATGCACTTTGACGACAGGCTCCCCCTTCCTCCATCCCAGCACCTCCCAGGATTGCCCAGCAGCACGTGCAAGTTCTGCCTTACTGACACTGCTCAATGCCGAGCAGATTACGCGGCTCACCACTTTCCTGCCCACGCCTTTTCAAATCGACAGTAGTTTGTTTATTGACGCTTTCAAGTTCAAATTTTGCCATTTTCCCATTTGAATTTGGCACTCTCGAAGTGCAGACTCAGGGATGGCACCAGCTATTGAGTAGTAGAGACACTTGCATCCCATTGGGTTTTTGTTCATGTGGCGCCACTTGTTTAAAGCGCGTCGGGGTCATGTGACCGGGTGCTCTGAAGATAACGGTGATGGCATCGACATTGCGGGCGGACGCACTATGGAAACACTGCATTTCTAGAAACTTGGGCAAGCCTAGGCGCAAATTTTTTTGGATGATATTAGCAGCACTGACTCCGGCAATAACTTTTATTCATTGAATTTTAGTATGGAACGAGGATAAAGTGCATAAATAAATATTCCGGAACCTGATACCCCTGTCCAACACAAGCCCCAGAAAATGCAAAAGTATCAGAACTGTAAATTGTACGAACAAAAAATAATGGAGCAAAAAACCAATGTTTTTTTTTTTTTTGCAATGATATGTAGCCACCTTATGTTTCCCAAGTTCAAGAAACACTATTCAAGAAATTTTATTTAGAGTTAGGCATTTTATATTTGCAACGTTTGCACTGCTAGTTATTTATGCAGAATGTGTATCTTATACTAACAACAGAGCGCACAGCTTTCAGTACATGCCACGCATCCTGGTGAGTGACTGGTCGCGTATGCATAGTACATATACAAACAAGTTACCAAGAGTTCGTGTCCGACCTACCATATTTACTCAAATCTAACGCGTACCTTTTTTTTCCCCGGAAAAATGGGTCCCAAAATCACACGCGCGTTAAAATTGAGCGCAACTCAAAACTGCGGCGCCGTATCGCCATAGATGTTTCAAGATGGTTGCTTGACTGCTGAACGCGTAGCCAGCGCTTCGTAGCTGGCGCATGTTTGCCTTTGTTGTCTGTGGTCTTTTTTTTATGTTCCTCCGTTCTTTCCACCATGGAATTTCCCACTGCAAAGACACGGCAGGTTCACCACGATGCTGCATTTAAGAAGAAAAGTAATCTTGTGCACGGAAAGCGATGAAAATCGGGCCGCGTCACGTGCGTTCACTGTTCCGGACACTTGCGCCTCCCGGGGGGCTGGCGCAAACAGAAAGAGAAAATTTTTCACAAGCAAGGAGACACGGAAAGGGTTCAGCGGACCAAAGAGCCATTTTAGCTAACGCAAGAGCCCCAAATAGAAGACCCGCTGGCGGAGTACGTGCAGCAGCAGCGAGCGGCTCAGAGACCCGTAACGACATAGCTGCTGGGACAGCGCTGCCCCGGAGACTGCCTTGCCAGGAATAACTGGCACATTTCATTTAACCTTGCGAGCATTTTTTGAAAAAGTTGCATTTTTTATTTAGACATCGAGGACATAGCGTTTTCTTCTTCGAACTGCGAAAACTGGTGCGCATTACAATCAAGGGTGCGTTAAATTCGAGTAGCTACGGTAAATATGGAGACCATCATTCAGGGTATGAGCATTTTGGTTTGTCTTCCTGCCGTGTTGGCACCCGCTCACACGGGCGTTATCTGTCACTGTGCTGAGTGAAAATTCCTTCCTTGCCCAACAGATGATGGTCTTTCCATACCAAGGTTGGTTATGAACTCTCGTAACTTGTTCGTACTGCGCATACATGGCCTGTTGCCAGGCTGCGCGGCATGTACTGAAAGCCAAGCGCTTTGTTGTTCGCGTTTCAATGTATCGCAATAGCAAAACTGCCTCCTTGGCCTTGCGCTCAGCCCTTGTGTGGAACCACAACACTTGCTTGGGAAGTTGACCCGGCTTGCACAGGATATCAATCCCCCTGGAATGGGTTGGCTACAAAAACGCAACTTTTGATGTGTCTTCCGAGCCGTGTACTTCCCTATCTGGCGCACGATCTCAAGTATTATCGCCGCAATAACAGTAATGTCTCTGTTCAGTACCACAACAGATGAACGAGTAAACTGGAACTGAGTCGACCGGGAAACCTTGAAAACATTGGCGGCGCGCAGTGCGTGTGAAATGTGTGGCAGCCCGGAGGCCATCTTGTTGCCATGGCGACACCCCATCGGGAGAGCCGTTTCAGCAACCACCGCGGGATGGCCAATTGCTTGTTAGAATCTATCGGTTGCTTTGTTTCACTGCCTCTTTTGCTGCCGTTTGTGCGTTTGTGAGAGAGCGACAATGAAAGCAGCGACCGGAAAGCGGAAATTGAAGACTCGGCCAATATAACGCGACCAAGATGGTGGCGCCCAGTGCCCCATCGTTCCGAAGATACAGCGCCGCGAAAATTGCCGTTTTCGTCATTCTGCCGAAATATTTTGTCACCTCAGCTGACAAATATTTTTCTGCGGCACTTCGCGATCGTTTTCAGCGGGAAAACTTTGTGGAAACGCATAGGTCATAAAACACGCAATCTGAAAATGTGACGTCGGTGTTCAACCGCCAGCAAACTGAACCTGAGGTCGCAGGCCCCGACCACTTGCCTTCGAGGGCCCCCTGGCTGCTGCTCCGCTGGGCGGCAGCAGCGGACGTGTACATCTTCGACTGGGGTCCCGCCACAGATGAAGACGACACGGACTTGCTGCGCTCAGACACGGCCTGAGCCTGCAGCAGCAGGTGGTCGGAGGAGGCGCCCATGGGGCCGGAGGAGGAGGAGGGGGAGGGCCCCTTGCCGTGGCCCGCTGGGGAGGAGGAGGCCGCAGCCGGGGAGGAGGAGGAGGCGGGGGAGGCAAGGGCGTTGGCAGAAGCCGCCGAGGCAGGCACCAGCCCCCCCGGGACCACTTCCTTGGGCGCGGGGATGCCCGGTGGCCGCGCCAAAGAAGCAGCGTTGGGAACTCCCGCCGACGGCTGATGCTGCTGCTGCTGCTGTTGGGACGGGGAAACGTCCTTGGCCGCCTGTTGACTGCCGCCCAGGGGCCCACCCGAGACACCCGGTGGAGACACACCGCCCTTGCTGCAAGGGGGGAGAAGAAGAAGGACACTGGATAAGCCTGCCCTCCAGAAACAGCATTCAGAAAAAGTTGTTTTTGTCAACTCGTGCAAATATCTTCAATTCAGGTGATAGACCTTTCCTGCAGCACGTCATGATGATGTTAAACGGCACACACACCGAATGAGAACATGCAGGGCAGAAGAGGACTCTGGCAGGCCACTCCTCAGAGGAAATCCTTCTCATTCAGCTGCATTCACTCAGGAGAACGAAAGTTTTCAAATACAGCATCACTGGAGAGGCACTGCCCACACCACCCTCAGTCACGTGCAGAGCCACAGAAACGGCCACACACCCCAATGCTCGATTCCCCTTCAGGCCGTGGAAGGACACTTGTGAGCGTGATAAAGCGCAACAAAAATTAGACGAAGGAGGTGACACAAAAGGACAAGAGCGCCTGTCCTTGTATGTCATGTCTGTATAATTTTCATTGCGCTTCCTCACGGCCACTTATGGTGGAGCCTTTGTGAAAGATAACAAAAAATAGGCTCACGACAGGCAAAGCGTCCAGGACGAGCGCTCCATTCTCTGTCTTCCACGTATTACTTTTTGTTCTCTTTTACGAAGGATCACGAGCCAACAGCCAACCCTGTACAGACGATGCCACACCCACCTGACCGAGTGGTGCCCGTCGAGGTAAGGCGTGGATGAGGGCACGGCCGCCGCCTGCTGCTCCCCATGGCCCAGCCCAGGAGGCATGGAGGGGGGCTGGGACGTGGACACCGGGACCGGACCGTCCGTGGCGCCAAAGTCAAACGTGTCCGTGCCGAACTCGATGCCCCCGAACTGGACGTCCAGCGACGTCACCGCACTGTCCTCCGGCATCTCCACCGCAGATTCGGGGATCTGCGCACCAGGTTCAGGTTGCGGGATTTCAAGCATCGAAGCTACACCCAGCCCATGAGGCACGCTGCAATCGAGGGCTCCAGATTAATTTTCACCACCTGGGGATCCTTAGCGTTGTTACGATTGAGCCCGCCGCTGGGCTTCGTTTCAATCACTCAAATGTGCGGCAAAGCCTCCACTACGTGCGCCTGTTGCACGTAGTGGAGGCACGTAGTGAGCAACTCTGTTGCACAGACAAAAATTTGCACCATGCTCGGTGCCTAAGCCACACAAGCTACTCCCATCCTATTCCATCCATTCCCCAAAATGCAGAGTCCTCCCAACCCCGCCCTCCACAGGAATGCGCAGACCTCATGCAGCAATAGCAGAAGTGTAATTTTTTCACAGAAGCACCTGTGATTTGTTTGCCTTTCTAGCAGAATACTATCAGAGCACCCACCCATTAGACACGCTTTGGCCACAAAAATTTTTGCAAATCATCACATCATTGTAATTCACATTGCCTCTTCAATGAGGCGCTCGGACGTTTCCAGAACATCAGCCCTGACGTCCCTTCTGCGGAAAAATGGAGACAGTTGGAGGAACCCTAATGGAGGCACCCAGTCAAATCCAAAGTGGCACGCATGCGACACAACTATTGAGATCACGAGCAGCGAGTGCGGGGACGATGCTAAAGCAGCGGCGCTGAGAAGAGATTTCGGAAGGAAAACAGCTCCCCTCCGCCCCTCACTCACACAAAGCAGAGCAGTCGACTCGTTTTTTGAGGGTTGGAAAGGATGCGAGATGCATCACGGCTCGCGGCACATGCCGTCAGCTCAGAGCCGGTGGCAGCTCGCATTTTCAGTGAATAGTGCATCCGGTATCGCTGCACTGGAGCATAGTAATAAGTGGCTTATGGTGCCACAGAATGCATACAAAAGTGGACGGTGCCGTAGTTGTTTATCGTTACAGTTAAACCTCAATGTAACGAAGTCGGTAAAATTCGTAATTTACTTCGTTACATTGAAATTCCCGGTTATAATGAAGTGTGTGTTCATCCCGTGAAGCGTTTCCTGCAAAAGAAAACGTGGCGCGCATATACGACCAGCACACTGTTTCTGTTTCTATCGGAGCTTAGTCGTCTGCGCGGGCATCAACGTGAACCGCGTGGTGCGTTTTCACCCCGCACAAACGCGTCCCGCAAGCCACAGGCACGCTGACGCAGCCGTGGAAACCACCCGCACGATGCGGGTAGCTCCAGTGACCGCTTCTAATCGCTCGCTGAAACGCAACTCGAGGGGCAAACGAAAGGGGCACGGAAGAAAAAAAAAGCTGATAATGTGGGCGAAATTTTCACTAAGACGTCATACGCGCCGCTTACGAAAGCGCTATCAAATATCCTCCGTGGCGGTAAGCCTAATCGTCTGGCCAGCCGGCATCCCCGAGCGCTTCGAAGCTCTCGCCCTAGGGTGCTCCTCATTGGCAGAACTGGTCACGCTCCTCCCACTGCCGCGGGCAGTGCGAGTCACTTCATGACTGAGGCAGAGCCACCACCGCCGCGCAATCGCGAGCATGGGTGTGAAAAAAAAAAAAACGCTTGCAAGGCTTATTTATAAAGATTTACAAATGCTTGCTGGAACAATGAAACAAAACAAGCGTGAGCGAACTCGAACGAAGGGCAAACGGCATGCAGGGCATGCAGCGGCGGTGGCAACGACAAAGGCGATTAGGCTTACCACCGCGGAGGATATTTGATGGGCGCTTTCGTAAGCGCGCATATGACGTTTTACAGTGAAAATTTTGCTCAAGTTATCCGCTTTTTTTTTTCTCGCGTGCCCCTCTCGCTTGCCCCTCAAGTTGCGTTTTAGCGGGCGATTAGAAGCGGTCGCTGGAGCTACCCGCATCGTGCGGGTGGCCTCTGTGGCTGCGTAAGCGCACCTGCGGCTTGCGGCGGGGTGCGTTTTGCGTTTTTGGGGGGAGAAAACGCCCCGTGCGATTCACATTGATGCCCGCGTAGACGATTAAGCTCAGATAGAAACAGAAACAGTGCGCCAGCCGTGTATGCACGCCACGCAGTTTGTAGGCAAGGGGCTCGATCACAGACTCCGTGGCTCCCTGCATCCGCAGCATTGGGCGGCCCGTGCCGCCGTTCGCGTTTTATTGAGACCCCATTTCGGCGCTTGCATCTCCCAAAATCTACCTCTACAACCTAAATTTTGTACCTACCGTATAATGCGGAATATAGGTCGAGATTTTTTACGGAAAAATTTGCCGAAAAGTCATCCCTCGACCTATATTGCAGTCACTGGCAGTTGTCATCTGGCGACCGGGCAGCCCATCTAGCCCATCCAAACCCCAAAGGCACCATCGCCACCACCATCAATCGGACGCGACGCCATCTTTCTTTTGTTGCTTCTCTCGCTGTCGGCGAATGTGTGCGTGCAATTTTCTTCTTGCTCAAAATGAGTTTAGGCGTTTAGGCACTTGGTGCCAGTTTACAGCAGCATTTAAAATAACAGTTGGGGTTTTTCCAAGGCCAATGACGTGTCCGCCTTGCGCCAGTTCGGTATCACCAAAATAAGTGTTGCTAGCGGCGTTAGTTGAAGGGGCAGCTCTCGGTATGCAACGCTCGGAAGGCCTCGTTTTATGGGCGCTGCTCTGTGCACCTGTGCTGCTGTACAAGGGGGCAGATTTTGTCCGCTAGCGTCGTGCGATGTCTCTACGAATGGATACCCCAAGATGTTTGCTGACCGCCTGCACAGACTGGCTGTCGCTACGGTCTGCACACGAGTGTCCCATGCTTTGCGCTCGCTTCACGATTACATCGTCTTGCGAGTGTTTAAGAAGTGCTGCATAAGCAATTCCCTGGACTGCACCGAGGACGACCTGCTGTGTGGGTGACAGCGAGCCAGAAGCAGTCGTCCGACGATACTTCAGACAGTTTTAAATGAGTAATCTGTGACGAAACATGTTATAGTCTCAATAAACCAATGGTTAGTACCTAATTATTTTTTTTTTTGCATTTCTCGGCTACAAGGGGTCGACCTATATTCCGCCTCGACCTATATTCCGCATTATACGGTAGTTTTTCATGAAACTTGTTACATTGAAATTCCGGCAAACAAGACTTCGTTACACAGAGGGTGAAAATACACGGTGTGCATACACTTGAAGTTACAAAAAAATTCCGTGGTTCGTTACATCGAGGGTTAACTGTATATCCGATTGTTACAAACGGTACCGTTTTATAAGTGGGCTTGACAACTGCATCCTGGTATGGCTGTACCGTATGCCCGATCCCATCCAAGCCCACACGCGTGTGCGAAAAAAGACGACGCCAGCCAGCGGCGGCAGCACTGACCTTGGAGGGCGGCGGCACCCGTACCCGTGGCGTTTTTGTCCGCTGTGGGGCGGGCGCTGGCTTGGAGGGGACGGGGGCGTCTGCTGGGCTGGCCGCCACTGGCTGGGAGTGCGACGGGTAGCTGCCGCTGTTGGTCAGGGTGCTCGCTGGGGAGGAGGAGCCCACCTGGAGGCGGCAGGGGCAGGCAGGAGGACATTGGGAGACACACTGCCAACACCCAAATCACTGGGAGGGACACCCAGCAGAACAAGCTGGCCAATACACCAGCAAGCTCATCGGGCAATTCACAAGCTGTGCGTGCAACGGTGCATGCTATGTGCCTCTCAGGAAAGCGACAATAGGCACCGGGGCCTTGAAAAGACATTCCCACCCTATAGCTATCTATGCAGGTGAAACCGTCTGGGTAAGCTGCACAACACAGCTTGCAAAAAGGACCACGGGTGGCAGACTGGGCACAGGTAGCAACAGTTCAATTGCAAAGGTGGAGGGGACAGTTTTCATGAAGGACAGCCGCGCCGTATACCGACATTACCAGCAGCACCACTGGCAACGCCTTAGTGCACAGACCCCAAGAGTGAGCATGTGGAGGGGTGATCGTAAAAGGGTAAGCAAGTTCCTGCTATGGTCATTTCTGATCAAGAAGGAAACCCTCTGCACCATGACCCGACATCGATGTCCACTTTCATGCCTAGGCACCACGTTGTTCTGTGTGGCCACCCATCAGCGCAAGAATGCCGCGACACAGTGGGTGGGCCCCTCCAGCCGTCTCCCCTCAGCCCAGAACTGCTCACTCAGCTGGTACTGCTCAGGAGAACGAAAGTATGTAGTGACATCACTGGGGAGGCGCTGGCATCACACGAGCTGGCCACCGTGAAATTGAAAGGCGATCCAATCCCCCCAACCAAGTCCCCTCCTCAACCTCCGGAAAGCGAATAATCTGCAGATGAATATGCCGTCAGGCAAGTTGGTACTAAGCTGTGGAGCACATTTCAGCACTAACACAGACAAAGACTAAAAAAGACCAAAGAACACTGTCCTGTGTTCTTAGTCTTCGCCTGCCTTCACGCTGACGTGTGTTCCACATGAACAACTTATTGACGGCAAGGGGCTTAGATCGAAGTGTTACGAAGACGTCCCCAGTACCCACCCCAACGGCCGCCTTGATGGACTCGGTGGCCTGCTGGTTGAACTGGGCCACGGCGGCTGCGGAGGACACGCAAGGCGGCTGGCTGCTGCTGCTGCTGTTGCGGGGCTGGGGCCGCCTCGCGCGTTGTCGCAGGGGCCGCCGGGGTCGGGGGTGCCTCCTTGAGCAGCTGCATTATGCTGGCCGTGTCGGGCGCCGGCGGGGGATTGGCTGGCACCCCGCTTGCCGTGAACACCTTGGTCTCCAGCTGGCCACTCCAGTCCTCCTCGCTCCAGTCCTCGCTGGCCGCCAGGTCGTTCCACGTGCCTGCCAGGGGGGGGCACGGGACGACAATGCCTCTGGAGGAGGGCCTTTCGCGTACACCCACAGCAGAACCTCCCGCCCTCCCCAGACATTTGGCTTACAGGCCCACCAAACCTGTTGCCGAGGCCGTGTGTCCAAAATGCACAACCCTGTGGTCCCTTATCACTCTGGACTTCTACTGGAACTGCTCAAAACTGTTCTGGACAGGCAGCTTAACCCTTTCAGCCCTGGATTTTTTATTTCAAGAGAAAATTGTTTTTCTGGGTGTTTTCATACAGCCTTGGGCCTCAGAAGCACCCAAATAAAAAATTCCGCTACTAGTGCACGTATTTATTAATTTACAGGCATGGCAATTATAGCTTTATTAACTGTCATGCAATTAAAGTTTTTCTTGCAAAAAAGATTTTTTTTGTCATAAAATCAATGACATCTTGATCTTACAAAAAAATATGGAGCTAGTAATTCAAGTATTTAGAGATTTCGACAAATCGGAATTTCCGTTTTATTACCCGCCCTGTCTTCATACCCTGTGTCCACTGGAGCTTAGTCTGTTTCATATCGTCCAGCCCCATGAAAGCTCAACAATGGTGATGTCTATTGCAAGAGGCACCGTTGAACAACCCTCGCACAGAAAAGTAGCCATTTTTGTTTTGTTCTTAAGGCGCTAGATGATATGTGTTGTGTCAAATGACAACGCCAGGGCCGAAAGGGGTAACAATAAGTGCCCACCAGAGCCAGAAACTTCGGAAGGTAGGTTACACTTTCTATTTTGCCGGCTGTTTGTATGTACACTCCCGGTTTCAGACAGCTACCAGCAACAGCACACAAGCTAAATTACAGTAGCAAACTATGCGACAGCAGATCATGCGCTCGCATGCCGCCAGTGGGTTGCAGCCAGCCCCCCCTCAGAAGTAAGATTGCTCTCATTCAGCTGCAGCTTACCTCAGGAGAACGAAAGTTTCAGAACAGCATCATTGGGGAGGCACGCTGCAGATTCCTCCGGCCAGCATCGACCCTACAGATCTTCAAAATCTTCATGGTTCCCAAGAAGAGAGTGACCTGCACTACAGGTTTTACGGTTACCACGAACGTGGTTGTCACTTCAGCAGCCTTAAAAAAATTGGTTACACCAGGGCTATGAGGCATGCCATAGTGGAGGGCTCCGAATTAATATTGACCCCCTGGGCCTCTTTAATGAGCGCTCAAATATCGACGTGGGTGTTCTCCGCCGCTAGCCTGCGTCAGAAAAGTGGCCACCATGGCCGCGATGAAACCTGCCCCCTAGAGCTCAGCAGCACAACGCCTTGGCCACTTCAGAGGCCACCCTTATGGCCACACAAGGGAAAAGGGAGGCACCCACCGACGGCCATGGACTCCTGCTGCTGCCCTCTGGGCGGCCGCTGTCCGGCGGCCGACGTGCTGTTGCTCCAGGTGTCCATGGACTGGGGGGAAACCCTTCCCCGCCCAGGCCGCGGTTCTGGTTCTGGAACGTGCGGCTCCCGCGGCCACCCACGCTGCCCCGCCACGGCCACCGCGGCCGCCGCGCCCTGCGCAACAACCGCCGCTGCTTGGTGGACACTCACGGCAGTGCACACGACAACACGCGTCAACGCTTTCTCCGAGGACGTTGCAATCCCAATTCAGGTGGTTGCTTTCCCAAAATCACCCTTGGGTTTGGCAGAGTGCTCAATATACACCAACCACGAAAGTCCACTTCAGAATCCGTGCAAGGCGACCACCCTTGCTTCGTTGAAGCTTAGTGGGGCAAGTGCCCCCCCAATAGGGGAGGCAAAAGCAAATCATGTACTTCATTAACGCTTGCTTTTCAAGTCTGGAAACACTAATTAGGTAACATTTATATTTTAACAGTTTTTCCTTTGTGAATCACAGCCGCAGCCTGAAACACTGGAGTACTACACCAGCTTTCTGTCAACAGGACTGTCAGCTTTCCCCAGCACAGGGGGGTCAACTGCACACTGGTTTTCGATTGGAGGAACTTATAGGGAGTCTTGCGACTGCTGTACATTGAGCGAACTGGTTTTGCACGCACCATGCAGCTTGGCCCCGCGGTGCAGAGCAGTGCAGGGCTACAGACCAATTTGGACCAAAACTTTGCGCACACAGGCGGTCTTACTTTTGCCTCCGCTGGAACAGCTGCCACCGTAGCTCCGAATGGAACTGGAGAACACTCCACTGAGGTGGGTTAGCTGGCCAAAGTAAAGCTGCCTCCAAGTCTCAACTGATATGTGGCATCCCGGTGCTCACAGTTAAACACACCTCTAGAACTTTACAGCCTGCGAGTGCACCCTGCCCGTTCCGACTAACGGCACACACAAACAAGGCAGGCAGGCAGCAGTTGAGCTCAGAACAGCACCCAGGAAGCCCCCACCCCTCCCCCTAGACAGAGCAGACAGGTGAGAGTGCAGCACTTACGGCCACCTCCCCGTGGCCGCACGTCACCCCCTCGGTCACCAGGGCGCCCATCTTCCAAGTTCCGCTCGTTCTTCTCGATCTCCTTGCTCTTCCCTGCAGCACGACAGGCAACAAGGCGTGAGGCAGGCTGCCGCCCCCACAGTACCACAAACACCCACATGGGCCGGTCAGGCAACATTGAAAGGCAACAGGGGAAAACCATAGCTTTGGCTACACAGTTCACTCAATCTATGAGCAGTAAAAACTGCACTCACGCGTCGCAGCTCTCTTCCACAATATGGAACCCCACAAGGTTCCCAGGGAAAATTCCACCAAAGGGCACACAAGTGGTGGTCCCAATTAGACAAGCTCGCAACTACGACTGCATGCAACTGCTACTGCAACCAGCAGGGTTTGCAACGTGTTGGAGAAGAAAACAAAATAGGGCCGGACCGTTTCAGAGGACATCTTCACCAGATGGGAGCACCGGCCATTAGGTGTTGGAGAAGAAAAAAATAGGGCTGACATCTTCACCAGATGGGAGCACCAGCCTTTAGGTTCCGAGTGCCACGCCAACAGCGAAGGCCTTTTTGAAACGTGCGGCATCATGTGCCAACGCTCGACACAGGCTCTGCAGTGCATGACAAGCACAGCCTCTCGTGCCCACCCTTTCCCCTTTTGCAGCTCAAGCTGTTGTCTCTGCTTTTAGCCCGCCTTGTAAAAGAATGCAGTTACCATTTCCCCACATACCAACGTACCGCCTCAAATGAGCCCGAGGTTTACTTTGGCCCCAAAACAACGCATGTCACCAGTGTTAGAAGTCTGAAACGATCCTGCCTATGTACACATCGTGTGCAAGCACCCTTCCGCATGCTCTTCGTTCTCAGAGCCATTGGCCACAATGCAAAGTTTCTGACCTACAGAGTGACGCAGAGAGCCAACAAAGAGAGGGAAAAGGAGAGGAGAGAGACTCACAGCTGCCGCCGCCCCCGCGGCCCCGGCCTCCTCCTCCTCCTGTGCCCCCCGAGGAGCCCCGGGGCGTGTTGCGGGGTCCCCCCTCCCCCCGGGGGCCCCCCCGGTTCTCCTTGTTGCTGCTGCCGGGGCCTCCCCCGCCGCCTCCGCCCTGGTCCCCCTTCTGCAGGGACTGCTGCTGCTGGGAGGAGCCCTCCTTGACGGGCTTCTTCTTCTTGCCCCGGGTCTCCCACTCGCCCTGCGAAGGGGGGAGAGCAAGCACACACTGAGGCCAGGAGACAGCCCCGCTCTCTCTGCCGACCAGGTTCGCTGCACCCTTCCAAAACCTCCCATAAGCCTGACCTGTGAAAGGGGACTGGCAATGATGACAAAAAAGCACCCCTTTCAGGTAGGACCCCCATTCTATGCCCCCATCGAGGTAGCAAGAACTGCTGGCCAATTCACGACTGAACCAGCACACACTTTAACAAAAGGCACAAGTTCCCCACCACCACTACCAGTGCATACTTGGAACATGCAAACACGCCACCAAAACACTGACCCCCTTCACCCAAGGTCGGAAAGGTTACTCTTCCCTTTCAGGAGGTTACTTTGGCATACCCTCCCGGAAGCTGCACTACTGGGACACAAGGAGGGGCCTCAGAACATAGCGCACACTATGACCAGTGCAGCAGCTTTCGCACAGCCCAGGCCTAACTACTTCAGCTGCAACATCGACCCTTCGCCGGCAAAATCACTGCCCCAAGCTGTCTTGGGAGCACCCAATGCCAAGCTGGCACTAAACGGCTCCGAGGACTCATGCTCCAGAAAAATGGCAGCCAAGGCTTTCAAGTGTAAAGCATTCAGTGGTCGCCGTTTGCGAGACACTTTCCCAAGGTCACTTCGGCTGACTGGCAGCTTTTGCATCCTTTATCCTTGCACTTATTTTTTTAACAGGAGACAACGCATTCACAGTCCTTCGAAATAGTAATCCACGTAACACCAACATTCGATACGGCCGATCGCCTTCACAGCGTAGAAACAACCTTCCTATTCAGCATCCTACAATGCAATCCTGCCTTGACAAAAACAAGGGAAGACGTCACCCCTGCCCTGCAGTTAGAGGTACACATGCAAGCGGAAAAGCTTGCTGGAACACAAGTCCTTCACAGTTTACTCTTTCGGTCACTGTGTTAGGCCATTGACAGAGATGCCTCTCCAGTCAATTTACGCAGTAAGCCACCTCATCCACATCCCACCTGCACCCCACAGCCAAACCCATGAAATGGGAGTGCAATAGCTCCCAGGACACTAATGATGGCCTGGTCAGCCCTTCTTGCTTTTGGCCCTGGCAAGTCCCCACATCTTGCTTTGTCAATGTTGACATTGGCCAGGGAACAACAATGTTAAAATGAACCTCTGCAAAACGCAGTGCTTGCTTCTTCAGCATCCTCTAAGAGCTCAACATTACCGCATCATGACCTGCCCAGGCTCACCAACAACGGCCGACACGAGTTGATGGAGCTAAGTTGTGGCAAGCTCTATCAAATGCTTTACCCTGCTTTCACAACTTGTTTGAAACTCGCTGAAACAAGGGCCCTTTTCACCGATGCAGCACGGCAATGCAGGCCCCTTTGGGCAGAGGAACAACGGCAATAAGAAGCTGCCACAGCTCAACTAGCCACGCACTGCAAGATGAAAAGCTGCGGCATCTCAGTGTTTCATGAAACATGCCCGCCCCACCTGTCCTGTCCTACTTCTTCGCTTGTGGTTGCAGCTTTGTACAATGCACAGCAAAGCACTTCACAACAACCAACTCTTCCCCCAGTGCTTGTTGGCAAGGCAATGTAAAGAATTCACATCTGCCCAAAATTTAAGCAAGCCTTTCTCGCTGCCCATACATCCCACTGCATGTGCAGCGAGACGTGGCACAATCCAAGGGGTGTCCACACTTGGCTCGACAATCGGAGCGCCTCCTCCCCCTCACCTCCTGCTTGTTGCCCTCGATGAGCATGGTGATTGCTCGGGTCGGGTCGTTGTCGCAGTCATGCAGTGCTATCACGACTGCATCACTGGACTGGCCGGTCACCTCCATCACCTGCGTGCAACCGGGAAGGCCAACGTTACCTCCACAAATTTGCCACGCGTCTGAACACACAGCAGGCTCCCTCTCCCATCAGGACGGGCTCAGAGGAGCCACAGAAATTAGTGCTGCCACACAGCACTTGCAGTTTGCAGAAGCGCTTTATCACTCCGTAGATGACGGCTCAATGGTTGCTCTACTCATACCATTCATTAAAAATTACGTGTAATGAATCGCACGACAAATGCTCAACAGTACACAAACGGAGCATAAAAAAACAAAAAATGAAGGAAGCTCACACTAACGCGCAAGCCTTGAAGGTAGCTAAGCTGTACGCAACCTTCCCAACCATCACGAAGGTTTAAGTCCACGACTGCAGCCGATTTTCCGCTTCTTTGCTGTTGCAACGACCTTTACTCCATCATTGTTGCTATAAGTGTGAGCGTCCTTCATTTTTTTTTGGAAGTGATAATCATTGGACATCACCTTGGAGAGGCATACACTATAATTTGCTTTTCTCATTCCCAGCAAGTGTTGCCACGATACAGTAAACTTTTTTTTTTTTTTTTTGCCAATCCAGGCCGACCTCCCCAAGTGTGTACGCTTGGCTTGCAAACATTGCGCCTACGACGCTGGGCAGTCGCCACGAGGCACGCACACACGAGCGGTAGGCACATTTTCTTGGCTTTGTTAACTGTCGGGCGGTTGCCGCGAGAGCCGCGCTCAGCAACTTCTTGGCATTTTTAACTGCGGACACAAAAAATTGCGATTTGCCCAAGAGCTTCGCTCTTAAGAATCAGTTTCTACGCTCAGAAACAACTTTCTGTGGCATTAGAGAGCAAGCTAGGAGGGGGAGAGAGCTAGCTGCTCTGTGTTGCTGCGCCAAAGTCGTTCCCCATTGACCGGTTTCGGTTTCGCTGTGACAGATGCGCATTTTCTAAACTTCATTTCTTCGCGTGTGCACCATGGTTGAGTGCATTGAACCACGATTATTGAGCATGTAGCATACTGGAGTCTCCTTCCCGAAGCCTCATTTGTTTCTTCACGCAAGCCAACGCTTTGACTGGGGAACTAGGACCGAGTAAGTAACAGTGGAGAATAATGTCCAACTTTGTATCGTCCAGAAAGGACGTACATTTTGTCAGCACTGCACTTTTGAGGGCATAAACTGATATGTAAACTCTTGTAGAGCTGAAAAAATAGGTAGCACCACGCACAGACACATGCAGCACGCTTGCATAGTGTGGGCACGGTACGAAAGATCAGCACACACACACTACGGAGGAAACGCAAATCCCATTTAGATCGTGCTGAGGGCGCTGAAGAGTGAAACTACCATACCACTGCACTCTTGTCTTGACGTAACTTTAGGTGGTCTTCGCCAAATGAGGCCGTTTAACGGTTTGGGGACTTCAGCGTACCACTCGGAACCTCCACTTTGAGCCGCGCAACCAACGTACGCTCGCTTACGCCACTAAGCTGGCTAACCGAACGAACTGCGGAAACGACGGAGAATCCTGGTTGCGTCAGTCTCACTTGGGCGTACGCATTGCAGACAACTTGCTTGATCTTTTTTGACAGGTTATTGTTCTCAAGCTTCTTGAAAATCATATGAACAAACAAAGTGGCAAGCTACCGTATCAAAAGGAAGCGCCATAAACGAGGACGCCACTTTCTTTTTCCAGCAGAGAACCTTTGCAAAGCCACTGGTGATTGTCACGAAAAAGAAAGCCTCGCATATTCTGGCGAATAATTGCCATTATCAATACAAGGCTAAAAGATAACTATATTTTTTAATTGCTTAGGTTACAGCCAGCAAATTATTTTGGTTGAACTACTTCCAGCTGTACAGTGCATCGGTGTGGTTCGGCCCTGTAGCCCTGACTGCCCACTGCGACAGGAAGTCGACCCCGAGTATAAGATACCGCAGCCACGGCCATATCTAAATTACAGGCAGCATGTACCACTATCACCAGTGCACTGCATGGCACACAAAGATAAAAGCTGTGAGCAAGCAGACGAAGTGCCACATGTGTGTGGTTCTGGCACCCTGAAACGGGGGGAGGTTAAACTGATGCGCAGGCAATGAGCCAAGAAAACAGTTGTCCAGCAGTGGGAAAATAAATGTCTACCACACTCCCGAGAGACGGCACACCCCCTATCAAGCCGTCCACGGAGCACACATGGCGGGAAATTTGAAAACCTCCGTTCACACTGTAATGCTACGGCAGCAACCCCACAAGACGCATTCAAGATGCTCTACTGAGCAACCCACTGAGCTTTATATGTCTAAAGAAAGAGGCAAACATTTGTAATGCGATTCTAAGAGAAGAAGAGAGAGAAAAAAAAAAAAAAAAAAAAGTTTGGTACGCTACACTTTGCGGCAATGGCAGTCTTTGGGAAGAGGTATAACATTTCTAATGCAGTTTCGCTGTGAGGGAGAAAAAGAAAAAGCCCTTTCTCGTACGCTAGGCTGTGCAAAAATGGCAGTCTTTGCCATCATGCTTGTGCTGAAACTTAAAGAAAAAAAGGAAAAAAAAAAAAAAAAAAGTTACCCTCAAATTCCCTTATTGCTGATCACAACTCCATTCACCCACACCCAGCCACGAGGCAGAAGTCACACGAGACCCTCGCACAGCGGCCGCCCCAATGAGTTGGACGCCTTCCAAGTGAGTTGGAAGCCAAACCCGTTCCCCTGCTCCCGGCGGCGTGGTCGCCGTTGCCCAATCAATGCCCAGCCCCCAGGGGCTTTGCCACTGCCAAGGCACGCACGCCCATAGAGTGGACAGAGGACAGCTCACCTGGTGGACCTTGTTCTGAATGTCCGGATCGTCCTGCTTGGTCGGGTCATTGATGATCTGTGCCAGCCGGATCTGCTCAGGTGTTGGCTGCATGGGGAGAGGGGGAGAAAGAGAAACGGGCTTTGCATGTACCACACCAGAACAGATTACACAGCACCAATTGCGCAGAAGCGCACAAAGTTTTCTTTAAAGCCACTTGTGCGGTGCTGGGTCCACAAATCCAATGTCATTCCCTCCAACGTTATTACTACATTACGAGGTTGCTTCACACAGCAGAGACGAGGGCTGACCCAAACAGACGGACAAAGTGCCTCCCGCAGACTGGTCACGTTGGAAATGAAGCACTTCTACGCAAGTTGCATCGTTTAGTCAAGTGGCAAAAGTCCAGGTTAGTTTATATGGCTATGGTAACCAGTCAAACAGTTGGGAGAAATGTTACCAATGCAGAAAGCTTGCACGTGCATTGCATCATACATCTTGCACGCGCATGTAAAAGTGGGTTGTAAGGTGTAAAACATGGATGTAACTTAAGCACATTTGTTTTTAAAACTTCCATCTGCTAAGAACGCATGCATTCAAAGCCATTTGTTCATATTTAGAGGAGGGCGGGGATAAAGGAAGAGTGAAAAGCAAGCCACTTTGAGGTTGAGAACAGCGATGCTCGAAGCCATGAATTCCCATTTCACCACTCGAAAAACAGCCGTTCAGAACTTCCGATGTTGTGGAAGGACGGCCAATGGGAAAGAGTTATTCTACGAGAGTTCAGTTCCCTATTCTCGCACCTGTAGCAAACGGCGACATGCCTGCAGTGTATGCTGCCAGCAGCTAATAAGAATGCAACAGCAGTGACAAGGCACGGAATGCAGCCAGAAAAAAAATTAACTGAGCCATGCAGAGCTTAATACAGCTGCAAAGAACTTCCAGTTCACTTCGATGGGATGTGTTTACCTTATCACTACTGATGTGTGCAGCAACTTGACAGCCCGTAACTACACAAGGTTACACAACCCGAAAGCCTATTATGAAAGTTTGAAGCATGCGTCACATAGCAGTGAAACTATTCAGTGAAGACTCACTATTGCTGCCTTAGTGTGAATTTAGCGTTACCACCCGAATTGGCACACTAAGTATGAATAGACCCCAAATAGATTGGCATGAGGCACTAAGAGGAAGGCAGCTATTTTAAATAAGAGACAATCCCCCCTGGCCATTCCCCCCACGGCACGACCCATTTTGCCCAGCCATCCATCCTACTGCATAGCTCGATACCGTATTTGCAGGATTTTAACACTCCCCTTTTTCTTAAAATGAAAATAGGCGTTCAAAAATACCTGTGCACTACTAACAGTGCTCAAATCTCGAAAACCGCAAAACCAAAACTGCCAACTCAAGCTACAACAAAGAAGCTCAATGAACAGTGGCCAGCCACATTGCCATCGATATCCGTCTAGCATTTTTAGTCGCTATTTTTGTCTGCTCAATCGCTCAGGTGCTGTGCTCAGAAAAAGCTACGTAAATTCGGCCAGTATCAATATGGAAAAGAAACGATGGTATCATTTCGAGGGTGACCCAGGACACTCTCACAGGCGATGGTAGTGCTTGCTTAAAAACAAGGCATTCGGAATACCTTAGGTGGCACTCTGGTATGACCTTTGGTGGACAGAGAAAAATAACTTGCCTCACTGACAGTGGGTAGCCCACGATGTCGCAATTGTCGTGCAGACTCCTGTTTAATTAAATGTTTTTTGCAATTTTGAGCTGCCAATGGCATTATTTCGTGTGCACGGTAGAATTGACGACCAATATTTTTGTGGTTTTCGGGTGTTGAATTCTACTGCGTGTTACAATTGGGGGCGTGTGATTGATTGTAGGGTTTAACGCGCCGATGAGGCGCGCCTTAGTGGAGGGCTCCGGATTAATTTTTAACAACCTGGGAATCTTTAACGTGCGCCGAAATCTTGAACGCACGGGTGTTTTTGTTTTGCTTTCGATTCCCGGCCGCCGTGGCCAGAAATCAAACCCACATCCTTCGGCTCTCAGCAGTGAAACGCCTTAGGAACTGAGCCACCGCCGCGGGTGAGGGTGTGTTAGATTCGTGAAAATACGGTAACTGGCATTTCCATAAGGAAACTCCTAGACAAAAAAAACTGGTACGAGAACAGCGGACTGACTACGCTTGGTCCAGGAAAGCCGCCAGTTTTACACGGTCTGTGCAAAACCTAAAACAAAAAGTGCTCTCAGCACGTAACATCGACACATCAAAACAATGAACACGGAAAGCGAAGCTTCCGCCGGCGCTACGCATGAAAAACAAAAAACCCGCCGAATAGATCGGAGTTTGCACTCGCCATCTGCACTGATCGCGCATATCTGAACGCTGACGACACCGCGACGCTGGTGCATTCATTCCACAGCAAAATTTCACGCCCAGAACTTTCATAACCAATGAGACGGCCTAGACCTGAATTCTCCCACTTCCAAAATACGGCTTCGAAGGCGGATATACAACAAAATTCACCCCGGGCACTGTTCACAGCGCTCATAACGTAATACAAGCCAGTTCAATACAAGCCCCACGGAACGTTTTGTAGACGTAAAAAAACCCGCCAGCACGTCGACGAGAACAAAGCACCGTTGTGCAACGCGCGAAAAGAACACAAGCAAAACAGCGCCGGGCGACACACGACGCCGAGGCGAGGCGAGCGTGAACGCAGCAGCAGCAAGCCAAAAAGTCGCGGCGGCAGAGCGCCACTCACCTGGACTTTGGGAATGAAGCCGTCGGGTGGCTTCGCATGCCCATCTGTGGCAGTGACCGACTTGAGGGACTGTGTCGTCGCCGACGGTGACTTGTTCCCTCGGTCTCGGCTGCTTTTCCCCGCCCTCTGTGTATTACTCGAACTCATCACTTGAATACCGTATGTACAAAATGTTATGTACAAAAAGCTGCAAAGGAGAGAGAAAGAACGGCACGGGGGTCAGTCGGAGGAGCCCAAATCGGCGATGCGTCACTGTTCGACCACGCGACGCCCGCTAGCAACAGCCCGCCGTTTTGCCGAGACGCGTGCGCGTTTTGCGGCGCAATTCACGCAAAAGCCGGAGTCGCCGCGAACTCTCCCTTCTGTTAGTCTTTCGCTTAGAACACCAGAAGACAAACTGCGCAATTACATACGTGGCCGACAAGGAATTCCTGGGAGACCTCGATATAAATACGTGCGTGCGCTAGGCGCTCTCAAATGCCGTCGCGTTTCAGCTTTCACAAGGATCGGAGAATTCGTTGAACAGCAGAAAGAAAAAAACTCGCCGCTCGACGACGAAGCGAGACGGCGAACGAGGATACGGCTTCACAGGCGCCGATTTTATAAGGCGGCATCGATTCCGCACACCGTCCGTTTCATAACGCACTGCTGCGACGGCTGAATCGCAGGGGCCCCGGCACAGCGGTCTCGATAGCGAGGCGAGCCGCGACAGAACGTTAGGCTTAAGCACTAAGCCTCGTACGCGCACTCCGAAACAGTACGAAAATAAAGCGAAATCGGCTTACGGAGCCCAAATGGGGATTCACATCGACTCTTTAAGGTCCGAACACTTCAACAAACGGGCAACAATGCCGTACACACAGTGTGACCGAGCATTTAGAGCGTCGGTTATCTTAGAACAATAAAACAGGCCCAAACGCGATTTACCTTGGAAATGCGCTCACAAAAAGCTTCTGGGTCACGTGACCGAAGAAGCCTCGCAGTTGACGTCATAGTTGCGCAGTCTCGCATTCAAAAGGTTTTCTTTCAAAATATTGCACCTGCATTAAAAAACAAACGCCGTAAATTAAATTGTTTTATCAATTAACATACAACTGTGGCTAGAACTTAATTGTTAAGAACACTATTAAAAGAAGACGCAAGAAACTGTCTTAACAAATGTGTTAACAGTAATAGTGTACTAGAATATAGCCGCAACTTTATTATTAGAAATAATAATTTTCTACCAGCTAATGTGGTAATACAATTCCATATCCTTTTTTGGACATTCGACCTCTTCGCGGGAAATTCGAACTGCTACTTTACTGTAGCTACGGTTAAAAAGCCTTCGAAGGGTGCATACGTGCTAAGAAGTGAGCGACGCAAGAATGTTTACGTGTTCGTAGTATAGTGCGTTGATTCTTGTAGCAAGGACAAAAAAGTATTTGGTTATTTCAAAATCTTGGCGCATTTTTTCAAACTTTGCGGGTGGAGAAATTGCGGCGCCAGCTAAATCACGTTCACGCAGGATTCAAACGCAGATTTCCAGTCAGCGCTTCGAGGCTTTTGTTCACACGGTCGTGGTGCGACGACATCCGTGCGACGAAAGGGCACCTTGCCCGAGAGTTCCTACCTCGAGATGGCATTGTACGAAAAGGCCGGCGTGACGAGTTGGCCTACGACGAGTTCTCCGGCGACGAGTGGGCGAGTCGTTCCCCCATCCCCCCCATCCACGTACCCGTGTGGGGTGGTCAAAGAGGTTCGTGAAGAGTTTAGCCACCTCTAAATCCGTAAGGATGCTGCTCGGATGATAGAGTTGGCTAGGATATTACGGGTGAATATCCCGTGCCGTTTTGTCACTGCGCGACGTCCTGTAGTGGTTCCGAGACTGGTTTCAACAATGTTAAACTCATTACAGCTGTTTATGAGGCCGTGGGGAGGTCTGTGCCACCTGCACGCGTGTACAATGCCCTGAAGCGCTGCTCTTTTTTTTTTTTTTTTGGGGGGGGGGGGGGGGGGGGGGGGGGGGGGGGGGGGGGGGGTAGAAGTAGCGTGACCTGGACTGCTTTGAAGGGCTGATCATACAGGGTCATTGAGCTTGGGTACTTAGCTGGTATGGACAATGGTACTTTAAGTTACAGCTGTAGTTGGGCAGGGTGGTGGGGAAATCTGTGTGACCACGTCATGGTGTGACCTGCACGCATGTTTGAATCCTTTAAACGCAGCTGAAGCACTGTTCAGGGAATAGGAGGGGCGGAGGTAGGGGGGACGACGGCAAGCAGCAGCGCGCCCCGAACTTGTTTCGAAAACAGGCCCGATACCAGAGCAAGTTTGCAATGTAAATTTGGGCAGAGAAAATATGTTGGTTTTTGTCGTTTTGATTCCCTTTTTGTCGCTTGGATTTCATTGCTCCGCGACATTGCCAACAAAGCACTGGCTTTAAAGGGCCAGAAAGAATGCTGTACGGTCCCTAGTAAAAATTCGGATAGAAACTTGTATTAGTCTTATACATTTTTGTATTAGGTGTATAAGACATGTATTAGTCTTATACAAACTTGTATCAGTTTTATAAGTTTCATATACAAGTTGTATTAGTCTAATACAAATACACCTATTAGTTTGTATTAGTTTACAAATACTAATAGATCTGATAGACCTGAGTCTAATACGAACTAATAGAGACGTATTGGTTTTAATAAAAACTAATACAAATGGACCCGCAAAGTGCGATTTCCTGAATTTTTATTTTTTCTGGAAAATCACAAGCCAAAAAAGGTTGAAATGATCGCCCTTGAGCAATAATGTTTATTTGGTATATTATTATGAAGCGTTTTGTTCACTAACAAATCTTCGTAAATCTCCAACCAAATTCTTATGCAAAATAGGTCAACTTTTTTTTTCATTTTCGCTCCTAAAAATGCGCTACATTAAGAGCGCTGATGGGTGCTGGGAGTGCTGCGCCAGCGACAAGCCACCTTACCTGACCTAGCGTCACTAAATAAGCTACGCCTTTATTTAGTGACGCTAACCTGACCTAAAGGCCCTTGATCGGTGTTTAAAGGGACAGACAACCGATTTTTGTCGAGTATATATTCTCTATCCCAAATGAAAGGGCATCACTTAAAGCACCTTGACGAGAAACGGTTTTGCTGATAACGCTCTAGAACTTTTTAAATCGAATTTTTTGATCTACGAGCCGTATGTGTCCCTCCAAAAAACTAATGCTGGCAACCATGACATAGAGTAGCTCGAACATACTTTTGTCTGTATGCGAAATAAAAAACGATATTTAAAAACTTGTTCCCAGCTAAAAAAGTTTGAATCACAGGCTTTCCTGTTCCTTTATGTGTGTTTTTAATGCAACGGTCTATTTTGCACGAATGCGCCATCTGTTGGGATAGACGATAGGTAGAATCTGGCTTCACGTTGTGGAGGCGCGGGAAGTTCGATTCTCCCCGGGCGCGATGTTTTTTTTTTTTTTTTTTAAGCTGCCGTTGGCGTATTTGGAAACTGGAATCAAATATTTTGGCAGAACAAACGCCCCTGACTCGGACAGAATCGTCAAAGCTCCTTCGCTGGGTCTGTTCACTGAACGCTGCCGTTGATTCTGGGCACGGTGGCTCATTTAGCCACACTGAGAGCAACCCAGCGGCGGCGGGCGGCGTGTCTTTAGAATTTTCAAAGTAATGCTTAGAAATACATATACTATTTACCTTGTACAAATACTTGTGTTAAAAGGTTTTCAATACGTAAATAAACGTTTCAGCAGTCACAGTAGCTGCTAGGTTTGCAGGTCACGTGACAGGGACACATATTGTAGTGTCAAGTTTCGACACTACGAACCGCCACCCTTCCGATTTCAGGAAGTTTGCAGCCAAATTAAAATTATTTCCGCCAGTTTGTTTAGAAATTGCTTGGGGTTACCGGGCTATATAAAACACAACGGGAGCCAGCGTGCCGAAAAAATGCCTTCTAGGAAAGGTGCACTCTGCCAGGTGGGACCAAGTCGCCAGTTTCGCTTCGCTCCCAGTGGGGACCGCGACTGCTCGCATAAAAACTAGCGGTCGTACAAAATCAATGCTGCTTGTACGATAACTACCTGTAATACCAACCAGCAACGAGAATTCATGATTAAATCTATAACCATTTCTTAGCTATGCAAACGCCAACGTACACAAGTAAACCACAGTGCTACCATATTCTCCTGCTCGACTAGCATTCTTTATTTTTGAGCATTTTTGTTTATTTACATATGCGGAAGCTTTGTCAACTTTTGCTTTACATCGATGAGCTTTTTTTGACGTAAAGCTGGTCTATGCACGTGCAAATTTAAAGTTCACAGGTGAAACTCGAATTTGTATAAACCCCCCAAACATTCTGTGCGTGGTAGCGCCGTCATTCTCGCGGGAAAACAGAACGCTTTTCCAGTGAAAGGAGCACTAATGGACGGCAACCTTTTCAGCCGCTGTGCGTTTTCACCTAGAGTTCCTCTATATAGCTCCCTGCGGAAGCTATATACAGGAACTCTATTTTCACCTTAACTGGAGGGTGGCTTACAAGCCCAATAAATGGCAAATTGTTGGGTATGGCTGCCGTCGCACGCGAATACTATAGTGGTGAGATCCAAATTATCTTTGGGATATCTTTTTCAGGCACTGTCCTCGTACCAAAGCGATCGGAACCTGGTAAAAACAAATTGCGGTTACCGCGCGCCTGCCGTACTTGCTCACCTGTACGCAACAAATTCAGTTGAACCTCGATATAACGAAATTCGCGATCTAACAAATTTTTTCAAGTTTTCTATCAAAATTTCGCCAAATGCATGTATTTTTATCTCGATTTTGCGAAGTAATTTTGTGCGGCGCTCCCGATTTAACGAAGTCACGGCAAGAAAGGAAGAACGAGGCACGTTTTATTTTGCCTCTCAGGGGCTACATTGAAAACATTCCGTTCTCGTATTAACTCTTAAAAGGCTAAAATGAAAGAAAAGCGGTGAAATCTGCGGTTGACAACAATTAAATGCGATGAAAGAAGCTGCTCAAACCACTAGCGGTCATGGGCGGTTTAACAGTGCGGCCACTATTCTGACGTCTCCATCGTTGCCCACGCCAGCGTCCTCTATGGTTAGGCTACCGAAGCCTACTTCAAGTAGAGTAGTGGCCGCACTGTTTCAACTCTACTGCAAGTTTTTTCTACGCGTTCTTACTCGTGTGGTGCTGCTGCTCTAGGTTGTGCTGGCTAGTAACCACATTAATATTTTGTTCGTGCATCATTAGGTGAGTCTCGTAAGCATCATGAGCACTCCAAGGGAAAGAAAAAATTCCCCGCATTTCCCCGAGGGGAAGAATGTGAAAGTGCGAATGCACGAGTTGAATTTGCGCGGTTCGGTAATGTTCGCGAAAGAGAGATCACACACACACACACAACTACAAAGAAAGAAAGATGCATTTATTCACAGACACCTATTTGTGTTGTCGTTGTACTTGATTGCTAGAGCGGATCTCAGCTTTGAAATTTCGTGTCAGTACTCCTTTAAGCAGGTGAATTAGCCCTTCTCACGCCCGATTCTTGGCCAATCCCCCACGTGGGTATCTGCCATGTCAGCGGCCAGGCAGCGCGCGCCCATCTCCCCCCGTTGCCAAGGAAGACGAGGAGATTGCTGGCCAATCCCCCACGTGGGTATGTGCCATGTCAGCGGCCAGGCTGCGCGCGCCCATCTCCACGTGCGCGGACATCGCCGGTGGACGCAGGTTCAGGGTTGCACTTGCATTGCACTTAAAAGCATTCCTAACAAGAGCCTGAGGAAGTGTCGGTGAAACCGACGGCCACCGAAGTGATGGATGCCATCGACGTTCTGCGGAGGCACGCAGGCGCACGCGAATGTTTAAGAGCAAGCCTTGTTAGCGCTAGAGTGTACTAGTTAGCGCTGTCAGCATACGAGCGTCACGTAAAGCCCACCCTGGTCAAGAAACGCCAAGCACTGCTTACGGGCTTCTTCACTACGGCTTGAACATCGAGTGCTAGTGGCAATAAATTGCTCTCTTTGAACGTACGTGGTTATCTTCGTTTCACCCGTGTTCATTAGACAGCTGCGATGCGGAGAAATCGGTTTCTTTAGGGCTTAGTGGGCATAAAAGTAATTGCTTAATCGAATTTGGCCGGAAGATATTTAATGTAAGCTTTCGGCTTTAGCGGGAGCACGTAAGCGCTGCTCCACACAGTTGTTGTTGTTGTTGTTGTTGGTCCAAAAAAATGGCTCGTACCCACTCAGGGGGATTGGCCAGGAAATGGGCGCTAACTGAGAGAAGAGGAAAAACTAATTTGGATTAAAAGAAGAAAAGTGAATAAATACGGAAAAAAGGTGAATATAAATGGGAGTAAAAAGAAAATAAGTAAACTGCCAGAAAATAAGGTGCGGTAGCAGATAGAGCTCACCAACTACAAAACCAGCACGAATGAATAAGGAAAGGATTGGCCGAAGGACAATCGTGGAGATTATGTAAGAAAATTAAAGAAAGAAGATTCGGCAGCGAAGGGGAGGCAGTGAGCGGGAAGGCAGAGGATACAGGCGCAGACATGTTTTTAAGAGCAGCCCGCCATCTTGAATTATCGGCTAGCACGGTAGACGGCGTGATTCAAAGATGAATGAATGTACAGCGCGGCAAAGATCCCCGCGGCAAAAACCCAGTACTGTCGTCCCGAATGATAATAATAGAGGAAGAGTGATTGGGTGGGCCAATTGATTAAAAGGGTTTTCCAAATATCTTTTTCGTATGGAGGCAAACCGTCGACAGAAGAGGAGAAAATGTTCTATAGTCTCTAATTCATTGCAAAATACACAAAGGGGTGAGGGGGCCAGATGAAGCGGTCCGCGTGTACTCCGCTCAACTAACAATCATGACTTTATCTCGGGTGTCGTGGTTGCATGACGCGCCCATTCTGCAGAGCCTTTGTACATGAAAAAAAGTCTTTAGAAAGTTTCGTAGCACCCTTCCGCTGTTTGCCTTACGACTGAACGGACGAAAAGAGGCGTAACTTCGAACCAGCACCTCGCCGGGGTGAAGTTCACGGGGCATGGACGCGGGTTCAGTTGACTAACAGCGGCGTTTAGTATTGACCGAAATAAAAAATAAAAGTGTAAACCTAGTCTGCTATCATATTTAATGAGGCGTTGCGGAAAAAGCACCGGTTTTGCGACGACACATGAACTACCGGCGGCTATCCGAATTCCATTGCCTAAGTGTTGAAACTCTTAATTCACACAACTTTCGCGGCCAATTTTAGTACTAATTTCGCTTTAAGTGGTTAGGTAGTTGTTTCTGGGCGATGGGCAAGGTTTTGAAACCTCAATATCTTGAACGTGTAAAATCAAAACCTAGATTTTACGAAATTCTCTATTTAACGAAATTTCTGCCCCCTAGTACGACTTCGTTATATCGAGATTTAACTGTACTATCGCGTATGATGTGTTCACTGAAAGTGCTATGCAAAAATATCGCAGGATCCTTCAGCATATTCTTCGGCGAACGTATTTTTTTTGGGCTAGATTTGTCTCCTAGGTTGACTATAACCTACAACCTTGGCACTGCAGCTACTTTTTCAAGAATCACTATTCATGTTGCTGCTACACTGCCTCCACAGAGGCCGAAGACCAACCAAGACTGCGCGAGAAATTTCTGATGCACGCTAGCTTCTTTTTTTGTAATACTTGGGCTATGCGTCATAACCCAATAAAAATTGACCATGTGCCGAGTTTTTCTTTCTTTTTTCGTCCTTTTGCCTTTGATGCACTATATCTTGAAACAGTGCGCACAGAGTGCTTCGTCCTGTTCATTTTTTCTGTTCCATGCTATAGGACGTGCTGAATATTTTTGTTTTTGTTTTGTTATTTCGGCTGTACGCGCACTAGCAAACGCGTGACATGCCATGGAACGCGTTAGCAAGGGGATAACAGCTGTGGACATATTCTTGCGGACAATATCCGGATGGGTGCGCGTTCAGTGGCTGCTGGTCGGGTGCGTGCTTTCGCCAGCTTAGCTAAGTAACAATCTCTTGTTAGAAACTCGTATTTCAGCACACCATCAATCCCGCAAAATGTGTGCATTTCCCCCAGTGTGAATCGTCGAAGACTGAACACAGCGGACCGAGAGAAAGACGAAATAACAACAATGGCAGGTCGAGCAAGAAATGGGGTTTAAATGCAGTGCCAGCTGGTGCAGTGGTGTCGGAAAGAACGAAAAAAACAAAAAACAAACAAGCAATAACTAATTTGGTACGTGTGGGCAGGTCGTTATCTATAAAGCTGGTCATTTTGGTCGTGCTCTTCGGGCGGCAACATAGGCATAACACCATAATGTGCTCCATCGCGGAGCTTCAGTTTTCTATTAGTTTTCTGAGAGGGGTAGTTCATTTGTTTGAAGTAAGGTGAGAGAATAAAGACATGTTCCTTAAGTCTGGCAGTCTTAACTTTATTTGGATCACTTAGGGACGAACGAGTACATTTACACAGTATTGCCTTGTGCTGTGGTAGACACTCAGAGGTGCTGCCATCAGTGTGTTTGTAAATATGAGATCTATGCAAAAATGGTTTCGGGTGGTGGGTCAAAGTGGGGTATTTAGACGCAACTAGTATTCGTCTAGCATGAAGCTCTCGATCCATTTACCCAATTGCTTGGTCACGTCTACTTTGAAGTCTCCGATGCTGCAGCATCGGGGTCTCTTCTATCGGTCCCTGTAGTGTCTAAATCACCTTGACCAGGAAACTTTAAACACTGCTCTGAGATATGTGTTTGGTCTTATGTATATGGTGACGATCACGAGCACTTATGTGCATTTGACAAGCAGCTGATAAAAGACTCTGCCGAAGGGGTCACTGAAGATCTGTATGCAGCCTTTCTTCGTGCTCAAAAAAGCCCGCAATACCATTTAAAACGACTTGAACATACAGCAACATATTCATTGCTGAGCATATAACCCTACATTGATGGTTAGTAGACTCCGTCCTTCTTAAAAAAAATTTCTTCGTGTGCGTATATTTAAATGTAGTTTGTGTACATGACACTCAGTCAGAAGTTTAAAAAAATGAAATGAAACTACGGATGACGGAACCGCCGCTGATAGGGCACTTGTCCTCCATCATGAGGACTTGAAGGAATAAATTGAAGGTATGAAAGTAAGGCGTGCACGTACGTTTTGAAGCTTAAGCTTTTACCCATGGATTTAATCGAAGAGGTAGAGGCAGCTCCAAAGAAACTTCAACTGTTAATGGCAATGGAACTTGGGGAATAAGGGGAGGGTGTCAGCATCACCGGGGGTGAGGGGACGGAGGCCTTGCCCCCACCCCCTCCTCCCGGGAAACAATGGCGGGTCTCGGACCCCCCAGCCCCACCGGTGGTCCTATTTCCCCTCCCGTAGTCGGCGCCAATGAGGGGTCGTTGACTCGGTCATTTTTCCTTACCTCATCCACGATCATTCATCATCATCGTCCAGAGAGAGAGAGAGACAACCTTTAATAGAAAAGATGACCACTGGTCACGATGGGGAAAGGAATGGGAGGGAGGGTAAGAGAAAATAAACAAATTAATGCTGGTCGTTCTCAGTAGTCAATAACTGGGCCAGTTCTTGGAACCTGCTGCTTCAATGGGCCAGTTCATGGTGATCGCAATAGGGTTTGTGCACATACCACAGTTCGTTCGGGGGAGGAACCAGAGAAAGTTGGCTTTCCTGCAGGGCGTACTGGCGCGCAACGGCATCAGTGGAGCAATAAAACTTCGCTGGCAACGAGAGGTCCTGCGGCTGACTCTGCCATCACTGATGGTGGCACCCTCCCGTCCTCCGGCATGGTCTAGTGGTTAGGATACCTGGCTCTCACCCAGGAGGCCCGGGTTCGATTCCCGGTGTCGGAAGTGTTTTTTTTTTCTTGTTTCCGATCCTTTATTATAACACCTTTTAACAGCAGAGCTTTTTTAGTTCCACCGTCGAACGTTACCAGAAAACTCAGCCCAGCCGCGTGAACGTTAGCGTGCGCCTCGTGAGGAGCGCCCGGCGTCGGCCAGCTCGACCTTCGGGAACACTCTGCCCAGAGTTCGTGGAGTGACCTGTCCCATGCTCTTCTCTCCAGCTCACGCGCGTTCGCGCCTGAAGTGGGGAGCACAGACACCGAGCTCGCGAAGCTAGTGTCCGCGGGTTCAAGCGCGTGCCAACGCGGCCCACTCTGAGAGAGATGTGATGGGCTGCGGGCAATACAACAATCCGGGCCTGCCAGTCATGGAGACCTTTCAGCGGCAAGTTCGGAAATCCATGTGAGGTGCAACAGCCGTGTCCCCGACGAAGGGAGATGGCCGCATGCATGTCTGCTGTTTCTCCGGCCTTTCCATAGAGTTAATCGGCCTTTCACCACTAGTGCAAACTGCGCCATTTTTTTGTTCTTTCTCATTTCCAGCATTGACGTTAGGACACATAACGTTCTGCTATTAGTTGGACTTGCGATGCTAAAATCAGAGAGATAGGCATCCTGATCTGGTTCAGGTAGCGAGCACCGCTAGCCGGATACATACGCGTAACGACACCTTCACGGGGAGCGGGCCCAACACATGAGGTGGCAATCGACGTTGGTGGGAAAAAAGCAGGAAAGAAGTCGGTAAAGGGTCATCACAGCCAGAGATAGCGGCAAGGCAGAATTAAAGAGGAATACGAGTTGTAGGCTAACTATTAAAAGTTTAATTAAATGACTAACGCAGGCGACATAGCGCATGCCGTCACACTGATCCAAAGGGGAGGCCATTAATCCTCATCGATCATCAATAAGCTTTACACTTGTGCTTGCACACTGGCATCATCATCTGCATGTTTTTACGGTGGGCGTAGATTTCCCCGTCGTCTGAAACGACGCATGGTCCACCTCGACCGTCAAGGTTTCGTTCGCAGTTTTCACAGTGAAAGCACTCCTGGTGGTTATGGTTAGTCGCTTCCTGTCACAAGCGAGAGAACGCGATACCCAATAAGAGCATGAACTGGGGTTTTCCCGCTTGTAGTCGCTACCTGGCTCGGCGGGCGCGATACGCGGGGCCAGGAAGCAAAATCTATTACAAGAAAAAGCTCTCGAAAAAGAAAAAAAAAATGTGTTCCGACACCGGGAATCGAACCCGGGCCTCCTGGGTGAGAGCCAGGTATCCTAACCACTAGACCATGCCGGAGGACGGGACTGCGTCTCCTATCAGTGGTAGTATAGCTAAAGTAGCCTTTTTTGGCGCCAATTTAGCGTCATCGCAGGCAGTGAGCGTTTGTGAGAGTGTTTATGCCCCCCTTCGTTTGAAGAACGCGGCAGGGCTAGAGCGCACAGGACTTGGCGTACGGACATCAACTATGTTCGCGCATTTCTGTCGCTCAGAACAGCCACGCTAAGGCTGCAGAACTGCAGCACCAGGACCAGAACTGCAGCTCCCATCATGTGGCACACCACAGGAGTCGGTTATATCGCCCCTGTTGTTCAATCTAGCAGTATCACACATAGCCTCCGCTCTGGACTGGGTGCCCGGCCTCTAGTACTCTAGGAAGCGATGCACTTAGAAGCAGCCCTTCCAGCTGGTGCTAAAGCCAACCAAACCAAAGACAGGAAGAAATTAACAAAAATTGGCGAATCTTGCACCCAGTCGCGCAAGGCTTGTACCGCAGCAATGCTGGAGACAGAGAGAGAGAGAAAAAATACTTTATTGCGACGATAATTGGAACACTTTAAAAATTTTTTCTGAACCAGAGTGGCGGGCTTGCATGCAGTGCTCCCTGACAAAGTCAGAGCTTTGCCACAGTGGCATAGCCAGGAGGGGGGGGGGGGGAGGCTGACCGGGCTTCAGCTCCCCCCACCTCCCCAAATTTTTCCGGCCGGCGCCGTGCTGCCCAGTGATTTCCCTCACCACCCCCCCCCCCCCTCTAGTTTTTCTGGACACCCGCCCTTGAATCCCCAGATTTCACTCTTGTCAGTCCTTGTGTGGACCTTTTTCAGTATCGATCTGCGCATGCGCGGGCTGCCCGTCTGCTATTCTTGGCAGTAGCCTCGGGCAAAATAAACAAAAGTGCGCCCCCCGAGCTTGCTGTTAGCGTTGCACGTATTTATTTCTTTTTTTTCGACAGCTCGTGGCAAGTTCGTATGTGCACACAAAAAAGGCTTTCAAAGGAAAGGGGCAAAGTGGTTTGAGGCTGACCACGCTGCGAGCACATTGCTACCAGCCTGGGAGTAGCGAAAAGCGCTACGGAAGCTAATCCTGGCGTTTTAATAAATCGGGAGCGTACAATCGGTGCCTGATTTATAAGTGCTGCATAAATGATAATTCGTGTACTACCTAAACATTGTTTCAAGAACTCAAATTTCGTCACTGGCCCTGGTAACAAGTTCGAAAATGTCCTTATACGTTGAAAAATGGCGAGAAATTATAAAAAAAAAAAAACTGAATACGGACCTTTCATGGTAAAAAATGAATTTCTCTAAATTTGTTTTTTTCTTAGATTGAATAGAAAGCACCGCCTCTCAGGTGTATATATATATATATATATATATATAAAATGAAAAACGTACGTCACGGGGATGAGCGTTTGGTTAACAGACGTCTATTATTTAACTAGTGGGATAAAAAAACAGCTTTTCTAGTTTATTTAAAAGTTTTTAAGAGTTTATTTTAAAAGTTTTTTTTACATTGGTATCTAAATGAAAGACACAAAATTTGTCGAGACCAATCGCTCTTGTCGCGCGATGAGAGCAATGCCGCGTGACAAGAGTGACAGAAATCGCTTTTGGTCGCTCCAGTCGCAAGTGTGAACCAGCCTTTATATGCTAACAATAGAAGACATTAATATTATCAATAATAACAATAACACTAGTTTTATTATTAATCATTGTTTTGTATATGTGAGGGGGATACAAATTTTCTGGGCCCCGGGTGCAAGTTTACCCAGCAACGCCACTGCTCAGCTTCCATTGCCATCACTGCTGGAGAGAGAAAACTGACAAGCAAAACCTCATCCCTGACTAATTTCAGTTTTAAGTTGTAGTGGTACTTTTGTGCTGTTCGACAAGCGATAACTTATTTGCGGTAAGATTGCTGCAGGCAAGTCGTCAGTCACGCTAAACACAGAAGAAATGAACTTGAAAGCATTGCACATCGTAAGATCTGTTCCTAAAAGTACCAACTGAAGTACAATATTGTTCTTCGGCATGTGACAGCACACATCAAGGGCATATTGGGTGAACTGTCCAGCATCTGTTGAATGCATGGCATTATACCAGCTTGAACGTGCCTTAGAAGGGATAATTTTAAAAATGGTAACTTGAGAGGGCCCACGAAAAAAAAAATTGCTTGGCACCAGGGCTAAGTGCAACTAGTTAAAGGGACACTGAAGTGAATTTGTCAAGCTCCCGTTTTTGCATGCACTGCGTAGATTGGCTCAAATTAGCACACTTTTCATCGTTTATCCGGTTGACAAATCGGTAATTATTTTACAAAGCGCGAAAGAAGAAAAACTACCATGCGCGGTTTGCGGCGGCCGCACCAACTAAGGCTGTGACGTTGGGAGGAGGGGCGCCGTGATTGGACGATGCCCAAGGTTAGCAATCACACAAGTTTCGGTTTTGGTTCTGTAAAACATAACCAATGGCTTTGTTGGATGGGCATTCTCAATATCTCAGTAATCATCGTACCGCGCTTCTGCCATGTTGTCGGCTGTAAAATGCACAAGATAAGCCTCCCAGGACGGCTTGTAGTCGTAGCATTCACTAGCCGAGACCTACCCTCCCTGTTCTGTGGACCTACGCAGTGCATGAACGCCCTCCGCGTACCCGCAGACGCCAAATGTCATGCGCTTTTCCCCCATATTTGGAGCTTGCCTCCCTCATGCCTGTATCGTAAAAAGCGTGTTCGCACCAGGCCAAGGGTCTGTTCATTCTGGCCTGTGCCCACTGCCTGCAAGCAGTCGGTGCTTATGGCAACAGCACGCCAACGAGAACTCGCTAGCGCGCCAGTGCCAGCCTGCGCGCGTTTCGTGAACTAGTTCGTGTAGCCATGACCGTTGCGGCCCAAAAAAAGGTGAACACAATACAGAAAACATCGGCGGAAAACAAAAAAGTTAACGTACAAAAAAAAAAAAAAAAGCACGTACCCGCGGGGATTCGAACTCGTGACTCGCAAAACATTTGCGGTGAATTCCTAGCGCCCCAGACTGCTAGGCTTTTTTTTTTTTTCTTTAATGCCGGTCTTCGACACAACACAGAAACACAAAACAAACTTATTCACATGAGCAACTCGAGCGACAAGCCACCAACCTATATGAAGGCTGATGTCTCTCTAAAATTCCCTAAGCATAGTCAAGGGTTCTATCCTTGACAGCCACTCAGGAGTGTATGCCTTGCGCTTCTGGACTTCTACGTACTGGGATATAGACTCACGAAAACATTGCCGCGTAGGGCGGGCGTCCACATCACCGTGGAGCCAGGCCATGCGCGAGCGCCATATGCTATGCAAGGCCACCAACATAACGAGGTCCAAGGGCGCCCCCTCCTCGTTTTCGACCGCTAGATAGCGTATGCCATGGGGGCTCAGCGGGAAATCTTTATGAAGGGTCCTCTGGAGGACATCCCACAAAAATACCGCAGCCCAACAATGCAGAAAAACGTGCTCTATCGTTTCTGGTTGTTTACAAATTGAACACTGAGTTCCCCATGGCACAGATATCCCTCTATCCTGCATCCATGTTCCAACAGCCAAGGTGCCTGTGTGTAATTTGAAGAAAAAGGTTTTCACTCCAGAGTGAACCTCCATTCTTTTGACGCGCTTTAGCACATTTTGGCCTGGCCCAGCACGGTAATTATATCTATACATAGGGACGGGGAAAACAACATCGCAAATGTCCTTATACAGTTTTTTGCGTGTCACAGAGGACAGGTACTCGCCAGAAAAACGTGCGAATAGAAAACGGGCCGTCATAACTATTTCCTTAAAATACCCATACACGCCACCTGGCATGCACCATGTTGATACTACATATTCCGGCATAGCACGCGCCAGCCGTACTTGCATGACACTCTGCAAGAACGGGTCACGAACATCTCGCCAAAACAAAAACCGGTTTACCAGCTGTCGCACATACAGGTGCGCCAGCCCCAAGCCACCATCTCGGACTCTCCGAAACAGGTTTGTTCTGCTGCACCTCTCCCATGTTGAGCCCCAAACGAACACCGCAAATACCCGGTGAAGCCTTTGGACGTTGATTCGCGAACAATGCAGTACCTGCATGATATACCAAATCTTCGCTACAAAGAATAAGTTACATGCCGTGGCCCTTGCAAAAATTGACAACCTTGCCCCCTTCCATTTCTCGGTCTTCTCCCTCAACGCCATTGTCTGGCTACGCCAGTATGGTTCACTATCCCTGTAATATTCCAGTTCAACGCCCAAGTACTTCACTGGAGTGGTGACCCAACTAATATTAGCGAAGGTTGGCGGTGTTGATGACCATTCCCCATGCCAAAATCCTAGGCACTTTGCCCAGTTCACAAAACTACCCGCCACCATGCCAAACTTTTTGACAGTGTCAACTACCAACTGAACGCTTTCTTCGTTCATACAAAAAACGGCCACGTCGTCTGCGTAAGCCAAAAGTTTTACTTCCGACTCATGCAGTCGGAAGCCTTCGATGGCACTATTTCTGATTATACTCATACACAGGGCTTCGATGTATTAAAGCCCCTCCATACTGCTCTTGACCTGTCCGTGATGGAGGGCTTTACGATGTATATGCAAAACAATAGGGGGCTGAGGGGGCAGCCCTGGCGCACCGAACGCTGCACTTCAATTGGGGCTCCCAACTTTTTGTTCACGATCAGCCGCGTAGTGCAATTGCGGTACGCCAGGGCGACGCCCTCTTTAATTACAAACCAACGTTCACATGGTCCAAAATACAAAACAATATCTCGTGTGACACACAATCAAACGCTTTTTCCAAGTCAATCTGCAGGACTGCCACTCCCGTGTGCAGGGCGTCGCAGCACTCAAGGACACACCTTGCTTTATGGATATTTGTAAAAATATTGCGACCCTTAATTCCGCACGTCTGATGTGGCCCTACTATTTGTTGGACAACACTTTGAAGCCTTTGTGCCAGAACTTTCATAAAGATTTTGTAGTCGACGTTTGTTAATGATATTGGCCGGTACGACTTGACAAATTTAAGTTTCTCCGCTTCATCTGTCTTAGGAATGAGGACTGTGTGGGACGTGGAATATGATGGGGGCAGTGTTTTAATATCATACGCTGCATTAAACATCTTCGTTAGCACAGGTACCATTTCATATTTAAACATCTTATAAAAAGCAGCGCTTAACCCATCCGGCCCCGGCGACTTTCCCGGGTTCAGGCTTTCAATAGCACATTTCACTTCGTCTTCCGAAATAGGTCTTTCAAGCCAGTCCTTCATTTCGTCTTCCAAACGAGGCAGCCCGTCTATGAAACCCCGCTTGAAGCTTTCTGCGTCCACCGCCTTAAGAGCGAACAGTGCTTGGTAATACTCATAAAAAGCATTATCGATTTCGCTTTTTTCACTCGTTACTTTACCCATGTAAGTTATCTCCTTGATCTGATTGCGTCGTGCATGTGCTTTTTCTATTCCGAGCGCACGCTTTGTGGGCGCCTCACCTACTGCCCATTGCTCTGCTCTCGCGCGTACTAGGGCACCGCGATAGCGTTCTTCGTCAATAAGTTCAAGATTATGCTTTATCTGTGCTATGTCGTCCTTAAACACCCCGGGCATTCTGCCCTCCTCTAACGTTAATTTTTGTAGGATGTTTCTAAGCATTCTTTCCTTTTTCGTTTCCTCATATTTAATACAGCTACACCGTTGTATGGCTTTTATTTTTATCTCTTGCTTGCTTAACTCCCACAGCACCCCGATGTCACTATGTGTTCCATCTAGTTCGGCAGTTTTCTTTCTAACAAACGTCGTAAATGTTTCGTCCTCCAAAAGTTTAGAGTTTAATTTCCATAGGTCCCATGTAAAGGGGGACTCTTCTTTCTTGCCCCCAATCGTGCACTTAACCAAACAATGATCGGAAAGGAAACCGCGTGCACATCATAGCTTTGGCATTTCTGTATCAAATCCAGCGAAACGTAAATCCTATCCAGCCTCGCGTGGCTGAAACCTTGAAAGTGGGTGAATCGGACGTCTTTTTCCCCGTCTAGACATTGCCCGACATCAACGAGTCCATAATCCGCAACAATTTCGGATAACAAATTAGTACTAGCATTTCTATACGCGTTGTTACTTGTTTTATCCCGGCCAGAAAGTACGCAGTTGAAATCACCTGTTATAATGAGCATTCTGTCTGTATCGACGTGTTGCCTGAGAGTCCCAAAAATTTTTTCCCTTTCTATTACAGCATTTGGAGCGTATACACAGACAATTCGAAAGTTCACATTATCAAGGCTGCAATCACACACAACAAGCCTGCCCGAACGACACGACGTCACACCCTCCACAACCAGACCCGGCAGTTTCTTCAGCAACAATACACATCCCGCGGAGATCCCCACAGCATGACTTACGCAAGCATAGTACCTCGACGTGAAACGACGCACCATGGCCTCGGTCTCCTCCTCCCCCTCGACTTTCGTCTCCTGAACGGCTACAACGTCAATGTCCTGCTCTGTTAACAGACGGTAAACCTGACTTTGCTTTCGACGTGTCGACAGCCCCCGGACATTTAATGTTGCTACGCTCAGGGACCCACTCATTACCGTTCACTTATGAAGGCTACGTACAGACCGGGCGCATGGTGCTTACCTGACACGTGAGGACTACGCTACGCGTTCTTAAACGGCGCCAAAGCATCTGGCGGAAGTTGCTGCACCGGCTGCGTCTATGGAGGCCCCCGACCGCGATGGACGTTCGTTCGAGGCTTGGATAACAGCCGTCGCCCCTGGTTCGTTTTCAGTGGCGGCTCCTCGCTGCTGGTTGTGGTTTCGTGGCCGCTCCCTTCACCCAACTTGTCAAGGCTGCGCTTGACTGTGCCTCCTGTACCACCTAGCGTTTCCGCGGGCTGGTGCTCGGCGTCCCCCGTTGGCGGCTGAGACGCCGCTGCGGCCGGTTGCTCGGCGTCCCCCGTTGGTGGCTGAGACTAGAGTGAACTAGAATACTGAGACGCCGCTGCGGCTGGTTGCTCGGCGTCCCCCGTTGCTGGCTGAGACGCCGCTGCGGCCGGTTGCTCGGCGTCCCCCGTTGGTGGCTGAGACTAGAGTGAACTAGAATACTGAGACGCCGCTGCGGCTGGTTGCTCGGCGTCCCCGTTGCTGGCTGAGACGCCGCTGCGGCCGGTTGCTCGCGTCCCCCGTTGGTGGCTGAGACTAGAGTGAACTAGAATACTGAGACGCCGCTGCGGCTGGTTGCTCGGCGTCCCCCGTTGCTGGCTGAGACGCCGCTGCGGCCGGTTGCTCGGCGTCCCCCGTTGGTGGCTGAGACTAGAGTGAACTAGAATACTGAGACGCCGCTGCGGCTGGTTGCTCGGCGTCCCCCGTTGCTGGCTGAGACGCCGCTGCGGCCGGTTGCTCGGCGTCCCCCGTTGGTGGCTGAGACTAGAGTGAACTAGAATACTGAGACGCCGCTGCGGCTGGTTGCTCGGCGTCCCCCGTTGGTGGCTGAGACTAGAGTGAACTAGAATACTGAGACGCCGCTGCGGCCGGTTGCTCGGCGTCCCCCGTTGCTGGCTGAGACTAGAGTGAACTAGAATACTGAGACGCCGCTGCGGCCGGTTGCTCGGCGTCCCCCGTTGGTGGCTGAGACTAAGTGAACTAGAATACTAGCCCGCTGCGGCCGGTTGCTCGGCGTCCCCCGTTGGTGGCTGAGACTAGAGTGAACTAGAATACTGAGACGCCGCTGCGGCCGGTTGCTCGGCGTCCCCGTTGGTGGCTGAGACTAGAGTGAACTAGAATACTGAGACGCCGCTGCGGCTGGTTGCTCGGCGTCCCCCGTTGGTGGCTGAGACTAGAGTGAACTAGAATACTGAGACGCCGCTGCGGCCGGTGCTCGGCGTCCCCGTTGGTGGCTGAGACTAGAGTGAACTAGAATACTGAGACGCCGCTGCGGCCGGTTGCTCGGCGTCCCCCGTTGGTGGCTGAGACTAGAGTGAACTAGAATACTGAGACGCCGCTGCGGCCGGTTGCTCGGCGTCCCCCGTTGGTGGCTGAGACTAGAGTGAACTAGAATACTGAGACGCCGCTGCGGCTGGTTGCTCGGCGTCCCCCGTTGCTGGCTGAGACGCCGCTGCGGCCGGTTGCTCGGCGTCCCCCGTTGGTGGCTGAGACTAGAGTGAACTAGAATACTGAGACGCCGCTGCGGCTGGTTGCTCGGCGTCCCCCGTTGCTGGCTGAGACGCCGCTGCGGCCGGTTGCTCGGCGTCCCCCGTTGGTGGCTGAGACTAGAGTGAACTAGAATACTGAGACGCCGCTGCGGCTGGTTGCTCGGCGTCCCCCGTTGCTGGCTGAGACGCCGCTGCGGCCGGTTGCTCGGCGTCCCCCGTTGGTGGCTGAGACTAGAGTGAACTAGAATACTGAGACGCCGCTGCGGCTGGTTGCTCGGCGTCCCCCGTTGCTGGCTGAGACGCCGCTGCGGCCGGTTGCTCGGCGTCCCCGTTGGTGGCTGAGACTAGAGTGAACTAGAATACTGAGACGCCGCTGCGGCTGGTTGCTCGGCGTCCCCCGTTGCTGGCTGAGACGCCGCTGCGGCCGGTTGCTCGGCGTCCCCCGTTGGTGGCTGAGACTAGAGTGAACTAGAATACTGAGACGCCGCTGCGGCTGGTTGCTCGGCGTCCCCCGTTGCTGGCTGAGACGCCGCTGCGGCCGGTTGCTCGGCGTCCCCCGTTGGTGGCTGAGACTAGAGTGAACTAGAATACTGAGACGCCGCTGCGGCTGGTTGCTCGGCGTCCCCCGTTGCTGGCTGAGACGCCGCTGCGGCCGGTTGCTCGGCGTCCCCCGTTGGTGGCTGAGACTAGAGTGAACTAGAATACTGAGACGCCGCTGCGGCTGGTTGCTCGGCGTCCCCCGTTGCTGGCTGAGACGCCGCTGCGGCCGGTTGCTCGGCGTCCCCCGTTGGTGGCTGAGACTAGAGTGAACTAGAATACTGAGACGCCGCTGCGGCTGGTTGCTCGGCGTCCCCCGTTGCTGGCTGAGACGCCGCTGCGGCCGGTTGCTCGGCGTCCCCCGTTGGTGGCTGAGACTAGAGTGAACTAGAATACTGAGACGCCGCTGCGGCTGGTTGCTCGGCGTCCCCCGTTGCTGGCTGAGACGCCGCTGCGGCCGGTTGCTCGGCGTCCCCCGTTGGTGGCTGAGACTAGAGTGAACTAGAATACTGAGACGCCGCTGCGGCTGGTTGCTCGGCGTCCCCCGTTGCTGGCTGAGACGCCGCTGCGGCCGGTTGCTCGGCGTCCCCCGTTGGTGGCTGAGACGCCGGTGCGGCTTCCTCCTGCGTCCTAGGCTCCGAGCTCTGAGAGAAGTCCGTTGTGCTTGTAGTCTCCTCCGCTGTCGACTGGTGTCCCGTGCCTTCCGCGGCCGCTTCCGCCTCGACCACGTCCATGAGGTGCTCGTCAAGTTCCTCGCGTTGCACAGGCCCCGTGACCGCCGCGTAAGTGCGAACGCACTGCGCTTCCGAGTGGCCGAAACGCCGGCACGGGAGCAGCGTGGCACTTTGCAGTCTCTGCGGACGTGACCCGTTCCCTGGCAGCGAAGGCATTGCATCGGCCGGCCCGGTGCGACGAGGAGGGCCAGCTCCCCAGACCGCTAGGCCACGGAGCGGGACGCGAATGCTTTGCTAATATAGGGTACATATTGTACAACCGGTTTACACTTTTATTTAGTTTTGGCATTTCAAGCCGCTTAGGTGACTATTTGTTGTACTGCGATCGTGCAGTAAGCGTCGCCCGAGTTTCCACAGTAGCTCACGTCTAGCAATTGCATTTCGTAGACGGAAAAGCGTTCGCAGATGCGTAGTCGTGCTGCTGACCGCTGTGCTTGTTCGCCCAGCGCAAAAAAGTGCTTCCCGCGCCCTAGTTTTACGCTGTACGGTAAAAATATCAGTTCATTTTATTTGCTTAGTACCTATTTTGACTTCGCTGACTCTTCTCCTGCCTTCAAGAGGCCTTATATTTTCCTACTGGCGTACCAGTCAGCGAAGCGTCGCATGTGCAGCGCTTGTGTGAAGCGACCTTGACTTGGAGCTAGATACAGTGTACAAAAAAACCAAGTAAAGAAAGGCACATTCTTCCATTCACAAACGTGTTCTGGCTTCGTTTCAACTAAGCGAACGAATTGCGACCAAGCAATTTTTTTTAACCTCCTTGATTGCGACGACCCGCCGGCGGCCGGCGGACGAAACGCTGGGCCGACTGAATCTGTCGGCCGGGGAGCCGTGCAGTAGCGCAGCCGTGGCGCAGCCAATTTCCAGCTCATCCCCTCCTGACGTCACACGAAAACGCCACAGAAAATGGGCGAGCGTAAAGAGAGGAGGACAGCGTTTTCGAATTAGTTTTTCTACTAAATAAAATCGCGTAAACGCGCCTAGAGTGGTCGAAACATGGCCTGGGGACTCCGGACTACAATTTGCGCTAGTAATCCCGCAATGTTTACATATCACTTCAGTGTCCCTTTAATATTTTCTCATTGACTACTTGAGGCCTGGATGTGTATTATTAAGGCTTGGTTCCTGCAGCTGGTAAGAACAAAAAAAAAAAACCTTTGTCCTGTTGCACAGCCCTACCTCCCACCGGGCTGCATGTCCTATTATCAGCTCGCTTAAGGTTTCAGCCCAACGAAGTGATTAGCCGAGAGATTATTTAGCATCGTAGTTACTACACCTTCGCAATGGTGAACATTACCTGCCTGCCTCACGACTGCGAACACACAATTATACCTTACGCCGCACAGGTTAACTTCGTTGTACTGGGACAAAAACACAGCCCTGTGGTCTACGTAGAAGTGGTCTACGTTTGCAGTGGCTAGCTTGGTTACGATGGGAGTGGTCATGCGCCGTCCCAGTGCCCTCATCTGACCGGCGTTGCTGCCTCTCGCCACGGCGCGTAGGCGGCTAAACGCGCAGCGACCTCAACACGGTGCTCTAATAAAACACAGTGCAGAAGTTCGACGGGAACGCACTCATCACTGTCGTAAATCGAGGCGGCAGAACTGATGCAGAGCGCCCGTGGTCACCGTCGCAACGTACTACGCGAAAATTAGGCAGTCGCACACACTCAGCGTCGCGATCACACGCTGCACACCGCCGTAAGTGCTCTCTAGAAGTTCTTCGAGAGCGCCTTCATCACAATCGTAAACCAAACACCTATGCACCGCCGCAACGGCAGGCAAAAATCACGACGAGAAGAGCTCAGCGAGATGACCGCGCAACAGCTGCCATTTTTCTTAATCCATGACGTCACATCCGGCAAAAAAAAAAGTAACTTTCTTTGTTTTTTGATGCCTAGTTGGCGCATGCGCAGTAGTGCTCGTCCACCGTTTATGAACGTCAGGTCTCTCGCTCTTCCTCCGAATCGCAGGCGACGCATGCGCCGACGACGCGACTCGAATCAGCTTGCGCCATCCGGTGGCGCCCAACGCCAACTCGCCATGCTCTCCGCGGCGGCAGCGCGCGCGCACGCGGTTTCCATGCTTGTTTCGGTTTTTCTGCCGTTCTACACGGCGTGAATTTACCTACAAATTCGCTGCTGCACACCGTTCGTGCGTCGTAACGATCTATTTTCCCCTTCCAGAGCTACCCTTTATGTGGACGCTGCAGAATATCGCCATAAAGAGGCGTTCGCTATCGCCGTTATTCCCTCCTCGCCATCTCCTCCTCTTGCTACCCTCACCCTTCGTACCCGACACCCGCATGTAGCAGAAGAGGGGACATCACGCTGGCATTAACACAAAGGCCAACCCGGAAATTAGCTTCTCCGATTCGACAACGGCAGTCCAAAACTTCGCCAAAGGTCTCATTTCGGCCCAGGCACACGAAATTCTCTGTCTAAATTCGCCATTCCACACGGTCGAACTTCAATGGCACCCGGCTCACACGGGCACTGGAGGGATAGAGGCTACCCACACGGCAGCCCGAGCACTTGTCACCCGGGCAGACGATGTGGACTCTACCCTCCATGGAGCCAGATCAACCAGGGATAGTCTCCTGACCTTCAGAGAGCTCGGTCACGCAGCATTACTGCCTGTCCCGCCGCAAGCTTCCCCCCGCCCACTCGACCAGCATGGAACATTTTTTCACCACTTTCTTTGTGACTCAAAAAATTCATCTGTTTCTATGACCCACCACAACCTCCCCTTTGCTTTCTGAGGTTTTCTTGACGGCCAACCCTTATTTTCTGTCTTATTTCACCGAGCCCCTCATTTTCCCATTTCTGATTCGCTACATGCTTAGCGAGGGCCTCGGTTCTGGCAGTCTTGGTGCCAAGGGTAGCTTAAGAGGGTTCAACGCTGGTCGACTACTCTCGACATGTCGTAGACACTCGAGTCACGACCCGGGGGTTAAAAAGATGGGTACTCCATTCGCACCGACCTATGCCAACATTTTCATGGGGCAACTTGAAGCTACCCTATTAAGCTCTTTTCCGCATAAACCTCAGGTTTACCTCCCCCCCCCCCAAGTGCAGAAAAAAAAAAACCCTTAACATAAATACCCGAGAAAGTGGTGGGGAAACAGGCCCGCCGGTAGCGTAGTGGTTATCGCACCAGACCGGTGGTATTCTGGAGGTCGTGGGTTCGGATCCCACCGGGCGGGCATTTTTTCACCACTTTCTGACTCAAAAAATTCTTCATCTGTTTCTATCACCCACCACAATCTCCCCTTTGCTTTCCGAGGTTCTCTTGACTGCCAATCCTAATATATATATAATATATATATATATATATATATATATATATATATATATATATATATATATATATGCATATATATATATATCATATATATCGTCAAAAGGAACCCTCCTTGTTACTCTTGACGTTGCTGCATTGTATACAAACATTCCGTTCGCCGAAGGAATTGAAGCGATTTCAAAATCTCTATCAGTGAACCCGCACCAACATGCACCAGAAGTGTACATAACTTTGTTAAAATTAGTTCTAACTCTCAATTATTTTGAATTTGACTCTTCTTACTTTTTGCAAGTTTTTGGAACTAGCATGGGTACTCCATTCGCACCGACCTATGCCAACATTTCATGGGGCAACTTGAAGCTACCCTATAAAGCTCTTTTCCGCATAAACCTCAGGTTTACCTCCGCTACATAGACGACATCTTTATGATTTGGGAACACGGTCGCGCGACTCTAGAAACGTTTATATCCCATCTCAATTCTTCGCATCCGACTATTAAATTCTCCTGCCAGTATTCTGAAAAAGAAGTGAACTTCCTAGATACTACCGTCATTCTAGACAACGGTAAACTTAAAACCACGCTTTTTAGAAAGCCAACAGACAGGCAGCAGTACCTAGATTATAAAAGCCATCACCCCAGACACTGCAAACAAGGGATCTTTGTAGGACAAGCCACCAGGCTTAGAAGAGTATGCAGTGATGACAGTGACTACGTAGAGCACCTAGACGAACTCAAGGCCACCCTTATGAACAGGAACCACCCCAAAAGCTCGCTCGATCAGGCGTCCAACGTGTGTCTAATCTCAAAAGGGATGACGTTCTCAAGAAACAGCGGCAAAACGACAGCGCCAGGCCACCTGCCCTAATAACTAAATTTTCAAACGCCCTCCCAAACGTAAACAATATACTGCGGAAGTCAGATGTGAGCGAGCGGGCGAGCTGACGGCACTCTTCGGCATGCTTGACTATTTCCGAAATGGGTGCGAACTCGGTCTGATCTGGGCGATAGTGCAAAATTGTGTCAAGAGTGCATGCCGGCTCCCGTCCGTAGAGCAAGAAAAAAGGTGAGAATCCCGTCGTCGTCTGCGTGGCCGTGTTGTAGGCGTACGTGACAAAGGAAGTATCACGTCCCAGTCAGAATGGTCCGACGCCACGTACATCGAAAGCATATCACTCAAAGTGCGGTTAAATCGTTCTGTGAGTCCATTGGTCTGCGGGTGGTAAGACGACGTAGTTCGGTGAATAATTCGACATTCCCGCAGGAGGGCTTCGATGACTTCCGAGAGGAAGACGCGACCTCGGTCACTGAGCAGCTCTCGAGGAGCACCATGGCGAAGTATGAAGCGGGCGTAACAGGAAGGACGCGACGTCACGTGCCGTGGCAGTTGCTAGAGCAGCGGTTTCTGCATAGCGCGTTAGGTGATCCACCGCCACAATGACCCAACGGTTGCCAGCGGCTATGCAGGGTAGGGGACCGTAAAGGTCTATCCCAATGCGGTCGAACGGTCTTTCGGGGCACGGCAATGGCTGCAGCGGGCCCGCCGCAGTAGTAGGAGGGGATTTGCGCCGTGACAGTTGATGCATGACCGGATGTACTTGCGGACGAAGTGTACATTCCCCGCCAGTAATACCGTAGGCGAAGCCGCTCATACGTTTTTAACACACCGGCGTGAGCGCAGCGGGGGTCAGCGTGGAAGGATGCGCATATGCCCTGCGCAAATGGCGAGGTATACCAGTAACCATTTGCGACCTCCCGTTTGGTAGTTGCGCCTGAAGAGCATATCGTGCGGAGGCAAAGGGGCAGCTTGGGCGCAGGCACAGGGGCCGCCTGAGGGAAAGGCAAAAGCGGCATCCAGGGGCCCTTCGCGTGGCGGCAGTCCGTGATGTCGGGGACGACGGGCCGGATAAACAAAAAGGGCAAGCCCGCCGGGGGGGGGAGCGGGACAAGCGTGCGTCTGAATCTTGGCCCGGGAGGGTAAGCCAGGGATGCAGCTCTTGGTCGCAAGCCCACCCCAAAGGGGCCCAGACGGGCCCTTAGGCAAACCCAACACAACGTGGGGTCCGAAACGTCAAAAGGGCGACCTACAAATTGGCCGTTTTTGTAACGCCCTACGTCCGCACTCCTTTTCCGTACCGAAAATTTAACTCAGTTTGGGAGCGTGACGGCATAAGCGACGCATAATCGTCAAAACCAGTTTTTCGTTGGGCAAGCACTGCACCGATTCCGGTGCCGCTGGCATCCGTGTAGATTTCTGTTGGCGCAGTCGGGTCAAAGTGTCGCAGAATAGGGGGGAAGTAAGGAGTCGCCGTAACTTCGCGAAGGCTTCATCGCAACCCCTGTCCAAGCGCCAATACCGCTTTCCTTGCCGAGAAGCGCCGTCAAGGGCGCAATTATGGCGGCAAATTGCGAATGAAGCGGCGGAAAAAGAACATAGACCAATAAAGCTCCGTAGAGCCTTCATGGTGGTCGGTTTAGGGAACTCGGCGACCGCACGGTTTGGTGGCGTCGGGAAGAATTCCCTCCTTCGACACAACGTGGCCCAGTATGGCAACTTTCGCGCCGCAAAGTGGCATTTCTTCATGTTGAGTTGCAATTTGGCTTTGGGCAAGGCAAGTCAAAACCTGCTCCAGGCGCCTCAAATGAGTGTCGAAGTCGGGAGAAAAAACGACTATGTCATCGAGATAACAAAGACACGTTTTCCACTTCAGGCCGCGCAAAATGTGTCCATCATCCTCTCGAACGTGGCAGGAGCGTTGCACAGGCCAAACGGCATGACGTTAAATTCATACAGGCCGTCAGGAGTGATGAACGCCGTTTTCGCGCGATCGGCCTCCGCCATGGTCCCTGCCAATATCCAGACCGCAGATCAAGGGAAACAAAAACTCGGCGCCTTGAAAAACTGTCAAGGGCATCGCGATCCGTGGTAAAGGAAGCACCCTTCCGCGTTATGCTGTTCAGACGGCGATAATCTACGAAAAAGCGGATACCCGTTTTTTGTGACAAGCACCACGGGAGACGCCCAGGGACTGTTGGAAGGCCGAATTATCCCCGTTTGAGCATATCGTTCACCTGTCCGTCAATAGTTTTGCGCTCCTTCGGCGACACACGGCACGGTCGTTGGCGCAGGGGTGCATGCGAGCCGGTGTCGATGGAGTGGAAACTGCAGATGTTGGGCCCCAGCGGTGCCTTTGCGCCGTCAAAAGAAGAGCGGAACCGATATAGCAGAGCGAGGAGCCTCACTCGTTGGTCTGATCTGAGGTAGGATCGATCGAAGCGCCCATGTCCGGAGGCGACAGGTCTGGTGTTGACGGGGCAGGACTCAGTCCAGCCACTGGAACCCATGAGGGAAAGTCGTCTGGTACGGCGGTGACAAGCTGTGGCTCAACAACTTCGACGCAGCCAAGGACCTCACCGTGCAGGAGACGAAGGGGCTCCAAGGACTCTTTGGGTGACTACTATGGCGCTCGTGCCAGCATGAACTGTCAGTAGGGCGAATGGCAGGGACAGCGATTTTCGATGGAGAAATAAGGGCGACGGCGTAAAAAGAACAGGTGCGTCGGGAATGGAAGAGCAGCAGAGCGGTACGAGAGCAGCCGAGCGGGGGGGAATGTCCGTGTCGTGAGCCACGGTGAGCTTTGCTGGGCAGCGGACTGAAGGTCGTCGTAAGGCGCGTCCAAGGGAGAATCATTCTACTTGCGCACGCGCACAGTCGATTATTGCGCAATGGCGAGATAAAAAGTCCCAGCCTAAAATGACGTCAGGGGCAGGATGGCAGCACGAGGAACCAACGGGGTACACGACGTCCTGGATCGTGACACGCGCCGTGCAGGCTGCCAAAGGTTTTACACGTTGGGGTTGCGGTACATAACGAAAATTGCGGCAGCGGCGTCGTAACTTTTCTAAGCGAGCGGCAAATATCGGCGGTAATGACGGAGACGGCTGCGCCTGTATCGACTAGTGCGACTGTACATACACCCTCAACAGATATGTCAATTACATTTGTAGGCCTTTTGCAGTTCGAAAGTCGCGAGCCCTTTCCTCCGGAACTGCGGCGGCTAGTTTTCCTGTTCAGTTGGCTTGAACGACGTCGCATGGGGATAGTGAGCGGCGACGTGGGGGGCTTGAACGGCGGCTATCGGCGTCACGACGGCTAAATCGTTGTAACCGGAGGCAGGTAACGGCGACCTGGGTGCACGTCGTCATTAGCTGCGGAGACCCGTGTGGAGAGCAAAAGCCAAAAGTGTGGTTTCCAACGCATCATTCATCGCGGCCGCGGCGGCGGCAGTAACGGGCCACATGGCTGGAAGTCGGCAGGCGAAACAGATGGGGCGATTATCAGCCGTGCGCCACGGATTCACCGGTGGCGGATTCCTGTGTACCGCAGAGCGTGGCTTCTGGTCGGCTTCTGGTCTGGTCGCGGCTAGTCAAGTCGGCTGGTCTCGTCGGATCACGGGCAGGGGACACCGGGCTGGGGAATGCGCAGGCCAATGGCTCACCGGGGCTGGGGCGGACCGACGCGATCCTTGATCCTTGAGGTGGTCGCTTCAGAAACCGAGAGGGCGTAGCTGGAGGTCTACGGAGGGGATCAGAACCGCAACCCACCAAACTGAAGCGTGGTTTATTGGACCACTAACGAGCAGTTAGACCTGCGGAGAAGCCGAGGTTCTTCGTGCCAAGCAAGCTGTGTCCGCCGCGATACTCGATCGGCCCGTGCGCCAAGCGATACTTCTGCCTTCTCGTCGTCGGGCGTGCACCAAGCCGAATATCCCTAACGGGGAATTGTCCTTGCACGAGCGCCTATGATGATTACATCAATCGCGTCCAGAATCAACGCTACAATATATATATATAGCGTATGAATAAAGTACAATGGGGCCGGTAAAAATGTACAGTAAAAGAGAAGACTAAAGGGTAACGAGCGAACATGTATTAACGTTTCGGCTTGGGGCAAGCCTTCTGACGAAGGCTTGCCCCAAGCCGAAACGTTAATACATGTTCGTTCGTTACCCTTTAGTCTTCTCTTTTACTGTATATATATATATATATATATATAATATATATATATATCTATATATATATATAAAATCCAGGGAGTAGTAGAACTTTGAAGATGGTAGAGAACACAAGAGAAGAAAAACTTCGAACAAGGTAAAAGCACGATTGTGGCCTACGTTTCAGCAAAGAGAACTTGCCCTGAGGAAAGCAAGTTCTCTTTGCTGAAACGTAGGCCACAATCGTGCTTTTACCTTGTTCGAAGTTTTTCTTCTCTTATATATATATATATATATATATATATATATATATATATATATATATATTATATATAAGCAGTAAAAGAAACTTCTCGGGGAGCCAGAAAAAATACGACTGGTCCCGCAGTCGAAACGTCAGTAAACCACTGTTTTTGTTTTTAATCGTGCGTCTACCATTTTCTCAAGTATATATATATATATATATATATATATATATATATATATATATATATTATATATATACATATATATTATAGGTTGGCAGTCAAGAAACCTCGGAAAGCAAAGGGGAGGTCCCCTTCACCCCGAGTAGTCCGAGTGGCGCTGGCTACCACCCCCAAGTGCAGGAAACAAAAATACCTTAACATAAATACCCGAGAAAGTGCTGGGGAAACAGCCCCGCCGGTAGCGTAGTGGTTATCGCACCAGACCGGTATTCTGGAGGTCGTGGGTTCGGATCCCACCCGGCGGGCATTTTTTTCACCACTTTCTTTTCGACTAAAAAAATTCTTCATCTCTTTCTATGACCCACCACAACCTCCCCTTTGCTTTCCGAGGTTTTCTTGACTGCGAACCTTTATTTGCTGTCTTATTTCACGGAGCCCTCATTTCCCATTTTCTGATTATATATATATATATATATATTATATATATATTATATATATATATAATATATATATTACAGTTTCTTACATGTGTGGCCCCGTTCCGCAGAAGACAAAATCAAATGAATGAAAGTAAACTATATAAGTGCTTCATCACTATAATATGGACCCCTGCTCACACCGGCCTGCTGGGGAATGAAGCAGCCCATGCTGCAGCCCGCGAGATCCACAACCGGGTATCCTCAGCACCCGAATCGGCAGCCACGGAAGACATCACCACCGAACCTCTGACCACCACTGAAGCAATTCTCACCCAACGCACGCCCAAGCATGCACCTGGCGACGCCTACAGACAGGTACCTATTACAACTGTACACGACTTCACCACATTGCTCCTACGCTCTACCCGAAAACCTGTCAACCATGTAATACCCCACTAGACACTTTCCATCTTGTCATTGAATGCCCGCACTCTCCACCCCTCCCTCCCCGCCTGACCCCCACCCCTTCCCGTGAGCAGTGGGAGAGGTTGCTGACCAGCTCCGACCGTGAAGATCAAGCTATGCTGGTCGACCGGGCAGTGACGGCGGCGTCCTCTCGCGGCCTCCTGGACATAGGAGGCTGACCACACCCCCTTTTCCCAACCCTTTGCTCTTTAATAAACGTTTGTTCATCATCATCATCATCATGATTTGCACTGTGCGCTCTTCAGTCGTGTAGTTCATCGTCCACTGCAGCAAAGACTTCGTCGAGTGCTCCCTCATAATTGGAGACCTGCACTAATTGCTATTCTTGTTCTTGTGAATGATTGCATTCTCGCTTAGCAGCCACCTTTTCTTTTTAGGCGTCAGGATCTTCTTTGGTCGCCCGATCCTCCATGTGGGCGGCGCAGAGTCGGAGAGAGTTCTGCCGCCCGCCACCGCTGCGGCGATTCAGAGTTTTATAAGCGCAGGGTGTTGCCCCTGGCAACGCGGAGCGAGTGACTTCAGGAGTAGACGAGAGTCGTTTTGTAGGCGACGCTGTTAGCTCAAACGCTGACAGGCACGTCCTCTCGACATTTTCTTGGTATTTTTTCTGTTTATGGACGGCGCAACCAAATAGGTCTGCCGTTAAAACCATTTACCATTCCTTCCTAAAAAAAGATGAGAGGGACGCGAAAGCTGAAAGTGCGTCGAACCTTCGCCGAAAGTTCGTTCAATCGAGTATCAAACCTTCAAAGGCCCACATCGCTACGGAGAACCAACCCATGGGACGATTTTTCGCTCACTAAGTATAAACGCATCTACGAACGATCTAAATGTGTACCGATACGTGGTTTATGAGATAAAGCCATACTAGTGCACTTGCTTTCTTACTGTTTTTTTGATGCAAAGCATCTCTTAGTCGACCCTCCGTCGTCCGTCGGCGTCCGCACCTCTCCTCCTCTCCACACCAGCTGTGATAACACCACTCTCTCCCTTCCTCCTCTCCACACCACCTGTGTGCTAGCGCGCGCTGCTCCTCCCCTCCACACCACCTGTGCGCTACGTGCGCTGCTCCTCCTCTCCCCTCTCCACACCAGCTGTCCAATCACGCGCATGCGCGCTGCTCCTCCTCTACACTCCCTCTGCTCTGCAAATAAACCCGGTCCGCGCTCCGCTCAGTTGCTTCTTCGGTACTGCGCCGTCCGATGACTGGAAATGGACGCCAGCGATTCCGTCAGCGAACTGGCTGGCACACCTTCGACTAGCGCCAGCCAGCACACTGTCAGAACCGCGAGCACTTCTGAAGACAAGGCTGCACAGAGGAGAGCTCGCGACGCCGAACGTAAAAGGCAGCGTCGAGCAGCGGATTCCTCGCTTCGAGAACGAGAAGCCGCTTTGGAACGCCAGCGGCGAGTAGCTGATACAGATGGCGTTCGGCAACGTGACAACGCTTCGAAACGCCAGCGTCGAACAGCGGATTCCTCGCTTCGAGAACGAGAAGCTGCAAAACGTTCCCCACTACTCGATAAATAAAGAGGACATTTAATACGCTACTACACGTGTCTTTGCTCTAACAACGAATAAACACGCCACTACTCCACGGCTTTGCATCCCCTCAGGGTTCCCACGTGGGAAGATGGTGTATTTGTCATTTTCCAGTAATTGTTTCGACACAGTGGAGGCCCGGCTTCCCGCCCTCGCCTTGAGTCCAGAGGTCTCATCAGAACTTTTCGGTCGACCAACCGGTGTATGAGGAAAACATTAGATTTGCCCCACTGAGAACATCGGCCGCACGTTGCAGCTTCGCCGGTTAACCACCTGTACGGAGTGTATTGGTGCATTTTTCCCCACAGCTTTTCGGCAGGCCTTGTCCTCCAATAATTGCGAGTTAAGATCTTGCAATTCCCTGTGCTACGTCCACACGTTGCTAGCGGCGGAAGTATATTAAAGGGGCACTGAAGTGATATGTAAACATTGCGGAATTACTAGCGCAAATTGTAGTCCGGAGTCCCCAGGCCATGTTTCGACCACTCTAGACGCGTTTACGCGATTTTATTTAGTAGAAAAACTAATTCGAAAGTGCTGTCCTCCTCTCTTTACGCTCGCCCATTTTCTGTGGCGTTTTCGTGTGACGTCAGGAGGGGATGAGCTGGCAATTGGCTGCGGCGCTACTGCACGGCTGCCCGGCCAACAGAGTCAGTCGGCCCAGCGTTTCGTCCGCCCGCCGCCGGCGGGTCGTCGCAATCCAGGAGGTTAAAAAAAAATTGCTTGGTCGCAATTCGTTCGCTTAGTTGAAACGAAGCCAGGACACGTTTGTGAATGGAAGAATGTGCCTTTCTTTACTTGGTTTGTTTGTACACTGTATCTAGCTCCAAGTCAAGGTCGCTTCACACAAGCGCTGCACAAGCGCACATGCGACGCTTCACTGACTGGTACGCCAGTAGGAAAATATAACGCCTCTTGAAGGCGGGAGAAGAGTCAGTGAAGTCAATATAGGTACTAATGAAATAAAACAAACTGATATTTTTGCCGTACAGCGTAAAACTAGGGCGCGGGAAGCACTTGTTTGCGCTGGGTGAACAAGCACAGCGGTCAGCAGCAGGACTACGCATCTGCGAACGCTTTTCCGTCTACTAAATGCAATTGCTAGACGTGAGCTACTGTGGAAACTCGGGCGACGCTTACTGCACGAGCGCAGTACAACAAATAGTCACCTAAGCTGCTTGAAATGCCAAAACTAAATAAAAGTGTAAACCGGTTGTACAATATATACCCTATATTAGCAATGCCTTCGCATCCCGCTCCGTGGCTCAGTTGTCTGGGGCGCTAGGTATGTCACCGCAAGTGTGTTGCAAGTCACGTGTTCGAATCCTTGTGGGTAACTTTTTTGTTTTCCGCCGATGTTTTCTATATTGAGTTCACCTTTTTTTGGGCCGCAACGTTCATGGCTACATGAACTAGTTCACAAAACGCGCGCAGGCTGGCACTGGCGCGCTAGCGAGTTCTCGTTGGCGTGCTGTTGCCATAAGCACCGACTGCTTGCAGGCAGTGGGCACATGCCAGAATGAACAGACCCTTGGCCTGGTGCGAACACGCTTTTAAGTGCGAATGCACTTCTTAAGCGAGCCTGAAGCGTCCGCCGCCGTCCGCATAGCAACAGCTGCGGGTGCGCGCGCTCCTCGTCTTCCTTGGCAACGGGGGGAGATAAGCGCGCGCTACCTGGCCGCTGACATGGCACATACCCACGTGGGGGATTGGCCAGGAATTTCCTCGTCTTCCTTGGCAACGGGGGGAGATGGGCGCGCGCTGCCTGGCCGCTGATATGGCACATACCCACGTGGGGGATTGGCCAAGAATCGGGCGTGAGAAGGGCTAATGCACCCGCTTAAAGGAGTACTGACACGAAATTTCAAAGCTGAGATGCGCTCTAGCAATCAAGTACAACGACAACACAAATAGGTGTCTGTGAATAAATGCATCTTTCTTTCTTTGTAGTTGTGTGTGTGTGTGTGATCTCTCTTTCGCGAACATTACCGAAACGCGCAAATTCAACTCGTGCATTCGCACTTTCACATTCTTCCCCTCGGGGAAATGCGGGGAATTTTTTTACGATACAGGCATGAGGGAGGCAAGCTCCAAATATGGGGGAAAAGCGCATGACATTTGGGCGTCTGCGGGTACGCGGAGGGCGTTCATGCACTGCGTAGGTCTCGGCTAGTGAATGCTACGTCTACAAGCCGTCCTGGGAGGCTTATCTTGTGCATTTTACAGCCGCCAACATGGCAGAAGCGCGGTACGATGATTACTGAGATATTGAGAATGCCCATACAACAACGCCATTGGTTATGTTTTACAGAACCGAAACCGAAACCGAAACTTGTTTGATTGCTAACCTTGGGCATCGTCCAATCACGGCGCCCCTCCTCCCAACGTCACAGCCTTAGTTGGTGCGGCCGCCGCAAACCGCGCATGGTAGTTTTTCTTCTTTCGCGCTTTGTAAAATAATTACCGATTTGTCAACCGGATAAACGATGAAAAGTGTGCTAATTTGAGCCAGTCTACGCAGTGCAAGCAAAAACGGGAGCTTGACAAATTCACTTCAGTGTCCCTTCAGGGCACTGACACAAAAATTTTGCATCTTGTTTTTTTTTGCGATAAGTAGCTAGTGACTTACTTATCACCTGTAGAAACATCATTTGCTTCAGCGTGCGACGATTGCTTAATTAGAGGCATTTTCAATGCGGCCAGTCGCAGTTTCGGTTTCAGCGGGTGCCGCGAAACGATGGATTTTGTGTGAACAAAGCTGACCACGTGACCGTTGGAGGGATATCACAGAGCAGAGCTGCAGTAGCACTGTCGAATCCACATCAACGGCTGTTTCTGCGAAGGCCCCCAGGTACTGATCTCGTGAGCCGCTTAATTAAAAAGCGACCGTGGACGTGACGCAGGCCCTGCGAGTGAAAAATGCTACCGCGGCTAAAGAACGACGCGCGGCGCTCGAGACAGTGGGTGGCATGGAGGAAAGAATACTTTCCTCCATTGTGGGTGGCAAGACGCGCGCTGGGAGCAGCCGGCCGGTCTGCCTACAGGTCCGCCTACAGATGTGTTCGGCTTAGCACTGCGGTGGATATTCGATTGCTGCTCTCGTAAACGGTGCAGATGACAATTTTTAATGCAACCCGCCATCGCATCATTAACTCCTTCCTCATATAAGCTGCCGTGGTTAGGACTTGGGTACAATTTCGTGCAGCGGTAGCAAGCTATCACTAGAGGTACTTGCGCCGGCCTGGGCCACTTCGCGGCCGTGGCCGCCGCCTGCACAGTGACCGTGCTGCTCGCTCAGTGGGCTTTTCGTGTCTCCGGCGCGTTTTCGCGTCCAATGTAAATAAAAAGTAATAAAAGCAGAGTGCCTGGAATCGCTGTAGAACTTTGGTCGCGGCCAGCTGCCCGATGAGCTGACGAAAACACGGCGCCTCCACCGCTAACGATCGGGTCGTTCGTTCTCGAGAGCAGAAGCTCCGCCCTCCGGCCCTCCGTTAGGAGCGGCGAGCCGGGCGATCCGGCGAAAAACGCCGGCAGTGCGGAAGCGGCAAACACAAACTCGTGACGTGTTTGGATGTTGTTTATTTACACAATATCCGCGGGATGTCGATTGCGCGTGGTCCTCTGTTGGCTGCTCAGTTGCGTTTCGCACACTTTAAAATTGATTTTAAATGTGTTCTAGGCTGTATTCGCCGCTGATATTTTGCAGATGATGCATATGTGTTCACACCAATCTATCTCCGAAGTTATCTCGCCGTCAAAATTTTGTGTCAGTACCCCTTTAAGACCAGCGCGTGCCGCGTAACTGCTGTCGTGATGGCACGTGAATAGAACTCATGCACCGCGCCCGCGCAGAACTCCCACTATCGGGAAGCTGTGGTGTTTGCCCTCCATTCCGGCGGGAGCAATTTTTTCCAGAAGACAACGAAAGCGGTGAAACTACAGTGGCTAGAATAGGTCAAACACCATGCGATACTAAAGCAATAAAGAAGTCGTCGGGAAGTATCGACAGACTTAAGAAATCGCTATAAACGGCTAGAAAAATGCGACGTCAGAAATCGGCGCCAAAAGTCTTCCAGGCTTCTCCAAAAAAATGCTTCGCATACAAAATATTTTCTCTAGTAGGTTTATTCGATGTGTATTCGTTATTTCTGTTCGCCCTGTGCGGACAGTTTGTTTTTATTATTGAGAGTACCCTTAAGGGACCCGGAAATGGATATTACATGAAGGGGGGGGGGGGGGGCAATTTAAAACAAAAGTAAGAGACATACTGTAACACACTGTGAAAGTGTTACAAAAAATTCTCTGCGAATGTACAGATGCAGGGAAATCACATCAACGAAAGCAACGTTATATAAACATAACACTGCAACAATGAAGAGAAAAAGAATCTAGGTGACATTAAATGGTACAGACAAACATAACAGTGTTGGTCGCGGAAAGTGTTTACATATCTGAGAGGGCTCTTATTACGACTGACGCAGAGCCTTCATCGCAATATGTAATCACTTTGTGTAATACGTGGGTCCAATTATACAAATAGTATGCACTGTTCCTTTCACCGCTTGGCGTCGCTACTGGGCCTCGTCGCCCCGACTGCATGTTTCCGACGGTGCGCATGTTGGTGTTTTCCACTTTTAGCGTGTTGTTTCCCCGAACTAATGCTGCCTGCCATGCAAGCAACGATTTATATTCATTTGGGATGACATTTACGTATCTTCCCAGAGCGCTGCGAAGTCATCGGCGTGATGCGTCGCGGGCCCGGCAGCGCTACATTCACCCTGGCAACTTATCTTTCGCCGCCACCGCCGCCCGACAAACCCTTTTCCCGCGCGAGTGATTTACTAGGGGGAGCCTGGGTGACAGAACCACTGCACGTTTATTTCTTCCGAATGCTGCCACGGCATCGCGCGCATTCTACCGAGCTTATTTCTGGCACGGAGCTGCACTCGTAGCTGACGGCATGCCTAGTACATTATTCCATCATCATCATCATCATCATCATCATAATCGTCGTCGTCGTCGTCATCATAATCTTCATTATCATCAGCAGCACGTATGCGCCCACTGCAGGGCAAATGAATCTCCTATAGATCTCCAATTATCCCGGTCCTGTGCTAACTGGGACCAATTTATCCCCGCAAACTTCTTGATCTGATCCCGTCAGATCCCAGCCATGAGGTACAGGCAATTAGAAGATAAGAATGGGGTGGAGTGCATTCGGCAGGCATTCCCAGATAATGAATTGCCCCAGAAGAAGTAAGTGTATGACAGCTGCATCTTACCGGTACTCACGTATACGGGGCAAAAACTTGGAAGCTCACTAAGACGGTTCAACTTAAATTAAGGATGGCTCAGCGACTGATGGAACGGAAGATGATAGGTGTAACGTTAAGGGACAAGAAGAGAGCGGAGTGGATCAGGGAACGAACTTGTGTTAAGGACATCTTAGTAGAAATTAAGAAGAAGAAATGGGCGTGGGCAGGGCATGTGAGGCGAAGGCAAGATAACCGTTGGTCATTGAGGGTAACACAGTGGATCCCTAGAGAGGGCAAGCGTGGCAGGGGGCGGCAGAAAGTTAGATGGGCAGATGAGATCAAGAAGTTTGAATTAGTGCAATGGTTCCTAAATGGGGGCCCGCGGACCTCAAGCGGTCAGCCAGGGAATTTCAGGGGTCCGTGAAGCCCTTTAAGAAGTTCTCCGTACCCCCATTCTTTTCTTCTTACTGCCAAACCTTGCAGGCAACACAGAAATGCGTCTTTCCGCGTGACATATGCTTTACAGCTACGTTACATGCACGTTAATAACAGCCAGCACTTATTAGCAAGCCACTGTCAGGGCGCCGCGAAACGGCTCCTCGGGAAGCGCTTTGGAAGCAGCGACAGGTGGACATTTACGCCAGTTCGTCGCAGACATGTAAGGAAAGAAGGAACGCGGCCAAACGAGCGGAGAGACGGGCGGCGAAATCCGCAATCGCCACCAACTTTCTCGATACACGGCGACAGGAGCGAGTAGCGGCGCGACGCGCATTGACGACAGATCGAAGCCATTCGAAAACGTAAGGCGGAGGAGGATCATGAAGCAAGGCGTCTCAAGCGCCAAGAAGACGGCGAGGTCAACGCGAGGTGGAAGCAAGGCGCCTCAGGCGTTAAATTGGACATGCTGACGCTTTCAGAACCCGTAAGAAGCTCCAGTCTTAACAAAAAACGCTGGTAAAAAGGAAGTAACGCGTTGTTTTCACTAACTGCTTGCGAACTTTACAACCCCCAGAACGGTACGTAGGTCTTGCCATTAAGTATGGAACCTAAATGCTATAGTTACTAGTCTAGACCGTGCACTTAGTAAATGCTCCTTGTTTGATACTAACATTCATTGATAGTAACAAAATTCTATGAATTATTGAACATAACACCTACAGCAGTTTTCCCGCTCAAATCATGATTAAAATTTTTTTGCAAATTCACATGCTTACTTGTATATGCTCACAAGGAAATTCATAACTCTATTTTCGCTAGAATATTTGATTTTTGTGACAAGCCCACTGACACTACTTTCCTCTCCTGGCTATAAAAGCAAATGTATTTCAAAGATAACGAAGTTATACTCGCTCTACTCGTGCATCCAGTTGGTTTTCTTGCTCAATTTGTTTGTTGCATAGGTGAGATATGTGCGTGTTTAATTTGTCTATGTCGTGCTGCGCGTTTAGCCGATACACATGGTCACGCGTATCTTTTTACTAGGTTATGCATGGCCAGTTAGTAAAAGCACTAAGCATCTTGTGGATGCTGTGACCAGTAACTGGTTAGTGTTCTGTAGTAAGTGCCACGACCTGTTTTTTTAGGAATGATGGCTTAGGGGTCCTGGAAGTTTTATTTAGTTCTTTGTTAGTCCAATTGATATTAACAGCCGCCCCCCCCCTTCCACCTTTGAATGTTGATGGTGAGTTGCTCACGTGGTGCACTAAAGTATGTGCAAGTGCAGTCACGCATCATACGATCCTATATAACGCGTACGATCCTGATGCACACGATCCTAATGCATACAATCCTAACGCATACGATCCTAACGCATACGATCCTAACGCAGCCTGCGATCCTAATCTGTTGCGGTGGCCAAGTGAGTAAGGCGCCCCGCAACTGAACTCAAATTCGGGGCTTAGTTTTTGTCCGAGGAGGCGGTTGTAATAGCGAAAGCCATTCCTGAAGACGGTTCGAGACCGTGTATGATATGTCATCATCATCATCACCAACAATCAAGGGATCATCATCATCAGGATTTGTGCTGCGTGGAATAAAACCGGCTTCCATCTTGCCATGTTGTTCGTGGCTGTGCTCTAAGTATTATTCGATATAGCTCGGAAGCGATATAGCAGTGGCGCTTGCGCTACGAGGATCGCGCTTGCGCTAGGCGAGTAGTCCCACGCCGGGCGGCCAAGAATGAGTGCCGGGCGGCCACCGGAAGAAGGTACCGTGGCCTACGTACCGGGTTCGCCTGGACTGGCCTACTTCGACCGGGTTCGCCTGGAGCTATTCGAGGAGCCGACGAAGAAGCGAGCACTGCTTATAGCATCGAGGAGCCGACGAAGAAGCGAGCACTCTTATAGAACAGTGCGGTGCGAGTGGTGCACGAACAGTGTCAGTGGTGCAAAAAGGTCACCCGAAAAAGGTCAATGAGCTCAGCTACGAGGAAGTGATCGGACATTTGGAAGATCACTACGCTCCACAAGTCGAGTTTTGGGTCAGGTCAACGGTGGATTCCCGGAGTTGTGCGCAGTCACCAGGCCTCCCGGATGCTTACGGTTGAATCGGGACAGGGACTCCAGCGACGGCATCTCGACCAGTTGAGGAGTCGGGCTGAAGAACAAGACTGTCGCTCGGAAGACGTTAACCAGCAGGAACCCGCCGCCGAGAGTACCCCGTCCTCATCGCAGGTGGACTCGACTTCATCTCCCGGTACTACGACCTCAGTGCAGGACAGCCCGGAAGCAGCCGATGCGGGAGCTGGCCACCCGCCAACATTGCAAAAATCGACAAGGCTCCGACGGGCCCCTGACCGCTACGGTTTTTCTCCTGAACGCTTTACCTATTAAGGGGGGAAGAGATGATATGTCATCATCATCACCAACAATCAAGGGATCATCATCATCAGGATTTGTGCTGCGTGGAATAAAACCGGCTTCCATCTTGCCATGTTGTTCGTGGCTGGTGCTCTAAGTATTATTCGCTCGGAAGCGATATAGCAGTGTAGGCCGACATGGCGGTGGCAGCTCCGTGACCCTCGCATCAAGAGGTAGCTAGGATAGAGGGACTACAATATTCTAGTTCTGTGAAGATGTCAAGGTCTGCCGGGAATTTAAATGGCGTAAAAAAAGGCGCGAGTAACGTTCGAGAAAGTTCTGAGGCGTACTGATCGAGAGTCAGTAGAAAAGGGGAGGGGTGAGTGGAGAGGGGGTGGGGAAGTGACGAGAAAGTTAGTTAACCGCCCTCGGCGGAAGGCCAAGCGCGATCAGGCGGTAGGTTAATAAGGAACAGGGTGAATCTGGTCATTCCAAAAAAAAAAAAAAAAGGCAGCATCTCCACTCCGTGGATGATGGTGAGGGTGCGGAGTACGGGGACTCGAAATGACATCCAAGTTGCGCCCCGAGTGACATCCGATTTGCTCCCCGTCCGTCTTCGATTTGAGCCGTGAGTTGCACCTTGATTATTCCCTAAATGAAAGTGCAACTGACGACTCAAATGGAATTTCGCTTGATTTTCGCTTGATGGTGGTGTGCGCACGGATGGACGCGGACGGGCACTGGGAGGTCCTAAGGTACTCCGCACCGTTACAGGTGAGGGAGGAAGCCGTTTGACTCTCGGGTACTAACTCACGGTCGTAGCCCAATGGTAAGACGACTCACACTAACTCTGTCTGGCCTACCAGACACAGGCTCGAATCCTGCCGGTGCCTGTGTGATTTTTTGCGATTGTAAATGCTATGCGCACGGACGCGGACGGACATTGTGCGGTCCTAGGGTACTCCGCACCTAAAATAGTTACGCAAATTTCTAAGCAATCGTAATTGGGACGTGAAAGTTTCAATGCTGTGCGCTGCTGTACTAAGAGGGACGAGGTTTGGGCCTGTTGGTGACACATAATGAGATAAAACGCGCTAACAAGACGAGGACGAAGAGAGAATACACAAGCTTGTGTATTCTCTCTTCGTCCTCGTCTTGTTAGCGCGTTTTATCTCATTATGAGCTGCTGTACTGCTGATTGATTGATTGTAGGGTTTAACGCGCCGACGCAACGCAGGTGATGAGGCGCGCCGTAGTGGAGAGCTCCGGATTAATTTCGACCACCTGGGGATCTTTAACGCGCGCCGAAATCTCGTACACACGGGTGTTTTTGCTTTTCGCCTCCATCAGAAAAGCGGCCGCCGCGGCCGGGAATCGAACCCGCGACCTCATGATTGCTGTACTGCAAGCCATGCTAAGTGGAATTCGAAACGACGAACAGCAATTTGCAGCAGCCCCACAGTGTGAAAACATTTAAAGCATCCGTCACAATTTGTTTAGTATTTGCGTAACTAATTTTCACTCACTGTGCGCCGGTCACTTGTCGTTGAACTCAAAATGTTTGTACGTTTTACTCAAACAGAATTCCACTATTATGGTTCACAAAAGTGGCATTATTTATTTGTTTACTCTCAAGGCCGAAGCATTACAGAGAGGAGCGGGTATACATCGTAGAGAAAACAAGAAATGCAGCAGATAAAAATTATATGCACACAATGGCAGTCTGAAAACCACAAAAAGAAAGACTGCGTCATATGAAACAGAGGCAGGGTAGTTGTAACAACAATGTTCAACGATTGCGTTTTTGAATGACGCACACACACACACACAAAACTAACAAGAGAAAATACAGCGTAACCGAAATGGCGAATTTACACGAAATGGTTACAGAAGGAGTTTTATACAATGTGACGTAAGTGATAGCAGCGATAGGGGTTGATGAGTATTTTTAAACAGTTTCGTCAAATACCACCCTAATTGCGTTTATAATTGTCAGTGTCGTCGTTTAAACGTATGATATTTATGCTAGTTAAACTTACGAATCTCAGCAGAAGAGATGGTAGCCAAGCTTACCTCATCAGCAGCTTTCTCGGTATAATTTTACCCGGAGTAAGGCGAGCGCATATGCCCGCAAACGTCGACGAAAAAAAAAATAATTGCACAGATGTTTCATTCTTCATCTCCTTAGCGGTTTCTTGTGACAACTGGCGGTAAGTTGGCAATGCGGTATTTTCAAAGAAACACGAAGGCTGCTTATATAGAACCGCCCACGTCAGTAGGCAATTTAAGAAAACAAGAGAGATGGAACTGTCTCATCTTCCAAGTGCGCCAGGAGCTACAAACATTAAGTCATGCGCATAAAAAACGGAGACCTTCCTCACCTCCAGGGTATGGACCGAAAATTCGCAGTCGATGTGCGCATATTCCGCGAGAAGCATGCCTACAGAGCCCGAATCAGAAGACATCTACCCGCGTTTTCGCTTCTGTGCTGCTTCTGCGTCGCTTGCGTCATCGCCTACAGGAACTACTTGGACTCGTGGTTACGGATTGGCAGCGCCGTTCCCGCCATCTCCGAGGTCCCTCGAAGGCAGCCTGGGTGGAAGGCGGCCGCCGCCTGTCGCTCTGGCCTCCGCATTCTCTATTTCGTGCACACTGCACCCAACCACACCGAGAGGCGCGACTTCCTGCGGCGCACCATCGGCGACCCTCACATGGAGGCGTCCGCCAACACCACCCTCGTCTTCTTCGTCGGGAGAGTGGAAGATCCGGCGCTGCAGGCGGCCGTCGAAGCGGAGGCCCACAGACACGGCGACGTCGTGCTGCTGGACATCGTGGATGCGTACCGAAACCTCACCCACAAGTTCCTCCACGGATCCCGCTGGGTCATCGACAACTGCCTGCTGGAAGCCACTAGGACCATCGTCAAGCTCGACGACGACACCCTCGTCAACGTCGAGGCGCTGGTGAACCACGTGAATAGGATGCCCGAACGTCCGCCGCAGATCCACTGCCTGCTGTACAACAACGTGTCCGCTCTGCGAAACCGGTCGAGCAAGTGGTACGTGACCGAAGAGGAGTACCCCAACAAGGCCTACCCGCCGTACTGCGCCGGAATGGGCTACGTCATGACGGCCGACGTGCTCCCGATGCTGTACAACGCCAGTGTCCGCGTGCCTTTCTTCTGGGTGGACGACGTCTACGCCACGGGCATGCTCGCTGCTGCGGCTAACGTGAGCCTTGTGGACCTTACACAGAAGCGTGTCAAATTATTCCTCAAAAACACGCTGATGTACGTTCCGAGAAAGGCACTCTTCGTGCACATGGGTGATTCCCCCAAGACTATGGGCAACGCCGACAAGCTCTGGGACGGACTCTTCCGTCCGGAACGGTCGCGCCCCTGGCCGGATGAGGAAGATGAAGAGATGGACGTCGACATCCGGAGAATAATTCGAATACCCGGTCAGCGGTTTGCGGTTGTTTTGTTCAACAGCGGAAAAGCAATGCGGGTGACGGTGGAACAGTTGCACGAACTGCTCGCGGAATACCGACTGTTGGCGCAACACAGGCGCGACAGGCTGCCTCCTGACTTGTCTCACGATACCTTTGTTCGAGTTTTGAGGAGCATGCGGATGCACCACTGAGATCCGCACTTTGCGCTGACATACTCTACATCTTGGTGTGTGTGTCATACTTAGTTCAGTGCAGTGCAGTGTACTCGCGAAGATATATGCTCCACTGCGATTGTTTTTTATTGGAGTACGTCTTGTGGCGCTAGTTCGCTCAGTAAGCAAGAACGGCACAGTTTCCTGGCACGTTTCACGCCCTTTTGAATATACAAGGGTCTGGTTGGTTTTTACGCGTTTTTATGCCGAGTTTTGAACGAACCCTGCCACCGCTGATATTTATTTGTGGTGTTTCGAAGCCACCGAACTCTCACATGAGACGCGTTCTTCATTTTTTTTATCAGTTGCGGAACATCAGCTTCTGTATTCTGACCACGTACGTGTGTACAAATTTGGTTCCTTCGTGATGTTTTGTCCGTGAGCGCAGCAGGCTTTCACCGAGCGCCTGGTCTCCAAGAGGTGACATTGCAGTGTGTAAAACGACCCTGCAACATTTGTAACCGCAGGGCTGTTTAATCTTACCTCTCCGAAGCAGTGGCGCAGATGCAAGTGGGTGTAACGAATTGTGACTATACCAACGGAACTGGGTGCAGGTGTGCTGGCCTGAACTTTGACCTATTGCCATGTGTGTTTATCCAAATACTGGAGTAATGGTATTTTAGTTTCGCTCCCCATTGTGATTGCCGTTTATAATCTTCTTTTCGATGAATTCGATGCAAAATAGAGACTGGTTTCCACTCTGGAAGCAGAGGGACCGGTGGTGGATCCCCAGCACTTGCAGAGGGGGGAAAAACGACATTTCATTTCTCACATCCACGCTATCCGTGCACGCATAACTATAGCGCGCCCGGATGCGCATGTGCAAGAAATTGACGCCAATGTTCGTACTACTGCCGCTCATTTTGTTCCTAAACTTCGCTGCTGTCATTTTGCACGGTGACTCATCTCCTCCAGATGATCGCTTTATTTAATAATGCGAAAGAATTACTTGACTCGACAGGTAGAAAATTCGGTGTCCTCTGTAAGAACGACAAAACAAACCAAATTCCCGGTGGCATGGAGATAATAAAGGTCAAGTAATGAAGTTGAAAGTATTTTTTTTTCTGCATTTGGGTACGAATGGGATTCGAACACGGTGCCTCCTGAATGCCAGGCGATGAGGCACCTCCAACGAACCACAGCTCGGTTACTGCAGCTAACCAAAGGTCGACCTAGGTGGACTTTGACCTTGGGCTTAAGAACGTGTGTTGGAGAGAGAGAGAGAGAGAAAAAAATCACTTTATTGTTGGGACACAAGGTTCATTCAGGTTGGGGGGTGTGGGGTGTGGCCTCAGCGCATGTGGCCGAAGCGACCTGTAGCGCCAGTTGCGCCATTGGTCCACGAGGCAAGAGATCAAGGCCTGCTCGTATGGGTGGGGTGCGGGAAAAGAGGGGTAAGCGTCCGCGAGGCACCCGGACAAGGAGTGGTAAAGCGTGTCGAGGTGGCCGCTTCTCGGCACTCTGTGAAGGGGAAGAGGTGTGGAGGGCTGTAGTTGCGTGAGATGCTTGAAGGAGTGGGTTTGTAGAGCGCGCCACATCTGTGCTTCCGGTATCGTTAGTTTGGCGTTGGGCGGGGGTAGTGTTGCAGACGTGTTCTGAGGCGTAGGAGTAATTTGAGCAGTCTTGTCGCGGAAAAGGCGCTTTGTTCCCGAAGAAAGCGCGGGGAAGAGTTGCCGCTCTCCTTGCGCGCTCTGTGCACATTCGCTACGCCTCTAGAGCGTTGTGCCAGGTTCGAAATGATGCCTGGTCCGGTATATAACGCCGCCGATCACCACGGGAGGCTGTACTAGATAGGTTCAACCATGCTAGGTGAGGCTCCCTGGGACACAAACAGCATTTCCTCGCCAGACAAGGATTCAGCAACCCTGGTTGAGTACATTTACTAAACACGCCCCAATGATTACACACTCACACTATCGGCCTTCAGGCACTCGATAGGCGTGGCTGCCGATCTTTGGGAGAGGCCTTCGTCCGGCAGTGTGCTTTCAATGAGTTTTTTCTACCCCCCTAATGGGTGCACCAAGTTCAGGAAGTTCCCAGTGCCATCTAACGGCCATGCCAGATATAGATGTAACATATAATGGAGTATTAAAACTTCTTGAAAAACTGAAACCTCATTCTGCCCCCAGTCCTGACGCGATAGCCTGTCTAGTTTTGAAAAACTGCGCAGCCATGGTGTCTAAATTTCTTGTCGTGATATTCAGATTATCTATGTCTACACGTCAGTTGCCCTTACAGTGGAAATCTGCTAACGTCGTACCTATTCATATAAACAGGACCCTGCTGCCAGGCGCCCAATTACAGACCCATATCGTTGACGAGCGTGTGTTGCAAAATTCTTGAGCATATTATTTACTCGAACATATTCCATTATTTGCAGGTAAATAATTTCTTTATCAACTACCAGCATTGTTTCCGCTCTGGGCATTCATGCACAACCCCGTTAGTATAATTCTGTCATGACATTTTTTCTTCATTTGATTCAGGTACTCAAGTAGATTGTGCATTTTTGGACTTCCGATCGAAAGACATTTGATGTAGTGTCTTCTTTCACTTGCTTCATAAATTATCCTATATTGGTCTCCCTAGGGAGATAACGTGCTTGGTTGGGTGCGCACGTATCTTTCAAATCGTTCTTAGAAGGTTCTCATTAAGGCTTTGAATCCGAACCCGTCCCCGTCACCTCAAGAGTACCGCAGGAGTCCGGCCTCGGCCCCTTGTTGTTTTTAATTCTTATTAATGATAAAGGTGTAAACGTTTCATCTAAACTACGGCTATACGCTGATGATTGCGTATTGTATAGGGACATTAACAATCCGAATGACGCTGCTCAATTACAGTTGGATCTAAACAGTATTGTTAACTGGTGTGATAAATGGAATATGAAACTGAACGTCTCAAAATGCAACTCCATGCGTTTCAGCCGAAAACAGTCAATTACAGTAACTAATTTTTAAAGTCGGAAAGCATTGGATTTTAAGATCATGTCAAGTACCTGGGCCTCACATTCTCATCAAGCCTGACCTGGACCAAACACACTGAAACCGTAGCAATGAAGGCTGACCATGTGCTTAATTTTAATAGAAGAAACTTCATAAATGCCCCACAGGACGTAAAGGAGACTGTACGTAACTAATGTGCGCCCAATACTAGAATACGCTGCTGCTGCGTGGGATCCGGACACCAAGGTACTCAATAACAAACTAGAAGCTATTCAAAACCGTGCTGCCCGCTTTGTCACTGGTTCGTTCGGCAAGAATACCAGTGTTTCCGCAATAAAAAAGGCTCTGTCTTGGGACTTCTTGCAAACTCGCCGCACAGTGTGTCGCCTACTATTCCTCAACCAGATAGCTAACGAAAAAGAGGTATTAACCACCAGATTTATTTAAAACCGCCTGCTTACGTATCAAAAAGGAGAGACAATAGCAAAAAGATTAGAGAAATTCATTGACGCACCTCGCTTTTTAAATCATCTTTTTTTCCGCGCACAATTGGCGATTGTAATAGGCTTCCGGAAAACGTCGTTTGCGCATCTGGTGTTAGATTTGACACCGCTCTGGAATGTCATCTGCGTGGAGACATTGAAAACGGTGTTTCTTGAATTGCCGTAATCTTGTTCCTGTCTATTATTATTTTGTTTTTTTATTCATTATTGCTGCTGCGTGTTGCTGCCCACTGCAATGTTTTATGGCCGCTGTGTCTCGTTTTTATAGAATTTCCATTTCTTTTAATTCGCCTTTCGTCTTGTTTTCCTTTTTCTCTTTTTTTTGTTGCCTTCGGCTCTGTTGTCGTTTGATGTTGTACAATGCTCTTTGCTGCTGCCTTTTAAAAGATGCCTCTGTTGATTTTTATTTTTGTATATTACGAGATTCAAGGTTCCGTTTCTGCACTGAACACTTTTTATGTATCTCCTACAACAATGCCCTCGGGACGAATGTAGTAAGCTGAATAAACAGATGAAAACAAGGCTTAAGATAAGGATAAGATAATCGCAGAAGTGGCAAATAGGTGCGTAGTAAAGCGCATTCCCCCTAAAGTCATCCGTGCGTGGCGATGCGAACGCCGGTATGTGCTCAGTCACAGTAGCGGATAGAAGAAAAAAATATGATGATGATGATACTGAGGGCGCACCTTTGGCGACAGGACACCAATTCTCTTACACCTACTGAGTTGTTGTAGGGAGTGCTTAGTGAGGAGTACTGGTAAAGTTTTTTTTTTCAGAACATTTATCACGCAGCTGCTGTACGAGGAGGAGGAGGAATGCCTTTATTATAAGAGGGGGCACGAATGCCCTGTTGGGGAAGGAGAGAAGCACGAAGGAAAGGAGGGAATAATCGAAAAAAGAACACTGTTCAAGGTTCAATCACTTGAAATGGTGAATTAATGGAAGTCCGTGAACATATAGTTCGCAAATTTCGCGAAGAGATAGATGGGACGATTTTTCATAGGTATCGGTCCAGGTTATTACGAGCAAAATCCCGCAGCGTCGAAAATTACGCACATATTTGGTGTGTTGGAACGTCTCAAAGGCGCCACTCCTGCGGGTGTCCTGGGGCGTTAAAAAGTGGAGGCCTCCGTATTATATTCTACCACCTGGGGATATTTAACGGGCGCCGAAATTTCGACACAAGGGCGTTCCCGCCTATCACGTGCATATGGAAATATGTATACAGGACACCCTTTAAAATGAGTTAATGTATTGATATATGCATGCAATGCCCATGACCATTAATTCCCGTCTCTACTGTCGTACTTAGAAGAGGCTGCTATGCAAAACAAAACAAAACAAAACAAAACAGAAAAGAATGCTTCATGAATTTTTGGCCCATGTGTCTGCCGCTTCTATAAATTTGCGTGCAATTTTTATCCGTCCGATGTGTATGATTTCAGCACCCCACATGACGTGTCGTATAGCCAATAAATATTTGCAGAACGCGTAGCAATGACGACGATCATTATCCGGTATGATTGACGCTCATGTGCCAGTTGTAAAGCGAAGCTTTCTATGTTCCACTGGTGGCGTATATAGCGTCGAAAACGCACTGCAGGAAAGCGAGCTTTCTCGGGCGACGACGGTGCTGTGTAAAGTGAAAGAAAAAAAAAAGACGGTTCCTGTGGTCGCAATGGATTTCATTGTTATTGACTGGGTAGGAATTGAATCGCTCATTAATAATATCAAGAATTGATCCCCTGGAACTGATGGAATTCCCGCTCAATTTTTAAAGGGCACTGCAACGTATTCTTCTATAATCTTGTCTCACATCTTCACACAGTCCTTGCAATGTTCTACCCTCCCCAGTGATTGGAAGGCGGGAAAGGTGGTGCCAGTGCCCAAGCAAGGTAACACTTCTGACCCCTTGAACTACAGACCCATTTCACTAATTAGTATATCGTGCAAAATTCTAGAACACATATTGTATTCTCATCTCAGCACTTTCCTTGAATTAAACAACTTCTTCACTAAATTCTAACATGGGTTCCGAAAGCACTACTCTTGCGAAACACTGCTACTACTTTCACTAACGATCTGTACTCTACCTTTGATCAGGCTTCTGTCACCGACTGCATCTTTCTCGATTTCCGGAAGGCATTTGATTCTGTGTCACACCACCTTCTTCTTTATAAACTGAGCAAGCTTAACCTAGACTACAGCCTACTTAAATGGATAGAAGCTTTTCTAACAAATCGAACGCAGTATGTCACCGCCAATAACTGCAATTCACGCATGCGCCATGTAACATCCGGGGTTCCCCTAGGCTCTGTCTTGGGCCCCTTGCTTTTCCTTATTTATATTAATGATCTTGCTGACCACGTTTCTTCTTCAATTCGACTTTTCGCGGATGACTGTGTAATCTATCGTAAAGTAACCAACCCCGCAGACTCTTCTTTACTACAGTCTGATCTCAATAACGTATCCTCGTGGTGCAACAGCTGGCTCATGAACCTTAACCCAAACAAGTGCAAATATATGAGGGTCTCTAACACTACTAATCGCCATAACCTGCCTGAATACTTTCTTAACTCAACACAATTAGACACCGTTCTCTCCTACAAATACCTTGGTGTTCACATAAGTAACGATCTATCATGGCACAAACATACTGATTACATCACTAACAACGCTAACCGCATGCTTGGCTTCATCCGTCGTAATTTTTCGCTAGCTCCAGTCTCTTTAAAACTGCTTCTTTATAAGACTCTTGTTAGAAGTAAGCTCGAGTATGCTTCAGCGATTTGGGACCCTCACCAGCTATCTCTTTCTTCCCTAATTGAACCGATCCAAAACCGCTCAGCTCGTTTTATTGTTTCTAACTACTCCCGCACCGCTAGCGTATCCATTATTAAATCTAACCTTGGGCTTCCTGACCTATCTATCAGAAGAAAAGTATCTCGCATCTGCCTCTTCCACAAAATCTACTTCACCAATCCTGATATTAAACACGACCTTCTCTCACCACCTGCTTATATTTTCGAACGTATTGATCACAGATTTAAAGTTAGCGTGCCGAGCTCTAGAACAAACGTGCACTTCAATTCATTCTTGCCAAGGACAGGCACCGACTGGAACCACCTTCCCGCCTCCATCGCCAGCAACCCTGACCCATCATCATTCAAGACGGCCATTGTAAACTTTGTATAAACCTTACCCACTCCTCTAACGCCCTCCGAGGCCTGGAGAGTATTTAAATAAATAAATAAATAAATAAATTGAACCCGGGTACCTCGCGTTATGAAGCCGACGTCTATCCGATTCGCACCATTCGAGCACCGCCGACGTAGCATGGATTTGGAGAGGGGTGCATGGCCGTGCAAAATTAGAAAAAAACGTGTGGTTCTCCGTCTAACCACGACGATGGTTGAGCGTGAAGCTCCCTTCGTGCGAAATGCAATTGGCGAGGGGTCAAAGTCAAAACCGCTGCGGTCAAAAGTCGAAACTGTGTGCGAATCAAAGTCCAAACCGTCGGCGAGTCAAGGTCGCAACTCCGACGTCAACCAAGGAATCCCTGACGAGAAATCTTCGCGTTCAACCATTGTCGTCCTTGACAGAAAGGAGGAGGAGAGAGAGAGAAAACATTTTAATGAGCTCCCACGTGAGAGTGGAACCCTCGTACGGGAATCCATGCGTTGCCCCAGCCGTCTTGGCCCGTGTGACCAGGAGAGTCTTGTGCTCCACTTGACCGTTGGTCAACAGCGTCTCCCACAGCCCAGGAAAGGAACGGGTGGAGAGGCGTGGTAGGACTGGGTTGTGAGCGCATTGCAGAATTGTATGCTGGATGGTACTTAGCTGTGGACAAAATTCGAGGCGGAGGAGAAGGGGGAATAAACGTCCCCATGAAGCAGTTCGCCTCGGGGAAGAGTCCTTATTCCAGGACCCCTGGGGCTTTCCGGCTTCCTAGCTGGGCTCATTTCACCAGCCAAAGTTGGTCGTCAGGGTCCGAGCTGGACAGTGCTCTCTCCCAGTGCTCAAGGGTGGGGTCAGGGTGGGAGTTGTTATCACAGTCCCACACGCGTGCTGGGGTGCCATACAATGCACTGATACATTTAACTACTCCAACATGTAAAATGTCGCGGTCATCCGATATCAAACTTCGTGTCTTTTGAACACAAAACTCCGCTGTTGCCGTGCAATTAAGATGCAATCCATCGCGGTAACTAAACAATAGGTGAGGTACTTCTAATAAAGTAAGAAGATGAGAATATTAAATGGCGATTTCATGTTAGGCGCGCCTTCCGAAGTACACCTAAACGCTTTGCACGAGTTGCGTATGCGAAGGAATTAACATCCGATTGAATGCTCTGGGGGACGACGAGACTCTGAACGAATGAGTCGGTATTATTGTGGACTCCGCCATGTTCCTCGGCGCAAAGAGGAGCAGGAGCTGCCGCAGCGCCGGCAGCGAAATAAGCGGTGGGTTCTCGATGGTGACTGGTGCGCCGCCAGGTGCGGCCAGCGCTTATTAGCGTCCTTTCCATTCCTGCTGCACCTCCAGCAGTTCGGCTGGCTCCTTAGCAACCCTGACACCTTTGCTACGAATACACATGACGCGTCGCAGCCAATGGGGACGTAATGTCGGTGCACAATCACTTGAAAGTACCTCGAAAGCATGGTGTCGAAAGCATGGTGTCGGCGTAGAGCCGCATTTTTGCGGCGTTTGTCTGGAACAATGTCTGAAAGGGAGAGCCAAACAACCTTTTTAGGAAGCTCTCAAGGAGCAAAATCCCGCCCTCATCTGGCCACAAGCCCAACACTTCCGGCGAAATGCAGAACGCTAGTTAAACGCGGTTTGCGGCTGCGCCCGCACCCATAACCACATAGAATGTACGAAAGAATGACCTTAACCTTAACGTTCACCATTAACCTTTCTCGACCTTACAATGGTTAAAGGTAACCTAATAGGATAGTTTGAACAGAAAAAAAAATGTTGCTGAACTGACTAGGGCTCGAACCCCGAATGATAGCGTAAGAATCTGCTACTCCACTAGGCCACAAGTTCGAGCAGTGAGTTACTTTTAGCGGTTGCTCAGAAGAGCAGCGGAAGTGTTCAACGCGAACCGGTAGATGGCACTGGGTGTTAGAGGGTACATGCCGGGCTTGCAGTTCCCTATCCTTTTTTCAGACAACTTGCGCGGCGTATTTTTTTTTTCAATACCAGTCTAACTTTTTTTTGCGAACTTTAATACAAACTTTGTAAAACGCGAGGCGTTATTGTGCGTGTCTTTGTTTGTTTGTTTCTGTGCCTGCTTGCTTACACGTGACTGCTGCCGAAGGAGGCGTCCGCCGGGGGCATGGAACAGCGTCCCGAAGGGCAGCAACGGCGATCTTCACCCACAGTTCAAACCCGTGTTCCAAATCCTGGGTCGACTCAGCTTCGCTCGTCACCCACCTTCATAGGGTGGAATGACTCGGGATTTTTACGGGAAGTTGTTCTAAATCGAAGCTTCATATACCTCTCTCGCGGCCTTCCGAGGGGCTGCTGCTGGCTGCTGTTCCCTTTGGCCGAATGCGCCGCTTGTGGCCACGCTTAGTGACTATTATGCTTTCGTAACCTAGCAGCTTCCGTAACGGCGCCATAAATGGCAGTTGTCTGTACTTTACTAAAGGACAGGTACTCATGCCGCCCTGAGCGCAGCCACCATGCTTCTGCGTGCAACCGCTTCATGCGTAGATGCACAAGCCCGCGTGAGAGAGAGAGAGAGAGGCGATGACTTGAAGTGCTGCACAGTTTTATTAGCCATAGTAGCTCCGTATGACCGGCCACAAGCGGCCTCGTCTCGCGGGCGCTGGGACGGCCACCGAGGCGTGTACACACACATACACACACGCACAGTATCGGCAAGTACGGTGAACCAAAGGCGCGCGGCGTTCGCTTCACACACCGCGTGAAGACGACTCAACAACACATCAGCAGCTGCAACGATAGCGGCAATCATAGTGCGCACTACAAACAGAACGCAGCGTACAAAAACACATCCGACTCTCACTCCATTCACGTCTCTCCATGGCTCGTCCCAGTCACTTCTCGCGGCAACCTCTTTCACCCTTTGTGCACACAACGCACCCGTGCCTTCAACAGGAATGCTCGACAATGTTTCACGCTCGTCCGCCTGCCTTGTTAAGCCTAAGGGGGCCGCACGACAACGAGTTGCGTTTTAAACGCACGCTATAGCCGGCAATCAGCTGCAGGCAAGCCGCCCACAAAAAACTTCGCGGCATCTGCTGCGCGCTCACCCCAAGTGTAGACTTTGCAACAAGTCGATCGCACAAAAACGTTGTACAACTGCGCTATAATGCACTGCTAAAACTGACTTTTTTTTGCGCAGCGGCTTCAAGCATACACATGAAGAAAGGAGAGGAAGAAATTGTATGTCCACAAATGTTTAGAGCCTTTTTTTTTCCTAAAGCGATTGCAGGTTTTACACGCATTCACGACAACAGCGAAATACATGAGCTGCACAACAAAACATACGCATGTGCGCATTCCGTAGATGTTGCAGAGGTTCTGCGCTACTAACATTCGCGCCTAAAAATAGCGAATTTGAATAAGCTAGCAGAACAAGTCACACCTCACATCGCGTTTCTCTTCGGTACAATGTCGGGCTACAAATTGCAAAACACAATAGGTTCGAATAACTGTTCACACACTGCCCAATTCGCTTCGCTATCACGTGACTGCAGGCTGCACGTTACGCACGCACAGAGTCACCACGAGATGCACGCATTGACTGTTCATGCTCGTGCTCACCACTTGCACACACCTCAGACAGCTGAACAGAACTTAAGTTGGCGTGCGAGTGAGGCAGCTGTTGTAAGTGAACAGGTGGGCCTAACTTTGTAGGGAGTGCCGTGAATCACCTTCTTATAGCTATTTGTGGCCAGCCACCACAGACCACAAAGGTTTCTGCCCTTCAAAAACCGGAGGTCCAGGCCCAAAATGCCTCGCTTGTTGAAGCTATTGTCTGAGAGCTGGCCGCAGTAGCCTCAATGCACCTGTAACTGCGGTGGTTTCCCTGTTTCCTCAGAAGGTCGTTAAAGCCAGGTACCTACTGCTGCGTACAGACATCGAATACAGTCTCCAGGGGTTCGGTTTCTGGAGCAAATGACAATTCGACGACGCTCCAACCATGCACGGTCCGACGCCTTTGTGGCTGAATTCCAGAAGGCATGTCCAGCACAGTAGTTTTCAACATCCAGTGTGCTACTGCGTACAGACAGCCCGCATCTCGTGGTGACCCGTTCTTGCGGCGTACAGTGCACAGCAAAGCGTACAGATGATTCCATTATTACACCCCCATGTACGTCGCTGTTTATAATCTGCCGCCCATTCCTGCATACTGAACAGAAGCCACTAACACCCTACCGAGAAAGCAACAGATGACGGGCAACAACAAAGTAATAACACATTACTGACGCTTTTGCAGGAAAGGACGTGACTAGAAGACACTATTTGGTATCTCAAATCCGTTTTAAAGCTTCAACTGCAGCGACAGTTATTTTCACGCAGACACACGCGAAGGCTTCCGCACGCGTGTTACAGAGATGTGACGTCGTAGCACGTGTTCAGGGCCGACCGCGTCCTTCTTGTAAATCCAAGCAACCTGAAAGCGACTCACCACTGCTAGCAGAAACGAACACTGCTCTCATGAACACCAAAACGAAAGAAAACGGGCCTCAAAAAGGGCTCCCTTAGGCTTTTTCCCGCTACCGGGGCTTCTCGTATAAACTTTGCACTTCGTCTTAGGCTCATCGGGACGAGACAAACTCTTCGAACCACCGCCTCACTCTCAACTTCATCATTTGTCGCTACAGCGCGCATGCAGGTAATAAATTACATATGCTTGGTGCTAGTACGTCGAAAGAAGAGCGGTGCATGCGAAGTTCGAAACTGTCAACGTGTTACGGGCAGAATTAACAACGCGCGCAAGGAGTAAATCTGATGCAGACTTACGTGTTTAACAGCGTTTGGGAGAGGACCCTATTTTGCATACTATTATGTATATGCGAGAGAAAAGCAACAAAAAAGCGTGGTTAGTTAAAAGGGACATAAAATATTATTCCTAGCCGGCTGTTACAATGTACACCTGCAGACAAGGTTTTAATCATTCCACGGAGGTTTAATAAGGGCACCTTTGCGTGCAAGCTGAGATTATTGACAATATAAGTGGCGCAAGAATGCAAAAAGAGAACAAGGAATATAATGGCATAGCTCAACAAATGCCTCAGGAATAACACACCTCCGAACAAGGTCACAGGGAATAGCAAAACAGACATTTAATTATGCCAACAAAATGTGTAATTGCGATAAAGCCGCATTCGTTCTTTCAAGGAACATGTCAAGTTGTTGTCGTTATCACATGAATACCGTGCCCAAGACCGAACTCTGAGCCACGACAGCGCACGGCAGATCACCTCTGCCTGATAAGCTCATATCACTGGAATGCTCAAGAAGGTCACGCATGCCTCCGACGACCACCACGTGCCTTCTTACCCGCTTACACATAACACACGGCGACCGTGATTTCACAGGACAGCTGTGCATGAAATTTCAGCCATCACACACTCAACACAAGAGGAAGCAAAAAAACACAAACAAGAAAGTCTCATAAAACCGTTCGTTCACAATGAGACGTATGTCGATGCCAATACAAAGGCTGAAATCTCCACATTTTGTAAGTGTCTACAAAGTCGCGCTCAACTTAAAATTGCCTACATAGAAGCTTTGCGTTACCCTGCCGTAAATTCTCGCTCTTGCAAGCAATACTTCTGCAAAGCCAAAACTGTCGCGATAAACTCTCGTCAACCGCTTATACCCTACATGTGATTCACTCTACACGTGAATTAGCGCTGGTTCCGTCCGTCGCTCTCCTAACTCCACCTCTCACGCACACTAAACATTTGGTTTTCCTTTAATGACGCTCATTCATTTAACTCACACTTCCCAAGACATTTGTGCACCCCGATCCTTTTGTGCAAGGAATTCACGATAGCGACGGTGTATTGCACATTGCGGGAAAGAGAGACTTTATATGTATATTTACGACTCGAAATAGCCACGAACGCTCATGGAAGCCTAAAACGCACCGTCTGTTCAGGGGCACAACGGATGTGATAGCGCAATACGCAAGCGACGGCCTGCGCAATAATTGCCCGACTAACGCTTGGGCCACGCCTACAAGTACCGACCCGGTTATCCAAGAGATCCAAGAACGTGTACTGCGCATTGTCCACGGCTTAGGAAGCAGTACCGCTCGCATATGAAAACCGAAAGGATAACAAAAAGAAAATACCGCACTTTTCTACGGTTAAGGAAGCTTTAGTCGAAAAAGTTGCGCGTTTCTATCACTTGTGCGCAGCCGCTAATAAGGTGAGGAGAGAGCGTAAGGAATAAGTAGATGTCAATAAATAATAACAAGTAAAAACTCAGTAGGGACAATAAATAAAATGACAAACAACGGGAGAAGCTACATTTAAAGAACCTACTTAACCGCTGCTATCGTACTCGGAAGCTGGAGAGGAGCTGTCGTATCACAGAAATGAACACGATAGAAAGGGGAATAACACATAAGTGCCGAACGGCCTATTCAAGGGCGATCTCAAGTCGTGTGGCGCAAATGCGCCCTGAAAAATGCTATTGACGGGTTCTAGGTTAGTACATGTGTATTTAAGACTATAGAATTAGATGTTGGTAATACACGGTTTCAATGTAGCAGCAATTCTGCTTCTCCGTAATGGGACGCCCCACCGTAAACAATGATCATCAGGAAGAAACGACCCTGGACAACAGAATGTAGCTTCTCAAAGAGACATGATAAAAATTTAAGTAGCTTAAAAGAGCAAATTAAGACAGAAAAGGTGGCGGAGAAAGTAGGAATCACCCTATCCACAAGCTAAAAGCCTGCGATTTGCACGTAGTCCATTTAATGTGCACTCGCAGTCCTATTGGCGTTCAGTAAATTTCAGCAAGGAAACGATCGTGACACAAGCAGGACGAAATGCATTCAAGAGCACAAAAATGGCCGTCATGACGCTTTTCAGTTGCTGCTCAGAGGTAACTCTCAGTCCAAGGTCCAGTCTCTGCGCACGGAGCACTTCAAACACACACCAAACATATTTCGTACGCATGCGCTCAGGTGCTCGCCGCTGCTCATTAGTGACGTTCATGGCTCCCCTGTTCAGTAACTGAAATGCACCGCCATTCCGGCCTACTCTTCTGAGAACGCCGAGAGAGGCCCGCATGATTGGACAGACTCAGATCCCATGGCCGCGGGGGACAAGATGCGACAGTGGCTAGTCTGGACAGCAGCGAATACTTTGGATGCGCGTGTGTAAAAGATGGCTGTCCCTTAAAACTCTAGCCGGTAGGCAGCGCAGGACGACTCGTGGTCCTGCAGGTTGATGGTGCAGCGCGAGGCCGAGGGGGCCACGTCGATGTGGTGCTCTTCCAGAGCCTTCTGATTGTGTGCGATCCAGAAGCAGAGAGCATCGGTCTCGTACGTAGGTATGACGGTCACGGGGGCGTCCGGCTCACCCCAGCCGCGCTTGGCCTCCAGCAGGGCGTCGAGGACCTGCTGGCTGGGGTTGGTGCCGCTCAAGACGTAGTACCGGGCGCGCACTCGGCTGAAGAACTCCGCGTCGCAGTAACCCGGGTCACCATGATGAGGAACGTAGGTCAGGTCGACGTAGACGACGTCACCGGCGCCACAAGGCGCCGCAGCTGCTTTCTTGGCCGTCTTCGACGAGGACTTGTCTTGGGAGGAGCGTGACGACGGCTCCGGCGGAACAGGAAGGCCGAGTGGCTTGCCCCAGTCTCGCACGTCAAACGGTGCTGGGGCGCCATTCCTATCCCCCCTACCCTGGCTTTCAGTTGCTGCGTGCGCATCTCTGACGGCGTCTGGGTGCGGCGACGCCGGTGCCGGTGTTGCTAATACTGAACCCACGCCCTCAAAAGAGGCGTGGGTCTCCACCGATGCCTTCAGAGAGCTTTGTTGGTCGTCGGCACTTTGTGTCTGCTCTTCAACGTGACGCAGGAGGCTCGCAGGCTGGTCGTACGCGTGTGATGATATGGATTCTTCCCGGGTGACGATTTCACGTTGAAACATGGACGACTGCGATATGACGTGCGGAGTTTCACCAGGGACGCCTTCTAGTACCCACTCTTCACGCACGACTGTCGTTGGCTCTTCGACGTAGCTGACCACCCTGGATGTCTGGCTCTTGCCCGGACTAGACGGAGACTCGCTCTCCTCGATCACCACCATTCGCTGGACGGAAGGCGCAGTGCCGGCCTCCCCGTTGTGCGTGGCCCGGAAGTCAAGCACGGCGGAGCGTGGACTCGGCGGTTCCGAGGGTGTGTTTCCGCCGGACAATTCTACGAGTTCAGGGTAGTCCGGTTGCAGTGTCTTGGCGAATACGGGCTCCTCCACCAAGGGGCTGGCGTCGCTCAGTGAACTCTGCTCCAGTGCGGCCTCCTCGTCTTCCTCGTACAAAGGCTGTTCCTCCAGCATCTCCTTGGCAGCCTGCTTCGTCTGAGCTGCCATGAACTCCAAGATTGTCTTCGGGTCACTGCCTTCGGGAGGGAGGCATGTCTCATCGGCTGAGTGCCCTTGTAGGACGATGAACTCAGCGCTGGTGCCGGGCTGGTAGACCATTTGGCGCGTTTCCGTTATACGCACGACGTTCCCATTCCCTCTATCCAAGAGTTCAGAAGGACGTGAAAGCTCCAATGGACGCTGCGCAGAAGAGTCACCTGAGCGATGGACAACTGTCCAGCCGTTTGGTGACTGCGAAACTGCAGCCGCTGCCATCTCCGTTATTCGAGCTACTTCGTCCATCGCGATTCTGTGGATAGATGAATCCTCGTGCTCCGATGTTGCTGCGCTGCCCAAACAGTGAATAAAGGTATCGGCATCTTTATGGTCAGCACGAATGGTGTAGATGGTTTCCCTAGACGTTGTGCCTGAACCTTGTTCCACTTCACGGTGGCTACCCTCATCTTCGGGAGGATGCTGCACTGCACTGGAGCTGAGTGGGCCGAATGTGTTGCCACCCCCATCTTGGCGTACAGACATACTTCCTAAAGGCGGAAATTGAGCATCTTTGTCGTCGCTTTCACCTGAAGTATATGTCCTGTACACGTGTGTTACAGTTGTATGTCCCGAACCATCGTCTGGGTCACGATGAGGCACTTCAGAGAAAGTAGACGAGGCCCATGTATCAGGTGGGCCATCGTTTTGGTAAACCACACGTCGAGAGGTCACTGTTGTAATGACTTCACGCTGAACTGGTATTTGGCCCGGATGGCGCGGATGTCCCGATGCAACGGGACCTTCTCTGCCTGTTCCCGTGGCATCGGCGCCAAGGGATTGCGTGTCCTCGGGATGCTGTGCTGTTAGCTGTTCGTACACAGAAGCTGTCATTTCGGGTGGTATAGCTTCAGTGTGAGAAGTCTTGGTTGATGGCCACACGGTGTCAGGAGCATCAATGCAGAGCTCTTCAGCCGACTGAGGCATACAGACGAGCTCTGTGGCAAGACCAGCTGCTAGTCCAGCAACAAGACCGACACTTGATGGAGAGCGGGTGGCTCCATTCTGGTGGATGTCACCAAATGTTCTTTCTGGTCTTTGTACAGGGCTTTGGACGTCTTCCGTTAATGTTGAAACCTTTTCCGAAGGATCAGCAGCTTGCGAATGCTTGCCTCCGCGATATTCACTGTCACTTAACCTGCGCTCTAGGTATTCCTGCACTGCCCCACTGTTATCTTCTTCCGCGTAAGTAGATTTTTTCTCAATTACGTGATGGATTGCTTCTTCCTCTGCGCGCTTAATTTCGGAACAAAGCGACTCAGATTTAACGACGCAGATCAACTCAACCGGGAGTCCAGAAGCGAGCCCGGCTGCGACAGCGGCAGGTTCGTCGCTTTGCGCAACATGCGGAGAATCTGGTGGTGAAGCAACGATCTCAAGCGATTCTGTAGACTTTTCAAGGCGCGACACATCTTTTGATATATCTAAAGATGACTGTGTCAAGCACACGAGCTCTGTTGGAAGTCCTGACGAAAGTGCGGACGCCAAGGTAATCTCTTCTTCCGTGGCATCCCTGTCTTCTGGTTGAATGAGGTTTTGCGCCTGGTCCAGCCTGGCAGAACTTGCGCACGACGTGGCCAATGGCTGACCAGATGCTCGCGAGGAGTCTTCCTCTTCATCAGTAACTAAGGTTTCAAGAAATTCAGCCTCGTTTAACTGTTCCATGCGCACAGCTTTCTCAAAGATTTCTTTTGATCGCCCATCGTCATCCAATGTAGTGCAAGTCACTGAAGCCCCGTTCCCGATCGAGTCCCCTGGCAAAGCGCTTGAAATACCTTCATTCAACTGAAACCGCAGAACCTTGGAAGAACTAGCTTCTTCAGATGACCTGCTTTCGGCGCCAGATTTTTCCGGTGCAGAAGTTCCAGCTTTAAGTGCAGGTTGAATTTTTTCAGGTGTTTCCGTGAGTACAGGATGATACTTTCTTGCACCGTCGTTATCGTCGAACCCAGGTTCTCGATCTAGGGCTTGGTCGGCAGTAATGTGCTTGCTACCCCCGATGGCGGAATCGTGGTGGTCATGTTCAGATTTAATATCAGTGGGAACAAATTTATCATGAAATTGGGGCGGCTGAAAGGAAGTAACCGGTGATGTCTTGTCAGTACAAGGAAATATGTCTTTAACAGTATGGTCCAGAACACTGCCCATAGAAGGTGAATCGATGACGCAAAGCTCTGTTTTTAATGCGGCAAAGAGGCCTGAGGCAATGCCGTGTCCGTGTACCGGTTCAGAAGACGGTTCTTGCTCCTCCTTCATGAAGCTCTTTGGGTCTTGAAATTCATGCTTTTCATGCTGTTTTTGCAAAAATTCCCTTCCTGATTCACCTGAGTGCAGTACGGTTTCCCCATTTTCTCTTTCTGAAGTGGTGCTTGTGGTATCAACCTCCGCCTCCCCTACCTTCATTGTTTCTGACGCTAAGAATGCTGCCTGGGTTCCTTGTGTGCCGGAATAACAAGTGAAGTCAGTGTGGTGCACGACGTTTCGTTCTTCACCTTCGCGTTGGCTCATAACAGGTATGGGTTCCATCGTCGAATCGCTATATAAGCTTCCGGACCTAGACGAGTCTTGGGGATATTCTCGGGTTGTGCTAGAAAAGCTATCTCTGCTGTTATCTTTTTGGTAGGGCTTTTCAAGCTCTGCGTAGCTCCGCTCTTCGGAAGTAACACTGCACGTGGAGTCAAGACTGAACCTGTCGTTTCGTGAAGTTTGCAAGTGCATTGTGTACTCCTGCATTAGTTCACCATCTCGTGAAATCCCGGATATTGTTGGCGCTGGGTCTTTTGTTCCAACTGATGCGATTTCATTGCCAAGTACCGAAGTGGTAGGAGCCAGAGGCTTTTCTTTATCGTGAAGTTGGTCGTTTTGGGATGGCCGCGCATCCGTTTGTGGGCTGCTCTCGTCAGGCGCGATTTTCTTCGAGATGTCTCCGGCGCATCTTGAAGTATCTTCGTACGAAGGAAAAACACACTTGTTTACACTGTCCTCGTCCTCACTAGATATGTCAGCTTCTGATGAACCCTGTGTCGATACCACATGCTTCGAATCAGAAGTTGTCCGGGCACGTTTAGACACGCGTGGGTGCTCTGCAGCCAGTCTCTTGATTGGGGACTGCGGTGGGCTTTCCGGACTGGATGCGCGGGATGGACTTTTCGCATCTTCAGCCTGCTTGTGATCATCTTGCGATGAGCTTTCAGGAACCGATACCTCAGAGGCTTTGCCGTCGACTGGGAAATCAATCTCCGACACTGATGTTATTGAACTTTCATACTCCACTGACATCCTCTTCTGCACGAGGGCAAGCTCTGGGGTATCAAGGGATGCTGGGCACATCGCTCTGGGATCCTTCACAGGCTGGTCAGTAATTTCCAGCGATGGAATTTCTCTGGAACCAGTACTGTCCGCGTGATGCCCCCACGGTGTTTTCAGATCCGGGGTGCTGTGCTCGGGTTGCGTGGGTGAATACGAAGTTTTAGGGGAATCCCTTTCGTCACTTGCGGTCGGAAAGTGTGCTTCGCCAAGTGTTTTCATTTCTTGATGTTCTGGTGGATGAGTAGCGTCACCGACGCTGTCTCTTTTTGAATCAAAGGCGTGCTCAGAGGAAATATGGCCAGGTGCAACGTCGTGTTTATGTTTCCCGGGTTCAGGTTTTATGTCTTTTGACTCATGGGACTGCACAATACTGTCCACTGCGGGACTTTCGCGTGATTGAGGCAATATATGTTCTTCTGTGTCTTTAGGCTCGTCTGGAATGTTTCTGATGACGTCATGTTTACTTTCCAATGTGTCCTCACTTAAGATATCAGGACCCTTACCTTGTTTCGGTGAAAAGGTTTCTTCGTGTGCGTGCATGTCAGCCTCAGCATGCTGTAATACGCTTGGCGATTCGCGTATCTCAGTAACTTCCTTTTCCATATACCCGTCTGCAACAGATGTATCCTTTTCTGTCGTCATAACGCGCTGAGAAAGCCCTTCTTTAGTTTCATCACCATCACGTGCATCACGAGAAGGGTACTCCTTGGCAGTTTCTAGTCCATCTTGTTTTTTGTCACTTGCTGTTGAAAGGTCACTGCGGGATTCACCTGCGAGTGCACTTTGGGGAGAGTCTTCGCTTGCTGTGTGAGGTCTTTCCACGAGCTCGCTGGACGGCGCGGTGTCGTCATGGTCGGCACGTACTTCGTCGGATGGCAGTTCTTGCAAGGCACCACTCTCTGCATCATGAGGCACACCTGAAAAGGGTGGAAGCGTATTTTAGCTTTTGTAGGCAAATTATAAACAACACCATATGATTTACCTTCCAATGGCTTTTCCTCGGAGCTTGAGAGTCCATCCAGGCCTTGGGAGCCCAAAGCTTTAGGAGCAGGCACGCTCTTCTCCTCTGCACTTGGTAACACTCCTTCCAAATCACGGGGCATCTGTGTTGTACCTAATCCATCTTTGACGTCTCCGGTTTCGCTTTGGGTAATTTGCTCCAGGATATCTGTAAGGTCGTCCTTCTTAGGTACGTAGTGCGACTGCAACTCGTCCGCGTGCGTTACGTGGGTAGTGTGCTTGTCGGTTACTTTTTTCGAGGAATCAGCTGGTGGTATATCTTCCATGGGGACTACGGCGGAAACTTCAGGGTCCTCGTCATATAGAAGTTGGGCTTTTAGGCTTTCCAGAATAAACTTGCCTTCTTCATCTTGAGATGGAGACTGCAGAACCATAGTTTTGTCCAGCTCTTTAGAAAATACATCCAATGTTCCTCCCAGTGAGCCTCTTTTCAGAACTTCTGTAGGCGACGCAAAGTCATGTCCTGTTGTGACACCCGAATCTGGCACTATAGCGTCTGTGCAAATTTTCTCATCAGAAATTTCGGACAGTGAAGATTTGTCGCCATCTTTTTGTAGTACGCCACGGGGTGGTTCTTCACTCACAGATGTCTTCTGGGTGTCCACCGATATTTCGGATTTCAAGCTGGTATCTTCAGTAATGCTTTCGATTGTTTCTGAAAGGTATTTTGGCTTATAACCGCTGGAAGCGAACTCTTGTGGGGCTTCCACAGATACATGCACATCTTCCCCAGTGCTCTCTTCTTCGTCTCTAGGGGGTTCAACAAGGTCGCCAGAACTTGTTTTATCTGAGTCAGCAGCACTTGACAACACGAACTTAAATTCAGATTTTTCCAACAGTTCACTAACAGCATCCGTGCTATCGTGAAAGCTGGGTTGTGCTTGTGGACTCTCGGATTGTGCAGTTGCAGTTCTCAGCTCGCCAACACTTTCCTTTTCACTTTCCAAGTGGTCTGCCTTTTTATTTTTATCATCACGGTCTATTTGACCAGGAGATCGTGCCTCATGGCCCTCCAAAGGATCATACAAAGGCTCTGGATGCTTGGCAGATGCAACCGAATTCGGGCTTTTGGCCTGTGGAACCACTGCTTCAGTTGCACTTAAGGATTGATCGTCGGCTTGCCCAGCATGAGTGAAAGCTTGTGGTTTCAAGGACTCTCTGATTCCTTCGACCGGAGAAAACTTGCCTCCAGTTTGTATTTCCTCTTGCTCTTTGGTTGACTTAATTTCGCTGGATTTTAGTGGAACACGCAGAATGTCGCTTTCAAGTGCAGTTTTGTCTAATGAGAACGGACTTCCTTTAAGGCACGCATCTTCTGAAACATGGTGAACTTCTTTAAGCTCAGGTTCAAAGTCGTCCTTTAGATGCCTTGTTTCATCGATGGCTGCAGGTGGTATCTCTTTTACAAAGGTGGGTAAGTCGTCCTTTAGATGCCTTGTTTCATCGATGGCTGCAGGTGGTATCTCTTTTACAAAGGTGGGTTGGGACATTGCAAGTTCGTCTTCAAGAGAAGTTGCAGAAGGTGACCTCTCAGCCCCAGGAATAGGTTCCGCATGAATTATGGATTTAGAAGGACTTTCATCTGGCTTCATAAAATCAGGGGAAGCAGTCTGTTCTTTTTCAGGAACATGAGACCCAGGTAAACCGCCAGGCATAAAAGGACTGTCAGTTTGTTTTGATGCTTCATTATCTCGGGATTCATGATCAGACGTTGGCGACGCGCCTTCATAATGCATGCTGCTTAGAGGAGATGCATCAGAAACGTCTGTGGAAGGTATACTGGGTGCATTGGTACTAAACTTGGTGGATTTTGTGTCTGTAGAAAGCTCCGTTATCGTTTCTTGAGGCTCTTTTTCATGGAAGCCATCTTGACTATCACGTCTTTCATCCTTCATGTCGGAGAACGCCTTAACCACTTCAGGACTGTCACCCCGTTTTCCCACAAGAACTGCGTCAGCGTGAGCATGATCATCACACGCAACATGGGGAAGCTCTGGTGCCATTTTAGATGGAGTCGTCATAGTCACCTCTTCAAGCCCACTTCGTTCATCCACGTCATCCGCCATTACATCCTTTTCTTTGCGATCTGCTGGGATGTCACCAGAGGTTTCTGATGTGGTGGTGTCTAATTCGGCCAACTGAGATTTTACCGATACTGCTTCTGTGCCTTGGGATGGTCTTCTATCATCAACGCCTGTTAACCCAAAGATCGCAGCTGTATGCTGTGCAGATGGTAGGAAATCAGTCGTTTCTTCTTCGTGGGCCTGTGGTGACAACTGATCTTCCTGCTCATGCAATTGAGGCAACCTAGCACTTGATTTAAGTGCCTCCGGTACTTGGGAAGGTTCATGCTTGTCGTCGTCTGGCAAAGGTGGTAAAAGTCCTTGAAGCCTTTCAGGAGGCTTTAACTCTCCCTTTGGTACTACATCAGTGTGGACCCCTTCATCGGAGGACAATACTGATTTGGGTTCAACTTCAATATGCGAATCAGTAATCCCATCTTTATGTGCACTTGCTGCATCACTTGATAGAGGTTTGCTGTCGTCTGTTTTGTCCTGAGGCGAAATCACTTCACATGTGGTGTCTTCGCTACCATCCTCATGTTTTTGGTCTTCAGACTTAATATCCGCGCTCCGGGGTTCAGATCTGTCCGGAGACGATTTGGAAGAAGTTAATTCACTAGGCCGGATGCTATCTTGAGAACCAGTGACTAGTTGTGTCGCCTCACGGGTGGCGTCGTGAGCAACGTTTTCATCTGACCCACAGAAAGAAACTGCGGGGCCTTCTATTGGTTCTAGCAGGCCCCGATCAGAAGTCTGATCATGTTTTACTTGAGTTTTCACACCTTCGACAAAAGTTGACAACACGTCGCCTTCAGGCTCACTCGCACCTGTTACTTCTTTCGTTTCATCAGGCACTGCACCTTCAACCGGGTGTGTTAGATGAGGAACGGCTGCGTCACCTTGGTCTTCACAAATGCATATGTCGGCTACTGTTGTATCCTCAGTCGAGATTGCCGCTCCCGCTTGATCTGGTATGCTGGCTGCTTTGGCCGCAATCAGGTCTTCAGCAATTGTGCCATCCACCTCCGGAACCAAAGTGGTGTGTTCTGGCTCTCCGTAATCACCGAAACCCAAACCATCAAAGTCACGACCAGTAGGATGACAGGTTGCATCCTCATCTGTTGCTGAAACTCCTTCCCCGTGTGTAATGCGCTCATGGGATGCGGCATCTTCTCCCTGTGCTGTACCCAATTCAGGTTTTCGATGGCTGGGTGGTATGACTGGCTCAGACTCTTCACGTGCTTTAGAAGTCTTTGCATCATCCCAAAACTCGCTATCTAGCTTCTGTGGTCCCTGCTCAGGAACATTTGCAAGGTCCTCTTTCAACGAAATTGTCGTTCCAGAAGATATAATTTTGCCCCTTTCATCAGCTGCATCCAGAATGTCACCTAATTCTGCGTGAAAGCCAGGCAGCGATAAATCTTCATGGGGAACACTTTCTGGCAAATCACTGATTTCAGAACATTTATCTTCAATGTTGTCACCACGTGGTAACTGTGTGGTTAGCGATTTCTCTTTTGCCTCTTCTGTTGACGCGTCTCCTGCGAGCTTGTCCTGTTCATTTTTACTCACAACTTCTTGTTTGCCAGAAAGCACTGAAGTGTTTTCTTCAACAGCTGCAGCCGGGGCTGTGTACTCGTCCCCATCTTGCCCACTGAGTTCAGTCAGAGGTTGAGAAAGTGCTTTGGCGGGATCAGTTCCTATCAGAGGATGGATCTTCTCGCTTCTAGGCAGAGGTTCAGGCTCTGAGCTTTCTGGGTAACCTGGAGGTCCTGCTGCCCCGTGTTCAGGCTGCAAATCCATATGATTGGGACTAGAAATCAGGACCTCCTTCTCGTGTGGTTTACGTGCTGAAGGTGCTGAAGAAGCATCACGTTCTGTTATGCTATCGATCGTGCTTTTTGGCTGCACCACCTTGTCCAACTCGACGTGAAACTCATGTTCCTCTTCAATGGCAGTTGCCGCCTCTGCTGGCTCATCTTTTAAGTTGACTACAGTTGTTTTAGCCTCTTCCAGCGAATCAATTTCGGGTAAACATTTTTCGTCTCCGGTTTCTGGCTGAATTTTTTCCTCGGTATGTTCATCTTGATCAGCTGGTCTTTCAGAGTCTTCTGCTGTGAAGTCTTTCAGATCTTTGGCTGTATGGCCTGTGAGTGTTTCCTCATTCCCAGATGAGACGTGACTGAACGCTTCAGTCTTTGTATCTGAACTTTTACCGGGGTCATCTCCAGTCTCACTTTTTTCGTCCTCCTCTTCACATTCACATTCACAGGTTTCGTTTCCTTCAATCTCTTCTTCCTCTAAAGCGGCTGGCATGGGCTCAGAAGTTACGTCCACCTTTTCCAAGTGGGGACGCGAATAGAGTGCTTGCTCTTGCAGGCCCTGGCTATCTGGGATCTTATGGTCTTCCTTGGAAGCCTGCACGTCATCTCGCCGATCTTTCTTAATGTCAGGTTGCTCTTTACAGCTTTCAATGCTCTGATCAGGTTTCTCATCAGCTTTTGGCACACTCGCTCTTCTTTCGTCCGTTTTTGTAACAGCTTCTTTGTCTGTGAAGGCAGTTCCAATTTTATCAGCACCGGCTATTTTGTCTCTTTGCTTCTGGTCGAGCTCAGCATCCTTTGCACCATAAGCCAGAGGCCCTTGTTCAGGTTCACTTGAAAGTTCAGTTGGCTTTCCTTCCGACTCAAGTTCAGTAATGCTAACATTGCCGTACTGATCCTCGTCTTCGGATTCAGTAGACAAACGTTGAGCCTCACCGGTAACAGACTGCCGCGGTGAGCTTACTATTCCCTCGAGTTCCAAATCTTCAGCGCCTGGCGCGTCGTTATCGATTTCCTGAACTTCTACAGTTTGTTCGGCCATCTCGATGACATCTTTTAACTCCACGTCGTGAGTTTTATCCTCGGTGTCTTCGCCTGGCGACGTGACGATTCCCTCCATCTCATCTGAGCTTTCCTTAGATAAGTGTTTTATTTGTTGTACATCTGGGTCTTTTTTCTGAAAATCTGGTGTACTAATTGGGAACTTTTCAATTTGTGGGCTGCACGTGTCATCTGCCAAGGCAGGAGTTTCGAGTTCGTGGGTAACTTGAGGTTCTTTCTGTAGTTCCACATTCAGCTCTGGGTGATCGTGTGACTTTGCAGCTTCAGCCAATAAATGCACAGTGGCTTCATGCTTGTCTAATTTGAGATCTTCTGGTTCTTTATGCGCTGGAATTGAACCTTCTGTTACGTCTTGTATGTCAGTTTGTGATGACCTGCCCTGATCTTCTTGAGGCTTTAATTCTTTATAATCTGGGGTCTCCTTATCAGGCATAGCCACCTCTGCAGCCGTGTCTTCTGGTTCTTGAAAAGCCATCGGCGGGGCCTTTTCGTCTTCCTTAACAAGCGTCTTATCAAGCTCCTGCAAACGTTCATCTGGTTTTGCGTGGGGCACGTCATCTATAGTGGATCTACCATTTTTGTCGTCGGCTGGTAGCTCGTTAATGCCGGGCTGGTATTCAGACGCTTCCTGCGTATAACGTGTCGTCAGCGTAGCCGAACTTTCCCCGCTTTGCACCTGCTCATGTTGGTGGAGCTCCTCTGTTGACTGTTTTGGCAAAACAGATTCGACACTCTTGAATTCTGGAGTAGGCATTACATGGGCATCGGGTGAATGTTCACTAGTTTCTTCCTTGACCGAATCATCTTGACTACCGAGGTCAGCTCCCTTCAGTGTCGGTTCGTCTGCTCTTGTGACTTTCTCACCGTGCTTTTCTGCATTTCCTCTTGGTGTTTCATCCGGCTCACCTATGGCACGCCGAACATCAGGGTAATCGTGAGTGGGTGTTTGTGGTACAGCTTCAGGATATGCTTTGTCATGCGTTTCTAACTTATGGTCTTGCAGTGTTTCTTTGTCAGCTACATCGTCAGAAGATATCTTCTGTACATCCCCTACAGTATCGGTCACTGGGGCATCAATGAACTCCTCGGGCTTCACTTCGTGAATATCCCTGACAGGGTGGTCACCGGGCTGGCATAAATCATCAGGTATCTTTCGGGCATCTTGAACATCTGGGAGCGTTTCCACGGAGGGCTCGTGTAGAGACGTTTCTGGCAAACCAAAGGGTTTATCCATTTCTTCCATTTCTTGGTCAAGTTTCTTCTTTTCTGCTGTTTCCTGGGTCTTCTGAAGCTCACTAAAAAAGCCTGGTGCACTCTTTTCCGCCAAACCTTCCGCAAGGGTAGGGGCAACAGTCTTTTGGTCAGCAGGGGTAATGTCTAGATCTTCAGGAAGTTCATAACCTTTGTGGCAAGGCTCCGGCACGTCTGCGGAGTGTTTAACAGTCACTTGAGCATCGCTACTTTCGTCTTCTACAAGCAACGGGGCTTTACGGAGCTCCAGTTCACGCTCATCAATCTTTTGCAAGTGTGGTGTGCTTTCTACTTCTGAGAACGGCTCTTTATGGCCAGCCGATGCATCATCTCCTACTTGTGCTTGACCTGCTTGCTCGCTGGGGCTGGCCTCTTTGATTTCATCCTGCAGGCTGGATTCTTCATGTTCATCAGGTAGGTGCTCAAGCTCTTGCGGCTTTCGAGGTTCAGTTCCAGTCTCCTCGATTACTTGCTTAGTTAGGTCTACAGAAGATGGCGAGGCGTCATCTTTTGTAGCGCATTTGCTGGTTTCATCGGGTAGTTCACCTGGTATCTCCCTTCTTTCGTCACGAGTTTCGCTTGGTGCGACGCTATGCAGCGTTTTCATATCTTCTTGCTTTTGTGGCATAGGCTCCAAGGAGTCTGGTTGAGTTCTCGACTTCAGCGTTTCGGTATCTTGCATAGCTTGCTCCATAGAGTCTTCACCAAGCTGAGGGACGCTGTCGTCACCGGCGTCTGCTCCATCATGAGCGGCTGCACCCAGAAATGTTTTTGAGTCGCGGTCACCTTGATCTGGCTGAGGTATGCCTTTATCGTAGGCACCCGGTTCGTGGGGCTCAGCTTGTTTTGACTTGGAAACACTGTCTGGTGCATCCTCGGGCACAGGTTCTATAAATTCACCCAGATGAACCTTCGCCGCCCCTTGTTCCTGTTTTGCAGTAAGATCAGAAGTACATTCATCATGCTCTTTATGTAGACCTGATGGCTCTTGATGTCTTTCAAATTCGCTAATGGCACCGCTATCACGCTCTTGAAATGCCTCAACCGGAGTAGCCTTCAAAGTCTCGCCTAGAGCATCATTAAATTCAGTACGCGACAAAGACTGCTGCAATAGCAGGCTGCTTGGTTCGGGAGCACGTTGGTTTTCTCTGTTATCGACATCGCCGACAGGCTGATCAACGTTGAAGTCGGTCACTTCAGCAACATCTTCCTTCAGGGGTATAGACCCAAAACTGTCACGACGCGATGGTTCCAGTTTTTCAACAGCCTTTTCTAAGAGATCTTCGGGCAGAGATGCGTCTGCTAACGATTTCACCTGTTGAGGAGCTTCCACCTGCTCTGGCCTTTGCAATATATGCTGCCCTGGCTCCTCATGCCCAGGAACTAGAACTGTTCCAGCTGTAACTGCTGTCTCAGAATGATCTAGTTTACGTGATTCTGGTTGTGGCATTTGCAGCTTCACGGCCTCTTCGTGACTTTGGGCTCGGTCACCAGCCTCGTCTGTAATCGCCTTCTCCACGTCATGAATGTCTTGTAATAATCCCGTACCTACAGGCTCAGCTCCTGGACCTTCGCAGGCCACCTCATCATCTTTCCTTATGTCTTTGTAGTCGACAACATCTTCTGTTGACATTTTCCTTTCTTTCTGTTCTGGTTCTTCTACAGGCAAATTTTCGGAGTGCGCCATAAACTCTGTTTCGCTTGGAGTTTTGTTTCCATCCTTGGTGGTTATGCGGGGCTCTAGTGTCGCATCCTGAGTTGGATCAGTTTCCTTCGGTATTTTCTCGACATCTTCCGCGCCGCTACGTTGTGCAGCGTTGTCTTCAAGGTGTCGAGAATCTGGCTTCTCAACTTTTCCCTCTGGCTTTTTAGCTTCACTGAATTCAGCGTCCTTATGTTCTTCGCTTGGTGGCCGTGAGGTCGCCACTAGATAAACGTCTTGCTCAGTAGGAGGCAAGACGGGTTGTACAACTTGTTTTTCTTCCATCACGCCCTTTTTTATATCAAGCTGCTCATCCGCTTCACGCGGAACTGGAGATTCACTTTGAAGTTCCGGCGCAGTTTTTTCAAGGATGGAAGTTTCAGTAACAGAGGCCACTTTAACGTCCATTTGTGCCGACGGAGCTTCTGGCTCCGGGCTTAGTTGAGTTTTAGCTACCTCAAGCCTGCTTTCCGCTGTTTGTTCCTGCTCCTTTAGTGAAATGGCCACATGGTCAGGTTGTGGAACGACTTCTTCAAGCTGGCATGAATCCTTACTTGAGGTCACCGGTACTTCTTGTTCTGCAGAAAACTCAGGCTCGATGCTCAGTCTTCGCTCAGGCTTCTTATGCTCAGCTTCCGGTGCTGCATATTTTTCGTTGTCAGTAGGAAGGCGGTCCTGAGGTTGTTCTGCCGCTTTGTCCGCACCTTCTTGTTTAGACAAATCTGATGTATCCGAACGTCGTTCGTCCCGTAAGACCCCAGCCTCCGCCTCTTGTATCCCCCCTGCATGGTCAGGCTGGTCCTCAATTTCTCTGGACAGCTTGTCGTGTGGAATTGGAATGTCTTCATGTAATTTCTTTTCTGGTTGTTGTTCAGTAGTACACGTTCCAAGGTCAGTAACCTCGCTTTCATCTTTTTGTTCTTGTGTAACCGATGGTTCCTCACTTTTCATGGAATCAACTTCACCCATCTGGACACCAGATGGCTCGTGCTTTTCTTCTAGTGGATGAGCGCCATCCTGCACCTTTTGCTGGTCTTCGCTAATGCTGATTGGTTCAATTGAAATCGGAGGCTTGGGCTCCTTTTCATAATCACTCAGCTGGCGTTCGGCTGGTTTTGATTTTTCATCGACCCCTACGGTTGGTTCTTCGGTAACTTGGGTTTGTTGCGCCGTAACAACCACTCCTGTGTCCTCTTTTCCGGCGGCAATCACCACTTCTAATCTTGCATCTTCTTTCAACCTGCTGGGATCTGTCTCAGGTGTCTTGTCTTCTAAGAGAATCGGCTTTTGTTCGAGATCGCCGTGAATGGGCACGCCTGTCTCTTCTGCGTCACACGGGATTGCACGTCCTTGATGTTCCTGGCTCTTTTCTTCGTCCTGATATGGTTTTGCACAAACGGGCATCTCTGCAACCTTTTCATTGCCAGATATTGGTAGTTCCACTCCAGCTTTTTCCTGTAGCTCACCCTGCGTGGGTTCAGTTGGCGTCAGTTCAATTTCAGCGGTCTCAGCAGCTTGTTTGGTATAATCCTTTTCAATGTCCGACGGTTTCACACCATCATATCCCAGGCATATTTCTTGGTCCGTATGATCAGCCTTGCCACTTGAAACATCTTGAACTCCTTGCTTCTCGTCACTAGTGCCGATTGGTTCAGAGAGCGCATACTCTTCGGTCTCTTTTTGTTCCGGCGAAATGCTAGGTTCAGGCTTCGTTTTGTGATCACTAAGCGGACCTGCTGCTGGTCTCAGTTCTTGTTCACCTATGAAGGTATGTTCCTTGGGAAATTCAGTTTGTTTCGCAGTAATAGCCCCTGTATCCTCCTTCTCTGTGGTAACCGACACTTTTGATTTTGCGTCTTCTTTGGTCTCAGCTATCTTGTCTTCGATAGTGGTCTCAATAGTCTTGTCTTCAAAGTCGGTGTTCTCCTCTATAGATTCGCTAGCCTTTTCTTCCGCGCCAGTCGCCACTTGAACCTTCTGAGATTCTTGGTCTTTTTCTTCATCACGATGCGGCTGAGCACGCACCGTACCCGCTGTGACTTCCTCTTTGACAGATGGCAGTTCAGCCTCGGCCTTCTCACGGGGCTTACCTTCCCTTGATTCAGTGGGTTTAATCTTGTGGTCAGTGGACTCTACAACTTGTTGAAGATCACCCTGATCAATATCCACAGGTTTCGCTTTATCACCCTCTCGCTCGATTTGATCATCCTGGCTAGTGGGGACATCATGATCTCTTTGCTTCTCTTCACTAGCGATGAGTGGCTCAAGGAGTGCACGTCCTTCGAGGTCTTTTTGCTCAAGCTCGTGATCACGCAGCGGGCTTTCAGCTGGTTTTAGTTCTCCCTCGCCCGTTGCCAAGTGCTCCTCGGGAACTTCAGTATGTTCCACAGTAACAGCCTCCCCTGTTTCGTCTCTGTCTGTTTGAACTGGCATTTCAGATCTTAAATCGTCTGTAAATTTATCATGAACGGTATCAGGTAGTTTATCCTCAATCTCAAGATTGTCTTTCGTGAGCTCCTCCGTAGTTTCTTCTACGCCTGATGGTATTAGCAGCTTCTGAGATTCCTGGTCCTTTTCTTCAGCACGATACTGTTCCTCACAAACAGTCCCATCTGTGACTTTTGCTGCGGCAGTTGGCAGATCAGCTTCGACTTCTTTGTGAAGTTCATCCTGTCTGGATTCAGTGGGTTTCAGATCATCAGCAGCCGGCTCAGCAACTTGGTGCAGATCATCCCGATCAATTTCCGCCTGTTTCATGTCATATCTGGGGCTCATTTCAGTCTCTATATCATCACCCTTGCTAGCGGATATGTCATGACTTCGTTGCCTCTCTTCACCGGCAGTGAGTGGCTCTGGAAGTGAAGGGCCGTCGGTGACTTCTTGCTTAGGCGAAATCCCAGGCTCGGGCTTCTTTTCTTCATCCCTCAGAAGGCGTTCAGCTGGTTTTGCTTCTCCATCGCCAATTGCAACCTGTTCGTGCGGAACTTGCGTTTGTTCCGCAGGAACCGCCTGCAGGCCCTCTTGGGCTTCTTCCGCAGGAACCGACTCCGTGTCCTCTTTCCTTGAAGTAATTGGCACTTCGGACACGACATATTCTTCAAACTTACCAGCAATGGTCTTAGGTAGCTTGTCTGAAAAGTCAACTGGTTTTTCTTCGAGATTTTTTTGCGTGAGTTCCGCTTCACGTTCTTGCACGTCACACGGAATTGGCAGCTCGTGAGATTCCTGGTCCGTTTCCTTAACTCGGTATTGTTCCTCAGCAACAGTATCTTCTGCGACTCTTGCTTCGTCAGACGTTGGCAGTTCAACTTGTACTTTTTCATGAAGGTCGTCCGGCCGGGATTCAGTCGGTTTTAGTTCGTAGGCAGTTGGCTCTGAAACTTGTTTGCGATCATCCTGCATCTGGTCAGCTTCCACTGGCTTCACTTCATCACCTAGGTCCACTCCTTGCTCCGTGCGATCATCCTCGATGCCAACGATATCCTTTTCCATGTGCCGCGTGGGAATATCCTCCCGTTCCTTGATTTCCTTCTCAACAGTTCTATCTGTGTCTTCCGTCTCCGCAACAGCTACCTGCTTCGCGGTAGATTCACTTTGGAGGTCAAGCTGTTTTGTATCGAGTGGTTTTTGGTCGTCCCCAGACGGATATTGTGTGCGCGGTTCTTTGCCACCAATGTCCTCGCCGAGTACGTCGACATCTTTAGCCTTTCCAATTTCTCCTGAATCGCCTTTTTCAGTAGGGCGCTCCTCCTCTTCAGCGGCAATGTGGCCGTCTATTGAATCAACGGAGTCCCTCCTCTTGATATCGAGAACTTGTTCCCTCGAAACGAGCTTGTGTTTTTCCATGGCGTCAAGTATCTCGTCTCTAGAGGAAGGTGCAGGACCATCTCCGGCTTCGCGAGGTGTGTCTAGAGAGTCTGGAGTTCTTTGTCCACTGGAGAGACCACGCACTCTGCTCAGGTCAGTCTCTGCCATTTGCCGAGTGACCGAAGAGTCGGCCTTCAGAGATATATCGATCACCTCATCCACAAGAGATGGTACACCTTCGGACGAAGCTGATATTGTATGTTCCGGAGACAGAGCATGATCGACAGGCTCCATTACTTCTTTAGTTTCTACTACTTCGGGGAGCACATCGGCATCAACGACTTGCTTCTCAGGTACAGGCGACTGGACTGCCTCAGTATCCTCTGCTTCTGCTGCAGCATGAGAAATTCCCAACACTACAGCTTTGATTGGAATTTCATCCAAAGAGCGCTTCTGCTTATCAGCCCCTTTCTTACTTTCGTCACTGCTAAGGGGTTCGAGGAAAGGTCTGTCTTCTTTTGTGGCTTCAGTTGCGGCTTTCTCCTCGACTGCTTCCTTGGATCCAGAACTTTCGTCGCCGGAATGCGCGAGAACCTCGACTCTCTTGTCTGGCTTTACTTGGGCCGTGGGCTTTTCGATCGCTGCAGGCTTCTCGTCTTCGGCCACTTGTGCCGGTTCCGTAGGAGTAGGTTTCGCTGTCCGCGCTCCTCCCCTTACTGACCTGACTGGTCTCTCAGCTGCAGGTTTAGGAGGGGCGCGCTTTGGAGAACTAGAAGCAGAGCTAGAGGGTGACTTTGACCTGGAATCTCGGACCAGAGGTCGTGTAGGAGGGGCAACAACTGGACGCGGCTTGGCTTTGACAGGCTCGGTTGTCTTGCGAGGAACTGTCTTGCCTTCTACTGCCATCTTGTTGGTAACATCCTTCGCTCCTTTGCTCTTGGCTTGTGGCCTTGCGGCTGGTGCTTTTTTGACCTCACGTTTCGCAGTAACCTTCTCCTCGACTTTCGCAACAATTTCCTCGTGCCCTCTGGTATCTATTTTTTCGATTTCAGCTGGGATCTTCTTCAGGGGCTTGTCACCAATAAGTTTACTTAGGTCTTTGTCTTCAATGTGATCTGTTTCGTTTTCTCCTAATTGTTCTACCATCTTTTCTTTGTCGGGAGTCATTTCGGCTTTTTTCTCAGGCACTCTGGTGGCAGTTTTCTCGGGGACTTTCTCATCTTTAGGGCTAGTTTTGTCAGCACCGGGTTTTTTCGCATCTTTCTTGGCACTTTTGGATGTCGGCTTTTTAGCTTCGTCTCGCCTTCTTGAGATGGATTCGACGGACCTGTTGGTTTGAGCTTTGGCTGTCGCCTTTACTTTTTCAGGGAGTGGTGGCGTAGGCGACGGTGACGGAGACTCCCTTTTTGCCGTTGCTCGCTTGGCTACGCTGGGCCGCGGAGGCACCGATGTCGCTCTGAGCGGCTTGTCCTGAACCTTGGATCGTTTTGAGGCTAGCCGCGTTTCGGCCGTTACAGTGCGATTGCCAAGAAGAGCCAGATGACCTAGTTTGCTAAGCCCATCAAATATGACGCTCTGCGGAGCACTCCCTGGCAGCAAGATGCGAGTGACGGGCTCGGTCACTTTGGCAGGACGCCAGACGAGAAGAACACAGACGGAGGTGTCCTCTTCCGTCGAGCGGCCTGGACTTAAGACGAACATCTCCAGTGTGCCGTGGCCGACCTTGTGGTAGAGCGTGAGGGGCCGGGCGTCTCTCTGGCAGGTCTGAGGCGAGAGTCCCATCTCGCGCACGCCTTGGAGAAACTCCAGTCCCTGCGCCACTACACTGACCACCAGCTGGTCCCGGTCTTTTTGCAGTTCTTCATCGGACGGAGACCGGACGGCATTGCAGAAGACGTGACCCACCTGCGGGTAGACCCGCTCAAGAGCCTTGCGCTGCGCCAGCGCCGTGAGCCCGCACGAGTTGAACTGGTTGAAGCGGGTCACAAGGAGCGAGTCGAGCCGGTCCAGGTGTCGGACGAACTCCCAGAAGCACGGCTTGCGGGCGAAACCGCCGTCCACGAGCAGAGTGAAGCCGGTGACACCGAACAAGGCGCAGTCACCTTGACCGCCAGGAAACACGTACATGGTCGGCCTTCGGAAACGGATGTTGCCTACCACGTTGGACGAGGGCAGCAGGCTCGTTAGGGGAGGGCTCGTCAGCACGGCGTCCAGGCAGCCAAGCAGGTGCGCCGACCCTGCTAGGCTGTCGGCGATGTCCGGAGGGTTGAGGCTCACGCCCACGGGAGGCTGTGCCCAGCTCCCTTCGGCCGAGCAGTGGACGTGCAGCGTGTGGAACTTCTGGCGACGCAGCACTTGCTCGACTTCAGCATCGTGCAGCGTCGCCTCGATGTCACTCGTGCTGTAGACGCCGTCCTGGAGGATCCAGTCTCCCGAGCCGGCGAACGCGTAGCCGGCGTGGATGACGTGTTTGTGCGTGGTGCCGGAAACCATCATGTTCTTGAAGCATTGGCGGAGCGTTGACACCTCCGGGTTTAGCAGAACCTCCAAGGCCAAGCTCTCGGTCGAGTGCTGGATCAGGAGCTCTGCAATAGATCGAGGCAGTGCAAATATGTCAGTTTCAGTAAATCAACTCCTCTTGCGCATAAAAGGATTGCCTGAAACACTGCTGCAAAGACAAAACACAAGAAAAATGTGACCTTTTAACTAATTAGAGCAAAAAATTTGAGGTAAATGAAACTCCTCATGAGTGGGACCGATCCTGCCGAGCGGAGCGCTTTTAACGGCTGTATATGCGTGTCATAAAATTACTAATAAAGCATCGTACCTTAAAATAAATAAATTGAGCGGGAAGTCACGACAGCAGTGTTCATTACGCTCATTCATTATGCTGAACCAATAAATGAACATCTTCCTCAGGCCACCTAGGTGCTAAAATGTAGTCGTTTGCCTTGAGAGAGACACAAAACTTCTACTTGAGCATTGTCGCTGGATTCCGCTGTGCCCCGGGCTATATGGTGAATATAAAATACGAAGATTTCTTAAACAGAAAAACTAACACAAGTTTTTTTAGAATCCCCCTTCTCTTTTGGGAACTCGAGGACCGGCCCAACGCGCACACTTCGCTCCGGCTTCAGAAACCCGCCACTCGGCGTTTCTTGCTCACCTCTTGCGAGCCACATCCACACCCGTACCAATGGTGCTTTGCGTTCCTCCGGTCTCAATGGCCACCTTTGCTTGCTTAGCGGAGGCCTTAGCTGCATGTTGCTCTTTCCATTGTTCAGAACTCTCCGCATCACGCCGCAATAGTTTCTATTCCATCCTCTGTTGCCACCTACGCGGCCATGCACTCTTTTCACACTCCATTTTACACTAAGGATCACCGCGTACAAGTGGCGACGCGATGCGGCCAAACATGCTCCAGCAACATGCCCGTGGCTTGGCGTGCCCTTAGTGTTGCTAAACTACACCACCCGCCTCTTCATCTATCGTACTCTGATTATTTCCTCATCTACCCGCACTCTTTCTGCTCCCAGAACTACACCGCTCAATTTTATTGCGCAAGCAAAATATGGGGCACGTCGGCACAATTTTCCCGTATATCCCAACTTTACCAGGCAAATGTCAATTTGTGCTTGTTCCCACACGGGCTGCATATTAGGCATGTTCGCGATTTGCTAAATTTAGCGCCGCGGACTCATCAGTGCCGCAACGTGTCGTCAGAGTTGACGTCAGCAAATTGGCGGGAAAGATAGACTGAGGGAAGTGGCACTTTAGAACACGCTTTTCTTGTTAGAGATGAGGTAAAAAACCCGCCCCCTCCCGCACCCCCCTCAAAAAAAAAAAAAAAAAAAAAGAAAAGAGAGAAAATGAACACTGAATACAACGCCCTCGTATAAGTACTGCGGAAAGGACACTCCTATTCCGTCCCAACTCTGCTGCGGTAAGTTGAAGTTTTTGTTGTGTGCCGAAAAATGCGTATTCCCAGTCCTGAAATGGCTGAGCAGCTCCATTCTGCTATAATTCTTCACCGTTACAAACTGGCCCTTGACAGCTCTGTCAAATCACTAATAAACGCAACGTAAAAGTGACGTTGCAAGACGCGCTGGCAACTGCAAAAATATACAGAGGGCGTCATCAAACACGGGGGATGCGTGGCATATCACGTGCGGAACTACCTCATGCAATCAAACTTCATAGGCTCGCCACAGACAGCAAATATGCAGCCGTCCCTTTTATTCGCGAACGGGCACTATTTCCCCAAAGTTGATCTTGTAGGTGGAAGCGCTCACACAACAGAAACGAAAGTAGAAAAAAAAAAAACAGAGACTACACGGCGCTAACTCGCAACTATTTGTTTATTGAGAAAAAAGACAAACATACTATACTTGCAACGTCCCACGTGGTGCGTTCATCTCGGCCAAGATAGAACCATGAAATTCACTTTTCACACGGAATAAATACATACCGGGGTACACGCGACAGTCGTAGGGTAAGGGAATTAAAAGAACGAAACCATAACATACCAAGAAGCTGCTACGATACTTTCATGGTGACTTTCATGGTTTTATTTTGGGAGAGATGAACGCACCACGTGAGATGTAGCAAGTATATGTTTGTGTTTCTTCTCAATAAACAAATAGTTGCGAGTTAGCGCCGTGTCGTCTCTGTCTTTTCTACTTTCGTCCCTGTTGTGTGAACGCTTCCACATTCAAGATGAACAGCTACCAAAGCTCAATGGTCCGTTCTACTGCAGTACATGTCCCCAAAGTATTCACATAATGAGCGCGTTATTTTGATTATACTTGCTCCTTCGCGGCTACATGTCGCTGCCCGCACGTCGCGCTTCTTTGCACAGCGTGCGTGCTATCTTGCCGTCCACATCGCATACTTCTGCCACGCCAACGCCGTCGCTGTCGCTGACCCAGTCTCATGCCATGCGTATTTCCCTCCTGTCTCCACACAGTGCAGCAAGAACATGAAGCCGTTAACACTAAGTGCAAATGCTACCGCCCCAACGCGATGAACTGCAGCAGGGCAGTTCATCGCGTTAACGTCCCGACCACGTTAAAACGTACTTTTTCGCTCACTGCACGACTATTGCGATCTCGTTCATATTGGGCTAATTTCATATCTGTCGTGGAGTTAGCTTAACATTACCCGCTGATTGCACGGGCGTTCATCATCCTGTTCATAATCCGGAAAAAAAGCTAGCACATTTTGTTGCGCACGTATCCGAGGTATTCGTGCAATGTCATCCAAACTGCATGACGCGAACTTTTAGTGGACGTTTTCGGCGCCCACTTCAGCGCCTGGCTGTTTTCGCTGCGAAAAAGAAAATGAATTGTGAAACGCGGGGCTGCCGGGATTAGCAGATGGGTAGTGCGGAGCTACTGTTTCACTCCCAAGCAAGGGAGTGAAACAGTAGTACTCTTGGGACTAGTACTGTTCGAAGTGAAACAGTACTGTTTCACTCTCAAGGAGGGAGTGTTTCACTCCCAAGCAAGGGAGTGAAACACTCCCCTCCTAATTGAACAAATGCAGGGATTAATCCGAAGCCGCCTTGCCTGTAGCGACGCCGATTCATATGAAAACCTTTTTTGTGCAAGCCTTTTCTAACACTCCCTGGCTGCCAGTGCAATGGCGTGGTTACCGGGCTGTGAAGTGTACGCCGAGCAACCAGCAACACACAGGCAGGGCTCAGAAATGTTAGCAGCTGAAAGTGGTCAGATGTCGTCGTCTGGCACGGTTTGGTGGTGATCATGATCAATTACCGAAAGGAGAAGCCCATTCTCACAAACGATCATAAAAGGGATGTAAACCAAGTTTTACGAGATTAATCGGATCAACTTGAGGATCTCTGACTAAGTATAATCGATATCTTTTAGCGGTATACTCTGAGGTGATTTATAAAATTCCCCAATTACATCATGAGATTAACATCTAACGTGCGGAGGCGATGTTGCCATTTTTCAAGGGGCTCATTTACAGGCATTTTTTTTCCGAGCAAAGCGTCTTCGAAAGCTCCGTTTCCATGGCAGCCTCGCGGGACTAAGTTTAACGGATCGCTAGCATGTTCATCGCATATACGGTGTGCGTGAACGACCAAAAAGGTGGCGAACTGCTTTTTGTTGCTTTTTTAATTGAGTCATGATTAATGTTCTACCACAATTGCATTTTTTTTTAACGAAAAAGCGGATTGCAGCTGTTGACACTAGTCCTCGTCTGTGACGATGGCAGCTGCAAGCCGCTCCTATTGTCGTTGCTTTGACGCCTACCTAGAGGTCTAATTAGACTGCTTTCTAGACTGCCTACGAATCTCTCCGTGAATTGGTATGCACGTTATAAGATCAAGATTTCGGCGAAATGAGTAAGCAGCGGATCACACGGGCCAAACATGCGCAATGCAGCCTTAAAAAAAATTGGCTCCAATCCACGCTATGAAGGTGGTTGGAAAGCAAAGCTTTCAACGACACCCACAACTATTGCCCATGCGACGTCACTTGAATTCACACACGTAGCTCTACAGAGAGTGAAACCAGACGTTCTGCCAGCCAGTCCCTGGAATTCGCGGGGGCGGCGTCCGGAATGCAGAAGCAGCGTCGGCCACGGCCGGGCTAGAGCGGCAGACGTCGCCGCTGTAGCCCGGCCGTGAGTCGGGAGAAATAAAACGGAGAGGAGCGTCTTTCGAAGGGTGAGACGGCAGAACCTAGTCATCCTGATGTGCTAGCTTGGGGCTACACCACCGCGCGACACAAGCGCAGACACCGAAACAATTCGGCATGTGAGCTTAGTGATTCCCATTTATACCAATTAAAACTACAGTTATAACGAAATCGCTTTACTCGAAATATCGCTTCATTCAAAATTTCCTCTGGTCCCAACCCAAACACATGCATTTTAGGCCGCATTACTCGAAGTGCACGAAGAGCTTGACCCGCTTAAAGCGAAGTGGTTAGCGGAGGCGTCGCCGAGCAGCGGCGACTCAGCGGCGTGTCAGGCTGTCAACATTGCGGGTCAACACAAGCTGGCGTTTCCCCGGCGCTTGCCTTGAGCCCGTCATGCTCTATTCGCCCCATCCGACTTCAGACAAACGAACTAAATGCGTAGTAGGGCCATTAAATTTTGTTCGTAGACATTGGTCAATGGCGTGGACGAGATGGTGCGCGAACACCGACACTCATTCCATAATATCAGCACTGTTGTCGACAACAGGGTACAAAAAAAAAAAAAAAAACTCATGTGCCGCAAACTTAACGGCTGCACAGCTGGGGAAAAATGGCCAGTGATCATGCAAAGCCCCTAGTGGAATACCGGTCGGTTTTCATGATTGCACTGTGTGCCCTCAAAGAGCGGTTAATCGTTTTTTACCTCAACAAACACAACCTTAAACTTGAGCCACTGCGTTTGAAGCGCTTTCCAGCACGAAACTCTTGTAACGTTCCGTGACGGCCGCACGCCCCCTATTAAAGTGGCCACTGCCACTGCCACTTCTATGTGCGGCGACAGGAGGGTGATGCAGTGCTTCGCCAAATTGGGGCAGGGGTGGCCTCCCGCCCAGCAAGAAGTTGAAACAGCTAAAGCTCCCTGCCTTTTTTGCACCTGAGTAAAATTTTACTTCACTGAATACATTGTCCTTTGATTCTCCACAGCTGTGGCGCAATTAAAGCTCAAATGCTATAGCTTTTCTCGAGTTGTCGCTTATATCGAAACACTGCTTATAATAAAATTTTAGGCCGTCCCGCTGACTTCGTTATAACGAGGGATTACTGTAGTTAGTTTAGTAAGTTTGAGAATTGCGAGAAAGCTGACGAAACTTTTATAATCGCTATTTATCAGAACCATTTGCTCCTTTCGCCTTTTGTAATACCTGTTAAAACGCCACCAAATTGGCATTCCCCAGTTCAGAAGACGGGGTCCAATGCATGGCAAGCAGTGCGTTTCTCTAGCGTTTCTCCAGCGGCCAGATGTCTGTATGAGGTGTCTACATTTTGTTTGCCCGCCCTGGAAACCAATCTTTAACGCATCTTTGCCGTACAACCATATAATTCCGTCTGGTCCGGGTTACCCAGGAGATGCTGTCGAACAAGGTAATCAAGCTGTGCGAAGGAAGGGCGCAATGGACGCGAAGATGCGTCAAAACCACCGTCCCTAAACCACCTAAACCACCGTCGCTAAAGCAGAGGACAAAGCCGACGGAATGGTCCCGCGAACGCGACCGCCGAGGTGAGAAGCTCTGGCGCGGGGAACGCTGGGTATAGGGACCGGTCACTGCTCAGAGGGCGCGACGAATATAGTACACCCAGCGCCGCCCCGCGGAAGCTTGAGCTAACTTTGGGTCGGTGAGAGCCAGACGGCGGGCGCGCGTTCATATATTCGGCACCTCTCGGTTGTTTGTTTTTGCAATTTCGCGAACGTTTTTGAAAGGTGTCTCGTGATTGAAAACTGTAATAGTTTCCCCATGTCTCAAGTGCTTCTGTGCGATTTCCGGGCAATTACGGGGCTGAACTACTACTGTCGGCCTCACGTGTGCGAGAAGTTAGAGATTGTACGTTCCCGCGCACGTATGCGCCGTGAAAGAAATCGATGGGACAGACATCGTTGCGAAGTGTCATTCTCAGCAAGGGAAGCTTATTTACAGCGCCAATTCAGGTGAATATTAATTTTTTCTTGTTTTACAGCCTAATAAAGTGACCCCAGCGTATACAACGGCGCTCCACGACAGAAGCGTGCTTGTGTTGTTTCCTCAGTTCGCGCAACCACACTGCAGTTACTTTTCTGGTTGCCCTTCTTCAGCTCGGTTGGTGTTGTCACTAATTAACAACAGATTCCAAACGTTATTAGCTGATGACAAAGTAAACGCAGTTCACACAGTTGGAAATCTGCTGCGGAGCTGCGGTCGTCTTTACGAAGTTTCCGTTAGTTTCGGCTTCTATCTTGTGAGTAATGTTAGAGTCGTCTTAGCGGCTAATTGTGATACAGTCTGTTCAGGCCGTTCAGAATACTCCAAAAAAGTATTTCCTCCTCCTCTCCAGCCTCTGCTTAAACAATAGTAACCTCAACTTTCAGAGTACGCAAAACGCATTAAAGAAGACAGCGCCAGTGAATGCAACCTTGCTTTTGATAGCTTGCCACGCTCTCGCTTGGAATGCGTAGCCGAACTCTGTACACTTCGGGGAGCAAAGTAGGGTAGTAATTGCTTTTGGCACCACCCGCGGAGTGCTGTGAACATATTCTTGTGCCGCCTTTTTTTGACATCAATTCGGTGCCGTGAATGTCGCTAAAAAAAGGTTACTGCTGATAAAACAATAGTGGCGGAAACCGTAATACCGTAATGTTATGCAAATACCACGACGGCATGCGATTCATCTCAGCGCGCGATGTGTATGGAGTGCTGAAAGCATACGTTTTAGTTTTACGGCCCTTCATGTCTGCGCTGCGCATAAACAGTCATCGTACTCATAATTTTACTCCTTCCACTGACAAAAAAATGTCATGGCTTTCTTACTGCTGAAATCAATTTCTTGCGACGCTTATTCTCCAGGGCTGCGCGAGAAACCTGTACATAACGATGGCAGGCTGCCTTTTGCGATTGTGGCATTCCTTCACGTAGCAGTAGCGGCGTGGCCACTAATTCTTTCTTGCAGCATTTTGATCCTTTCGGACCCTGCAACTTGCAATTATAACTATGTTTCTTAAAAAAAAACTTCCTCGACACAACGTCGAACCGCACGCAGCGCGCGTGTTTTTACATGCGCTGAACGGCTGGTCGCGACATCCACCGACCCAGAGTTGCTAAGCAGCGGCGAGAGATGGCGCTGCAGTCGTGCGCAAACTTCAGTGTCCGGTGCCTATATTCGCCGCGCCATCTACAGTGTGCTCCGTGACTGAAACCCTCCTCCCCTCTCCGCCGCCGCAGCCTCCGCCGCACTGGGAGTTTATTGTCCCGCACGCCACGAAAAAACCGTCGGCTGGTAGAGGTAGAAAGATTTGCTTTAAAATTCAATTCAGTGTCCCTCTAAGGTTGGTAGCGCATGGTGTCAACTACTAGCCGAGCAGCCTAGAAACCGTGGATAACTTCTGAGCACGCACCCTTCATGTAGGACGAGACTGTAATGAACCAGAATAGGGTTCTATCCTACTTCACTGTAGACGAGATTGTTTGTCATTAGCCGCAGGAAATTTTTTTCTCATGGTGCGCATTGTGCATGCGCTGACATTCCCCGGGACGTAGCTACGCTGCTGTGATAGCACCCGATGTAAATAACTTGCCTGGTTACCTAAGAAAAGGAGCATGGAAACCATGTAGTACAGTTTTGTTCATTGAAAAAACTATTTTGCCTCAACAACGATGGTGAAATTTCATGACGAACTTTAATGATTAAAATGATTGAAAAGGGCCATTGAATTTTGTTCGTAGACATTGGTCAATGGCGTGGACGAGATGGTGCGCGAACGCCGACACTCGTTCCATAGGAACAGCACTGTTGTCGACAACAGGGTACAAAAAAACTCCTGTGTCGCAAACTTAACGGCTGCACAGCTGGGGAAAAAAGAAAAAAAAAAGATTCAAATGAACAGAGTTTATTGGAGCGAACTAGTGTTCCGCTAACAGCTCAAGAAATACACAAGGGGCCAAGGAGCAGTCAACAAAGTGACGTGCGCAGGCGAGTGTCGGCAAATCGAATGCTGCGGTATTTTCCGTGAGAGCGTTTATCTTTTGGCGTTTATCCTTCGAGAACCGTCGAATGAGATTTAGAACATTTGCGATCAAAGACGAACATTCTAGTATAGTGAGGACAGGCGATTAGTCTTCGTACCAATTACATAGCAAGCGCGGCATACAAAAAAAAAGATATGCGCGCTTCATCTCTAACTTTGATAATACAGCTGGCCCCGGCCAGACGCTGGCAACAAAACACACAAGTAAACAAAGCAGACGGTATAGTTCGCGGCAATTTACGTGATCTTTGTCCATCCTAATTCATTGCTGACACTTGGACACAGACACAGGCACCGCACAACTTCACTTTCCTTTCACAATTCTCGTTAGGGTTCGGCTCAAGTTTCGCTCCATTTGTGCACAGTGTTCGCTCTTCGACGGCGCTGGCGTTCACGGGCGAGCGCGCGCTGGCGTTCTAGCCGTTCTGCGTCCGCTGTGTCTGTAGCTGGTAGGGGCTGGCGTTCCCCGAGGAGCGTACTGGGACCTTCCTTACCGTTCGGCGACCATGGCGGGAAAGGCCGCCTGATGTAGAGTGCAGCATTGAGCGAGTTGAAAATCCATCTTAATACCACAGGGCAACAAAAACATGGACAATAGATAAGGCACACAGGACGATCGCTGCAGCGCTCGTCCTGTGTGCCTCACCTTTCGTCCATGTTTGCGCTGTAGTATTAAGCCTTATGATGGCCGTGCTACCTCTTACATACCCGTTTCCTCTCCTCCTTCTCTACCACCCCCCGAAGCGCTCTTGCCTCGCACATATCACGCCCTAAAGAAAGATGAGCGGACACTTGTCGTGTTCTCTAAACGCTTTCAATTTTCATCACCAACGAGTTGACGCCCGCCTCCCGCAGAGGCGGGGTTCGCTCACACGGCACACGCCACTCGCCGCGGTATGTACGTACGCACTCGAACTCACCTACGGAGGTCTGGTAATTTATCGATGTGTATACAACCGCCGCGGTATGCTACGCTACGCACTCGAACTCACCTACGGAGGTCTGCGTAATTTATCGATGTGTATACAGGGCGGGAGGCGGACTTGCGCAGTGTGACGAAATCCTGCACTGGAGCGCCGTCGATGCGGTGGCGCTATCTGTCGGCCCAGCGCCGGGTACGCCACGTGACGGCGCCTCTCGCCCAGCCACTCGCGCGCGCTGCATCCTCAACCTGTTCACATCCTGCGACGGAATCAGTACTGCCGGCATAAGCAGAAAGCTCGTTTCAATCAGGGCATGATCGGTTCTGCTCAGGTAATTTGACATCCCGCCCAACGGTCAGTCATGCGTGTCTAGCAATCGCCTCGTCGCGCACGTCACCGTTGCTGCATTCGACGAAACAACTATTGAACAACGCACATGAAAACAAGACGTTTCTACTTTGTGAGTACATCGCAACAACGTAATGCTCGTTTTTCCGCAGTGCCTAAAGTCATGATTGCAACCGCCTTAACGCCAGGTTCACACACGACACATACGTAATAGACGGCGCTACAGTGACCTCTACGGAAAATGTGTATACAGGGCGGGAGGCGGACTTGCGCAGTGTGACGAAATCCTGCACTGGAGCGCCGTCGATGCGGTGGCGCTATCTGTCGGCCCAGCGGGGTACCTTCGCCGTGCGTGACGGGCATAACTCTCGCCTCTCATCGCCGCACATTGCGAGCCCCTAAACAGCTCCGCTGTTAAAATAAAGTCTCCGGTGTACATGTATTCAAAAGGGCATGAAATGTTCCAGGAAACGGTACGGTTCTTGCTTCAGCGAGCTAGCGCCACAAGACGTACTTCAATGAAAAACGATCGCCGTGGAGCATATCTTTGTGAGTACACACGAAGTAATGGCGCAAACTGCAGTGAACGAAGTACCCCCCCCCCCCCCCCCACACACACACACCAAGATGTAGAGTATGTCCGAGCAAAGCGCGGATATCAGCGGCGCATCCGCATGCTCCTCATAACTGGCACAAATTTCGCTCCACGGTGACGTAACCTGGGCAGGAATGGCGTCGTATGGGTCAGCACTGAACACACAATACTCTGCGGATTAACGGCACGTTGGCATTCAAGTGACCAGATCAAAAGGAACTAGAGGCCGCCAATAGAGATCGCCGGAAAATGGTTGGGCCTCTGCCCCATATCTGTCCTTCAATACCTCGAATATTTGCTTGAGGTTGTATTTGTTACCAGTACAAAACAGCCCTTTTTTTGATGAATTCCCAGCAGAAAATGACGACAAGAAAAATTTCGTATTTTCACGTGTCGTTCTGTCGTCTTGTCGTTTTGTTGTCGCGCCGGGAGTCTCATGTTCTGTCGTGCGTTGTATCCATGTACTCATTTTGATGTTCCGTCGTGCCAAATTCCTGTTTTGTCGTGACCCTGATGTTCCATCAGTTGTCGCACATGGTTTGAATGTCATTTCCCATTGTGAAGAGTAACGTAAATGGAAGTTCTGTTGTGAATACAGGAATGTTTGTCGTTGAGAAAATTAACTTTGCCGTTACGACAGAAATATGTGTCGTAACAACAGATGGCTTTGTCGTAAAAACAGGACTTCTGTTGTCACAACAAAGTTTTTGTCGTACGGCAAAAATTCTTGTTAGGTTTTTGCGATATTCCTGTTGTGATTTTAGACTGGGTTAAACATGTGTTTTGTCTTCATGGCACCTTAATTTATGCAACTCAACCTTAAATTGATAATTAGGATAGCTGGTAAGGCGGCCGGCAAGGCCGGAACTTCTTTTCTCTTATGCCACCAATTACATGTTAACTAAGAACTTATACACACTTCCACTAAATAGTAAAACAATTACGTGGGTTAGACTGCACAATGCGGCCACAAATGAGGGATATGTCCCTTCAGTTCAGTGCACCTTTAAAACTGCCTTTTGAAGGCTCACGAACTTCGACGGTCTTTTTTTATACTTCTGAGTAATATACATGATTATAAAACTGGGTCTGCGAGTGCATTCGTGGAAAATTTCAGTGTAAAGCTGTAGATTTAGTATATGTCGGCATGACGACCAGAGAGTTCTAGGAATATATAAACTAGTACAGTGCGCGGTTGATACCGACGTGTTCTTCATGTCTGAACTTCACACCATTCAATTTTTTCTTCGAGAATTTAGCGAAATAGTTAAATAATGACAAGTTTAACAAGTGATAACAATGATAACAAATGGAACCCAATGAAATCAAGTAAACGGCGTTTTTACGGATTTGGTTTCATGAAGTTGGTTTCAGGTCGCGCCGAGAGGTACATGTAATTTACAGAAACGTGCTAGCTTCATCCACACGATTGCTCATTCGGTTTCACTTCGGTTAGAATAACTTCTTCCACTGAAACCTTTACTGAAAATATTCTGGTATGGGGTGCAGTAACTAAAACATATAGCAGACCGGTCTTACAAAAAGATATGTCGGGCGCTGAAATTTGAGCCGTGCTATGAAATTATGAGGAGTCCTCACACAAGTCAATGTTTGCACTAAGGCTCGGCGTTCATCTTATGTACATATATACGTACACGTATGTCTAAATGTGGTGGCGTCCATGTAACCTAAAAGAAATCAGGAATGACATTTTCGCGAAGCCTACATACTGTGCGTACTTTAGCGAACTTAAACACTGCAATGTAACCTTTATGAGACCAGACGCCCAGTCAAGGTATGCTACGCGCTCGGAAGAACCATCGCAATGGAACCAAATTAGGAATTTGTATACACGTACAGTCTTTGTCAAAATTTTCTAGGCAAGCTTAAAGTGCGCAGGCCGCAAAAAGTGCAATGTACAGGCTTAGGTCGCGAGCGATACTGACGCGTTTTATGTCGCGAAGCTAGAGAAAACACCTCTCTATCTTACTGTAATTAAATAATTTTGTCACATTTAAGGGTAAATCTAATTCTCTGAATTCTTTATGGTCCAGTAGGCTTAGGTTTGGCGTAGAAAATTTTGACAAGGGCGTACGTGTCGGGAATACACAAGATTATGTTCCGCGACAGATAAAATAAAATAACAGGAGCAACTTGTCTCATGCGCCAGTTGGGCGGCTTCGAAACACGACAAATAAATATCAGCGATCGCAAGCTGCGATCAAATACTCGGAACAAAAACAAACAAACAGAAAACTATGTATTCCAAAGGGCACGAAACGTACCAAGAAACGGTGCGGTTGTTGCTTCGGCGTGCTAGCGCCGCAAGACGTACTCCGATGAAAAACGATAGCAGTGGAGCATGAGCTCAGATCAAGTAATAGGCCTAAACTGCAGTGAAGGAATTCTACTATTAGAGAAATAGAGGAGGTCAACGCGAGTTGCGGATCTCAGCGGTGCATCCGCATGCTCCTCATAACTGGCACAAAGGTACCGGGAAACGAGTCACGAGGCAAGCGGGTCGCGCCCGCGGTGCGCCACAAGTCTGTACTCCGCGAGAAGTTCGTGCAACCGTTTCAGCGTCACTCGCATTACTTTCCCGCTATAAAACAGTACAACCGCGAACCGCTGACCGGGTATCCGAAGTACTCTCCGGATGTCGACGTCCATCTCTTCATCTTCCTCATCCTGCCAGGGGCGAGAACCGTGTCGGGCGGAAGAGCCCGTCCCAGAGCGAGTCGGCGTTACTCATAGTCTTGGGGGAATCACCCATGTGCACGAAGAGTGCCTTTCTCGGGACGTGCCTCAGCGTACCTTTCAGGCGGCCCATAACGCGCCGTTTCCTAAGGTCCACAAGGCTGACGTTAGCCGCAGCAGCGAGCATGCCCGTGGCGTAGACGTCGTCCACCCAGAAGAAAGGCACGCGTACACTGGCGCTGTACAGCATCGGGAGCACGTCGGCCGTCATGACGTAGCCCATTCCGGCGCAGTACGGCGGGTAGGCCTTGTTCGGGTACTCCTCTTCAGTGACGTACCACTTGCTCGACCGGTTGCGCAGAGCGGACACGTTGTGGTACAGCAGGCAGTGGATCTGTGGCGGACGTTCGGGCATCTTCTTCACGTGGTTCACCAGTGCCTCGACGTTGACGAGGGTGTCGTCGTCGACCTTGACGATGGTCCTAGTGGCTTCCAGCAGGCAGTTGTCGATGACCCAGCGGGATCCGTGGAGGAATTTGTGGGTGAGGTTTCGGTACGCGTCCACGATGTCCAGGAGGACGACGTCGCCGTGTCTGTGGGCCTCCGCTTCGACGGCCGCCTGCAGCGCCGGATCGCGCACTCTCCCGACGAAGAAGACGAGGGTGGTGTTGGCGGACGCCTCCATGTGAGGGTCGCCGATGGTGCGCCGCAGGAAGTCGCGCCTCTCGGTGTGGTTGGGTGCAGTGTGCACGAAGTAGAGAATGCGGAGGCCAGAGCGACAGGCGGCGGCCGCTTTCCACCCAGGATGCCTTCGAGGGACCTCGGAGATGGCGGGAACGGCGCTGCCAATCCGTAACCGCGAGTCTAAGTAGTTCCTGCAGACGATGACGCAAGCGCCGCCGAAGCAGCACAGAAGCGAAAACGCGGGTAGAATTTTTCTTATTCGGGCTCTGGACACGCGCTTCTCGCGGAATATGCGCACGCAGACTGCGTACCTCTCGTACATATCACGGCGCTGAGAAGGCTTCCGTTCCTGTTACTTCGCTTTGATGTGTGGACCTACTGACGCATGGGTCTCTATCTTGTTTCCTTAAATAGCCTCATCACATGGACGGCCTTCTTGTAGCTTCAAAAATAGCGCAGCGCCAATTTACTGTCAGCTGTCACAAGAAACCGATAACGAGAGGAAGAATGATACATGAGTGCATTAGTTTCTTTATTCTGTGTTTGCGGGCATATGCTCGCGCCTTAGGAGTTAAATGACACCAAGAAAGCTGCAAAGAAGGTGAACTGGACTACAATCTCTGCGCCGCTGAGGCACGTGTAGCTTCCGCTGTGCTTCGTTAGTTCTAACTACGATGAATGCTGTATGTTTAAACGACAACGCTGACAACCATAAACGCAATTATGGCTCTATTTGGTGAAAATATCTGAGAATATTGACATTTCTGTGAACCATATTTGTTGAACTGGGTTGAAAAAAAGAACTGAACAACGTTTTGAGTTTCATGACAAGTGAACAGCCACCGCGAATAAAAATTAGCAACGCAAATGGCTAAGACATTCCGAGAGAGACGTGAAACATTCTTAGGCTGTGACTCAGCTGCGAGTTGCAGATAGTCGTTTCTCAATTCGCCTCGCATGGCGTGGTGTGCAGCAGCGCACACTAGAAGGAACTTTCACGTCCAATTTACGATTTCTTAGAGATTTGTGTTAACTAATTTTAGGGGCGTAGCACCTTCGGGGCTGGGGCTGTTGACGTCTCTTGTCGTCGTCATCGTAGTCATCGTCTCATGTAGTCAAAGTACTAAAACGCGGGGACACTCGTTTACGTCTCACGCTAGAACGCTTCGTGCTTGAAAGACAAGAGACTTTTACAGCAAAGCTGTATATCTCTACCCCCCAACGGTTTCATAAGAATACGCTTATACACTGCATGTTTCGCCCCTCCCCAGGTTTCACGTTAGTGGAGATGGCCCGGGATTTTTTTTTACATCTCATACTTACCCAGTTCCTCAAACTACCACCTAATTGGGCTTGGCCTTCTGTCGATGGAGGAGGAGGGCTAGCGATTCGTTTTTAAAGGACGGGGGAAAAGAAACGGACTGGGGATAGTTTGAACTCGTCCGGGAGTTCACCAACATACAACCCAGTCCCGGGGTGGGGAGCCTCTACAGGAACGGTAAAGCGCAGATGCGAGCTTGTTGTGACGAGGAGAGAATACTGCGGCGGTTCCGGCCATTTCGGAGTTCGCTGTACTGGGCTGTGGCCGACACACGGGTACTGAGGAGTGGGAGCTTACCCTCAACGGACCGCACCAGCAGAGCAAAAGCCGGGGCATATCAAAATCCAGGGCGACGGACCGCGCGGACAACGGGCGGATGGCGACTAGGGCTTGTGGACACCCGTTGAGTTCTAGCTCCGCCTTAGGGGTATACAAGACACTCTACCACCCTTGTGTCAGAAGTACCCTGCGCCGTATCATCTCCCGCCATGGATGTATTCCCCCTGGCGAATAGTAACCACAATACCGGGCATCAGCAGTAAATCCAGGTTGCCGATTCCAGCCATAAAGTACTTTACTCTAGAGGGCATTTGGAATTGCTACCCTAACCACAAGCATGTTTACGCCGAAGCATCGGTGACGGCCACCTCATCTATGGTCGGAATCTGGGTTCCATCGACGCGGACCACAATTGCGGCCAGGTTAACCCGCAAAGCAAGAAGTTTTCTTGCCGTAATTAGTCCGCACAGTAGGTAATAAAAAGTTGTTATTGGCTGCAAACCTGGTGAACTTTTTTGTCCTTAAGCGAACAAGATCGATGGCACCGTATGAAATGTAGCAGCGAAGTAACTTGCAAACAATATGCCTAAGTTATAGTTAAACAATTGATTTACTGGTAATATCTTGTTCTTACGCAACAGGTATGGAGCTGAAGAGCGATATGAATTACGTCTGATAATGCGAATGTATTGATTCTGGATGTGTCGGACTGATGAGATATGGGAAGAATATGCGTTACCCCAGGAGGCAACGCCATAATTGATATGACTATGAATGAAAGCGAAATACAACGATAGCAGTGCATGATGAGAAAAAAAAACCGCCGTGCCTTCAATAATGCGCCGATGCCAAATGCGGTGTTCAGCTTAAGTTGTAAGAAATGAAAGAAAACGTAAGGTTAGGGTCGAGTTAGATGCCAAGAAATGATGAATGTTCGGACGGAGAAATGGTGTGAGATCCGATCATTATGGCACGGAGGATACTGGTCTGCCTATTGGAAGTCCTGAAAATCATGAATTTAGTTTTTTGCTGGGTTAATAACTAAGCAATTGTCGCTACACCAGTTAACGACGTTATTGAGCACAGCATTCAGTTTGGAGGTGAGGGAAACGCAATGAAAGGAAGGAAGTAAATTTGCAAGGTCATTAATATATAAAATAAAGAGCAGCGGACCCAAAATGAAACCCTGGGGTACACCTTGGTTGAATGTTACGGTTTCAGAGAAGGTATCAGCCACATTTACTGTGTACTGCCTGTTCAGCAAATACTTTTTAATAATGTTAGAGGTGGCCCTGTTACCCCATATGCTTCTAATTTCTGGAACAAAACATCGATTTAATCGTGATTAATCATATCAAGTGCTTCACTGAAATCTAGAAAAACTGAACCCCCAAAATTTCAGGTGTCGATTGATTTTTTATGTAGTCTGCTAAGGAAAGCAAGGCTAGGTTAGTAGAAGGCCCCGATCGGAAACCAAACTGGCAATCACTCAGGAGATTGAATTTACATAAATGGCTATTAACGCTTTTAGCAAATAAATGCTCACTTAATTCACTAATAAAGGTTGTTGCGAAAAGAAAGAAGACCGCTTGCCAAAGTAGAGATCATCATCATGAGGAGAAAAGAAGAGGATAAAAGAGGTGTTCTCAGCAGAGCCATGGCGCGGGTCTAGTTCCTCAAGATTTATGGTGCCGAAACCCTGGAGGAACGGCCTGGTGGACACGAGATGACGGCGCACAGCGACTTCGAGGCACGCGAGGCCCGGGAAACCATTTGATGTCCTGATCCCGTGGGCCTTGCCCTCGAACGGCGCCCCCCATGGCTGTCTGCTCGATGCACCGCACCGACCACTGGGAACCCGGTAGTGTCCAGCAGCAGCACCGTATACAGACCCTCCCTGTGGACCTTCAGCCTACTGAGCACAGGGAGGCCGTGAGTGAACTGAAAGAGCTGAGGGGCACTCTCCGTGTGAAGATAACCGAACTCGTCAGAACAACAGACAACCTTGTGGAATCACCGACACCGAGAATAAGTACGCTTAAAATCATCCTCGAATCTCTTACCGAAGTGCTGGACGACATAAATGATCTTGACAGACAGATACGAGATCTCCTAGATGTCGAAGATTACAAAAAGGATTACGAAGAGTCTGACAAATACTTATACATGATTTTCGGCGCGCGGTGGCTGCTTAATGACAAGTTATCCAAGATGAGCTTGATCCGGAAGGAGATAACCACGCATCATGTCACGAAGAACAACCTTTCATGGAGACCTTCGGCAACCAATCAAGTGCCACCCGTCCTAAAATCATGGAGCTCGTTGGTCACCTCTACAGCTGCCCGTAATAAGCTATCTGAGTGCGCAGACCAATTAAACATAACGAATACACTGCCAGTAGGTGACTTGAGAACTTCCACAAATGCTATGCTGTGGTCACGGATAGATTTTGTACAGAGTGAAGCACTCTTAGCACAACCTCCTGAGGCCGTTCCCGATCATCAGAAGCCAGTTGATTCAATGCGTCTGATCACGAACACCGACATGAACACCGACATGAACCGGTGCAAGAGGCGAAGACAGCGGGACAAGCCTAGCAAACAGAAAAAGGACCGCCAAAATAAAGGCGCGACGCAGAGTTTGTGGACATTCGCCTAAACTACGACCCAATTCCGTCAGGCGGAGGGCAACTAGTTCCTCCACATTTACAAGGCGTGTTCAGGCACGGGAGGTTCGGTCGAGACAAGTGCGATCCCGACCAAGACGATGTGAGAGACCAGCTAGACGCGAGACAGCCCGAATTGTCTTCCCTGCAACACAACAGAGGGCCGCTGTACCTTCATCGCAGATACTACCGAAGACCGTCATTAGAAAGCAGCATCTAACGTCAAAGCACCGATGGAAAATTAAGCTGCTGACGAACGGTGACCGAACAGCTTGACGGATTCGAACTAAGCTACTGAACTGACTAGAATTTTATGTTTCTGGCATTTTTACTCCCTCAAGTCATTTTTTTTAGTAGACGCATCACTGTCGCGGGCGGGAGGATGTTGCGAAAAGAAAGAAGACCGCTTGCCAAGGTAGACATCATCATCATGAGGAGAAAAGAAGAGGATAAAAAAGGTGTTCTCAGCAGAGCCATGGCGCGGGTCTAGTTCCTCAACAGTGGTAAGAACGAAGGTGGGGCGATAATTAGAAATTAACCGCCGGTCACCTTTTTTATAGATGGGTATGACTTTTGCTTTTTTAGGGACAATTAAAGAGCTTGTATGTGGGTGATTTTTGCCGATTCCCGGGTGGCGCTTCAACAACTAGCACCACTTCTGCGGGAACAACTGTCCCACGAAATACAGACCCTGAACGCACAGGCTGCCAGCTTGCTTCACGACAAAGTGCTACAGTGGCTACCTGGAAACCGTGGTGAGAATGGGAATGTGGTGGCCGACGAAACAGCTTGCGCGGCCCACACCCAAACTACGTCATCATACCGATTCCTTTCTCTCGAAGTGATGCCGGGACGCTTGGCTACACTGTGACGCGGCAGTTACAACTCTCAATATAGACGGACAGATCCAACAACTATCAGCCATTGTACAGAATTGATCCCGCCTGCACTTTCCGAATGCCGTGCGGCCTGGGAAAGCGCGATGAAGCAATTGTTCGCCGCATTCGCTGCAACGTCGCTTTTACAAGCCACGATTTGCACAAGACGCACCGAGTTGCCTCCCATCACTGTCACGCTTGCAGTGTCCGTGAGGACATAGAACATGTACTGTATGTGTCCCCGTTATGACACGCCACGGCTAACCTTGAAGACAACTTTGCGACTGCGTGCTGGTGCACTACTGAAACTTTGCGACGCCATCGGTCCATGGCACTCCACTGCCGCGGCAACAGGAGTACAAGGGCCTTGGTGTCATTTCTCCGTGACTCCGCAGTCTGAAAGAAACCCTGTGAATTTTTGCCTTAACATGACTACTGTGAGTGTAATGTGTGCGTGTTCCTGCGTCTGTCAGTTTCTGAGTGCTTATTTGCATTTGTTAGTGTTTATATGAGCTTTTGTGTCTTCGCTTCCTTCCATTTTCGCACCTCATGTTTACGTGGAGTGGCAAGCCAAGCTCGCTGCCAGGCTGAGTTCTCTTGGTCATTAAAGGCATCCCTCCTACTCCTCCTCTAGAGTTGGCGACCGAAATAACACCGGCTTCGCGACAAAATGCGGCGACAAAAAAAAAAGAAGCAAGTAATAAAAAAGAATATTGTGGAATCCTGGAGGCCACCTGCGAACACTGAAGTCAGAGAACGTAGTTATTGTGCTTTAATTGTTCCAGAAACACTCGCTACCGCGACCGTATCGCGCCCAGTGCTTTTGCATACGAGCATTTTCGCGCTGGGCCATAACACACTGCTCGTGCGTCGGTCCTCTAAGCAAATTTAATGGCCGGTCTGCGCATCTCCCCTAAACACTTGAAAAAGAAGAACGCGACAGTGAAAAGAACGCTTAGGGGAGCAAGTGAGGTTACGAAATATCATCAGGGCATGGAATATCATTGTGCACTGTTTGGGTCTACACTCTTAGGCAAAAAGGACTAAAATAGGGACTAAAATACAGCCTTTAGTCTTCAGGGGCCACCGTTCATCTTCAAGGGGAGTATCTGCGGCAGAGTACGTGCCGTGTGTATAAATGCGGACTAACTGTTCGTCCCCGCCGATCTATAAGGAGTAACGGGAAGACGAAACGCATGCAGTTAGTCTCTTTGCTGCGTCGTTAATCAATGGCGTCTCGTTGCCTTTCGCGCATATGTCTGTGAACAGTTTTAGATTTCCAAAACACAAGCATTGCAGCAGTGGGTCCTTTAGAGATGGTGCCACGGGAGAAAATATCATTTAATTATAAGAAAATCGCCTAGGGTTAATAGAGCGCCGGGTAATAGCAAGAAGCGGCGAGCGCGATCCAGGTTATTCTCGGCGAGGTTATGTTGATACGCTGTGTTGCATACGATTTCGTTAACGGCCAATGAAAGCTTTCAAGCGCCTAACAGAACGCAAAAATTAGTGACAATAGCAAAAGTGGATTGCTGAGCGTAATGAATACGCATATGTTTAACAGACAAGAAAAAACGCATGTTGCTGATGACAACTGCAAAACAAAAATGCTCGCTACAGGTAAGCGTCTCGAAGTTATCTTTTACCTCGGTACATAATTGCCTTGGGCACCAAAGCTATGACAATGCTGCAACTGCTGTAAAACCCGTTGTCCGTAGCAATCGTCTAGCGCAATTTGAAGAATTCAGGCTAAGCAACACCGAATTCGCTTTCGCCGATGCAGGAAAATATGGCATGTTTCCTTATTCTGACACTCACACAGACGACACCTTTCACATACGTTTAGAGCACTTAACATATGTTATCGAACCCGAAAGCACTCAATTTGCGGAAACAAATTTGGCCCAGCTACCTACCTCAACTGGGCGATGACGAGTAGATTGTTATTTACAAGAAAAAACTGCGGTTGTGAGGCTGTACTTAAAATCAAACTGAGCAATAGCAAAGTCAAAGCAAGCGCAAAGCGCAAATCGCGGTCACGTTCGCTTGCACGGAAAAATTCGACTCGAATGCAATGGATCTGTCGCGTTAGCACATAACTACACGTTGTACACTTGAATATTAGAGAGTTTTAGCTGACCGTTTTTCACGGTCCGCTCCGCTCCGATAGCAAGCGGGAGCGCCACTGCGCATGCTGGCGCGCTTGTCCGAGATCGGCATTGGCTGCGGTGGCGCCGAGCGGGCCGCCGATACCGGAGCGGAGCGTCGAAAACGGTCAACTAAAACTCTCTATTATCTACTACTGCCTGCACCTGGCGGCGAGGTCAAGCGGTAGCGCTTCGGGTTCCTGGCGTGTATTTCCTGGCGTCGGTGGTTCGATCCCTGCTGGTGCCAACGTTTTTTCTTTTTTCTGCGACTCTACGCAGTTCGTCCTCAGTATCGGAACGGACCCTCCGGGTGGGGGACTAACCGTTCGTCCCCTCGCAGTTAGTCCCCAAAGGGACTAATGATTGTGGCAGAGGCCGTTAGTCCCCGAAAGGACGAACTTTTAGTCCTTTTTGCCTAAGAGTGTAGAGTTAGCCCACCCTAATGTTGGGTGGCGATGATACGGCGCACAGATATCACCTCATACTTTGGCGGCTAGACCATCATTAACGACAACAGATCCAATGGCAGGTCTGTACGTTTCGTTCATTTTTAGATGCGAAGCATCTCGTGCTCGGGACTCTGTCCCTCCCTCCCTCGTTGTCGTTGTCCGCCGTCCGCACTGTACTGCGCATGCGCGTCTTTTCACCCCGAAGCATTTGCTGGCGTCAGCGCGTCCACTATAAAAAGAAATAGTTAGGCGGCGCCCGGTTTCGATCCCACGTCTCTGGCCGCAACGGAAACGACGAACTGTTCTAAAACTAATGTCAAGGCTAACTGAGCGTCAACGGAAACGACGAACTGAAAACTAATGGGAACTTCAGTGGACCCAATGGCTGCTTCGCATTCTACTCAGGGTTCCCCTACTGGAAGATGGTGTAATTTTTGGCAGTCTAAGCTATGGTGCGTTCCAATTTCCCACTTAGACGGCTTCATTGCCGTCTTCGCGGACAGTCTGCCATGTCAAGCCCCGTTCCAATTCGAACGAAGGAGTCAACGGAGACTGCTTCGAGGAGACATAATCGAAGTCAGAAACGATTGAGGCTTCCTTGCTGTCTAAGCTACTAAGTGTTAATATTGTGACATGTTCACTTTTGTTCTATTGAATTATTTAGTATAAGTGGTGCAGATGCTTTTGTGTAGTTCTTAAATCACAATATTCGTAATAACAACGATAATATCATTTACGAAACCTGCGGCTTGGGTTTCTCAACATGTCTGCTACAAAGTTGTCGTCCGCGTTGGTGACGGCTGCGGCGTTCCAATTCTGCTTCCTGAAGACGTCTAATTAGACTACTTCTTAACCTGTCTACCAAGCTGTCCGCGAATCAGAACGCAGCCTTAGAACTGTGGGTACTAGCATGTCTATACAGCATGAGCGGACTTACCGTTGTGCGGCCCTGCGCTGACCTTGACGGAAAGGCAGGCCTTTTCGGCCGAGGTCAAATCGGTGCCCGTGGCCTTGACGTCCCATGACAGCAACCCTGCAGGAATAGAATAAGGGAAGAACCTTAGCATTGGCGGCCATTCTCGGCACAAGACACTCGGATGCAACTTCTAGAGCAAGAAACTTGAAAATAATCGTGCATGTGGTACAACAACAAGACGGAAACAAAACGTTTACACAGGGGGTTGTATTGAAGAATACGCGTGAATCTGGGCAAAAGTTTTCCCCATCGAGCAACATGGAAGTCTTCCTAGAAACAAAAAGGTCACCGCGACCTGCCTGATCACATCCGCGGCAATAGAGGAAATGCACGTCACTACAAATGCGTAAGAAAGTTTCGCACGTCTCAGTGCTATTAGAGATTGCTGCTGGCAGACCCCTCCAACCCTAAAAAATTAATTAATTAAAAACGTAAACTGTACAGCGCTAAGTTCTGCAATGGTACCAACGGCATGGCGTTGCACTCCTTAACGGGCTCAGGGGCTTTACCACGCTATAAACAACTACGCAGTGACAATAAGACATAAAATAGGAAACACCCGGAACTTAATTGCATATAGTGATCGCAACATTTTGAAAAAGAAAAAAAAGTGCGCGTACAAAATAAGGAGTTCTTAGCGTGAGAAGATCGGCTTTATTGACCATTACCGAGAACAACGCTGCCAAATATGTATCTGAAGCTTCCAAGCTAAGTGAAAGTGCCGAAACACGCACGGGCGAGAATTCTTTACCGTTGTATTCAAATGAAATCGCTCTTATACCGCGCGTGCTGCCGTTCGCAACCAAGTGTAGACCGTTTATATACCGGTCTTGCTTAAACATACAAGGAAACAGAGAACACCCAACACTTCTACGCAAAGTTAATTGAAGGATAAATCCACTTTCCTCTTACACCGAACTACCATTAACTACACAAGAAGCGCCTCGCAGCACTTTGAAGCAGCGTGAAATTTGCTTAGAGAATCAGTGAAAGTAAGAGGTTCTGAAAGGCCAAACACGATCGCCTAAAAGAACGTGGCGCTTGACCTTTTGCAAGGCTTGCCTTTTACGCTTGTACCAAAAAAGGAGGGGGGGGGGGAGAAAATGGGTACAAGTTTCTGCTTTCAATGAACGAAGCTCATCATCGGTGAGTCCCGCCTACCATTTACGCGCATTGGGTTGGCCTTCGCCTCGGAATAATATAATAAGGGATGTTTTTTTTTTAAGTTCTGCCCTCTACAGCCCTTGCGTGCAGAAGGCAGAACAAACATCAGTGACACATTATGAGGCTCTGTTGCCCAAACATAGGCTCTCGCTGGCTTACGTCATTTGCAAGCATTCCTAAAGACAATAGTCGTTCTTGGGCTACCTCAACCCGAACATTTTGTGTCTGTCTGTCTGTCTGTGTCTGACTGCCTGTCTTTCTGTGTATGCCTCAATTAGGCTACCCGGCCAAACGTTAAAAGAATTATTGAACTTGAAGTTTACACACGTAAAACCCCTCATAATCACTAGATCTGTAAGCACACTACATACTTGTCAACATTGTTGAGCGAAAAGAAAACATTAGGCATATTTAGGCAAAGCATCAATTCACGACTGGTATCCGCCGTGTTCTTTTAATAGTAAATAAATGTGTCCTTGAAATTTGCGGTATTTTGACCCCGAAATACAAAATTGAGCTCGTGGTCCCCGTGGCGGTGTTCCAAGTTCAACAGTAACGAAAGGTTCCAGTAGAAGGTGCGCGAGCCGTGGAACGCGGGAAAATTGAATTGGCTTTAGCACACCTCCTCCGTGTTTATCAGGGGAGGAGCGAAAAGGGATGTGGAGAGCGCGAAAGGGGGCGCGCAAGGAGAGGAGAGAGGCGTTCACGTGGCAGCAGCTGTCGCAGAAGACTATCGTATTTCGACGGCATTTGCAGTGAAGTGAGCAAATACGAGGCGAGCTTTTTAGTGCGACAAATGTCAGAGAGGGTATCGCTTTCCCCGTGTGACGGGTCCTTTCACCGTTTGCACCATTCGCCCCACATTCCCCCCTCCCCCCCCACAGATGTTCGCTACCTGGGAGTACTTAGGCACCGGAAAGAAGGGACAAATGACATAAACAAAAAAACCCTCTGCCTCTTCTCTCCCATTCCACTTTTTTACTAAAAAGTTACCGTCTATACCGGTTCTTCCTTCGCAAGAGGTCGGAGATAGTGATGAGATAGTCGTCGGAGATAGTGATGAGAAGGTCAGAACAGTTGACGAGAGGACTTGCTTCGTGTTCTTGTTTCGTACCCTTACCTCCTCCGTTTTTCCTTTTCTTGTCTTCTCCTTCCCTTACCGCCATATCTTTTAGGAGGAATCCCTCTGCACCGTCGCTGTGTACGTCGCTCCGTCAACGGCAATGCTAGCACACGTCAGGTCATTTCCTGAGCATTATATATACAGCGCGGGTATTTTTCAGTTATTTCGACGTTTTATTTTGTGGAGTGGGGTGTCGCTACTTCACTTCGGTCCCTTTCCCTCGCGGTCATCCCACTCCCTACTCGTTACCGTGCATGTTTACAGATATAGTGACGGTTAATTGCGAAAGTCCCCCTTATGAGTAATCACGCGGGCGAACTTTTTGCGCACCCACTTCGATCCCACAACGACGACAAAGCGTGACATCAAAGGCGTCTTGCCCTTTCAGCGGGTTGCGCCACGATCGCAAAGGAGACGGTCAGCTTTTCGTGTGTATGCGCGCTAAATGTGGCGTAAGACTTCAGTCCTCGTTGTCACCGCCAAATGGCTCCACGGCTCATTTCGCTTCACCGTCGGTCAACTTTTATTCTACGAAAGCGCGATGGGTCGAGTTCAGCAGCCTATAGCTCCCTGCTGTGGGGATCTAAAAGCGATTTGTGCGTGTACGGAGTTCGTGGCGCCGCTCAGCTGACAGCGGGAAGCGACAACATTTTATCACTTTTGCTTTTCTGGCTCCTTTCTATTTACGAGGCCATAAAATTGTTCTTTTGCACCATCTACATGTCCCACTGTTTCCCTTTCTTTTTACACCATCTGTCGTCAGTGTACTATGCTGTGGTCGTCATCAGATGCCCCTCTAGATGTCGTGAGGGCGACGGTGTTCCACCTCTTTTCTCGGCCAAACATGAACAAGACAAACAATGATTGACAGTTAGCCATTCTTACATGATTTGGATGCGAAGCTCTTAAAATACCAATGACAACTGCATTGCAAAATGAATAACAAATCCGCTGCGAATTGCAAACCGCCAATATTTTATTGACGAGCGTATTGAACGCGCGTTGTCTCGAAAGTGAAGAACGAGAACAACATTGTTTATATTTTGAAATTTAGAGTTTTAATTAATTAACTAGCTGAATCAAACTTAGAAATACTGCATATATATATATATATATATATATATATATATATATATATATATATATATATATATATATATATATATATATATATATATATATCATCATCGTCACCAGCCTATCTACGCCCACTGCAGGGCAAAGGCCTCTCCCATTCTCCAATTACCTCGGTCCTGTGCCAACTGTGACCAATTTATACCCGCAAACTTATTGATCTCATCTGCCCATCTAACTTTCTGCCGCCCCCTGCAACGCTTGCCTTCTCAAGGGATCCACTCTGTTACCCTTAATGACCAGCGGTTATCTTGCCTTCGCATTACATGCCCTACCCATGTCCATTTCTGCTTCTTAATTTCTACTAATATGTCTTTAACACCAGTTTGCTCCCTGACCCACTCCGCTCTCTTCTTGTCCCTTAATGTTACACCTATCATTTTCCGCTCCATTGCCCGCTGAGTCGTTCTCAATTTAAGTTGAATCCTCTGAGTGAGCCTCCAAGTTTCTGCCCCGTAAGTGATATATATATATATATATATATATATATATATATATATATATATATATATATATATATATATATATATATATATATATGATGTCGACGGTTCTGCACAGAATCGGGAAGGCTGTTCACCCGGGCCGGATGGCAACCCGACCTCCGGGAATTTCTCGCGGCGCACGGAAACCGGGAGGGACACGCGTGGGCCGCTCGCACGTGGGTATGCGTGACTCATCGCAGGCAGTGGTGTCGGCTGCCCGCGGCAACCCGTTCAGGAGGCCAAGGTACCACGTGCCGCCGGCCTGTCCGCATCCTTCATTTTCCGAGGAACACGCAGCCGATGAGGGCGACGGCCTGGTGGGGAATGCGAGGGGTCTTGTATATTTCTGTGCGCTCTTGCCACGTAGAGGGAGCGAGTGTACGTGTCCATCATATTGGTAGTGTGTCATGATTGGATGTTTTCTATGTGGGCTGATTACGGTGCGGTGCGTGCACCATCGGCTTTGCCGAGGAAGGTAGTCAGTCCCAATGCTTTCCACTTTTGACTGTAATGTACAAATGTAAATAAGTGTACATAAATATTCCTTGCATTACTTCAACTTCGTCTTCGAGGCCCTATTTGTCTGCAATGAGACGATCTGCTACCCGGAAGACCGCAAAGCCGCCCCAACCTCCAGTTGGCGCGCGAGGCGGAACTCCAACGAACAATTACTATATATATATATATATATATATATATATATATATATATATATATATATATATATATATATATATATATATATATTGGCATACAAGCATGGTTACGCAGTCGTTACGCAGTCGTTTGAGCAGTCCAATTTCATTTCATCTGTTTAGCGTTAGTTCCGATGTAACACAAGTTAAAGCTGCTTTCTGCCACAACACCGTCAGTACAGACTAACGCCTCGGCTAAAACACGGATCATAACCCTTGCCATGTTCACTCGTAGCAACCGGAAGTCACAACGCGATCCGGACGAACATTCAATCATGTAAATGCTATCGCATGAAAAAGACGAGTTTTTCACATAGGTGTGTGACGGCGGATATAGAAGCGAAACCTTTATTAGTGGGACTGATGGCGTTCTGCCAAAAAACTAATGCATTTCCCCATAGACCGGTTGGTCGACCGAAAAGCTCTGATAAGATCTCTGGACACACGCCGCGTGCGGGAAACCGGGCTTCCACTGTGTCAAAACGGTCACTCGAAAATCGCCAAGAAGGAAGGTTCTAGATAAGACAATACACGCATCGATCACGAAGAAGGAGTACGGTGGTGTATCTTGATCTCACGAACACGTGTCGGCATTCACATAGATCGTTCGTAAATGCGTTTACTTAGTGCGCGAAGAATCGTCGCATGGGTTCTTTATTCTTTTGCGATTTGGGTATTTGAAGGTGTGGCGATCCATCGGACGTCCTTTCAACGAATGTTGGACGCACTATTGACGACACTACGACGTTGGCTGCATGCATCCTTTGAAACAAAACAAAAGTATCAAGCACAGCGCTCACCTATCAAAAGCATCTGTGGAACATATTAAGGTGCGAAGGACGACGAAGACGAAGACTTCGCGCTGGAATGTGTTCCGCAGCAGAGTACGTGTCAACCTGCCCAACAACGTAATCTTCTGCAGCAAACACATCTCGCGTACAGGTCTGCAAGCCGATATATCCGTGCCGTAATATATAGCGTCGCCTCTCCGCGGCCCGGAAAGGCGCTTCAATGACTCCTTATTCAGACAGACGAACCAACGCCCCCGTCTACTGTCCGCCAAAGAATGGGGTGTACACAAAGCGGTTACTAGCCAACGCTGAGGTATCCATGACTTTCTACGTGTCCACAGTCAAAGCCGAGGTCTCGGATAGCGCGAAGTCGACGCCACCGCCCCAGTGTGTAGATGCACTGGAGCGAGCTCCTGGCGCGACGCCAAGCAGACGGAGGGGTCAGCCAAGCGCGCGGGCGCGACCACAACGTTTGCAGCGGCGGCGATTAGCGCCGCGCCGCCATTGACCGAGGCGCACACACGACTCGCCGGATGGTTACACTTTCTTCCAAAAGTTCCGTGCAGTGGCCACCGACTCGCTCATCGCCACATGGGCTGTGATTAAAACAACAGCGCCCAGTCTTGTCACGTTCTTTTGTCCCGTTTTAGCGCTGTTTTTCTATATTCAGTTATGTACCAACAAGCCCGCACCAACACACTTTTTCACTAAAACAACAAGATCGGTCGGTCAGTGGTCACTCACTCACTCACTCACTCACTCACTCACTCACTCACTCACTCACTCACTCACTCACTCACTCACTCACTCACTCACTCACTCACTCACTCACTCACTCACTTACAGCGCGTGTCCTGCATTCGTCGATTTAGCGCTGTTTGGTGCAAAACGAAATTAAAAAGAAATGGGCGCGGGTAGGGCATGTAATGCGAAGGCAAGATAACCGCTGGTCATTAAGGGTAACAGGTGGATCCCTAGAGAAGGAAAGCGTTGCAGGGGGCGGCAGAAAGTTAGGTGGGCCGATGAGATCAAGAAGTTTGCGGGGATAAATTGGCCGCAGTAAGCACAGGACCGGGATTATTGGAGGGGCTTTTGCCCTGCAGTGGGCGTAGACAGCCGTAGACAGGTAGTGTAAACGAGGATCTCATTATATATATTTATAGTTAGTTGTTCAGTCGTTCGGTCAGTGTGGGTCGGTCAGTCAGTCAGTCAGTCAAGTCAACCATGCGTTGCGCGCATAGCCTCTCGTCGTCCCCGGTATTCCTCTGTATCTCTCTCGGAGAGAGAGAGAGAGAGAGAGAGAGAGAGAGAGAGAGAGAGAGAGAGAGAGAGAGAGAGAGAGAGAGAGAGAGAGAGAGAGAGAGAGAGAGTGTCCTTCAGTTTATCAAAACTGCAAATAATGGGATAGCAGAAAACAGCATCACAAAGCAGCGCTATGTCACTGCGGTCGTTAGTGCAGCGGGATCGCACGACGCATGGCGTTTCCTATTCTACCGATGCCAACAAAGCGAACGCTCCACCAGACTTCCACTGCATAGTTAAATAAGAGACTACGAGAGTTGAACAAACCACCGAAACCACAAATCGACGAATTCCTTTCGGCGCCTTTGACTGTCGCCTCGCCTCACAGTGCGCATAATCTTTGAGCGGAAGTATCAAGGGCTGGTTCAGAGCCACTAGTGTAAGCGCTTGTTTGTCGTCCTTTTCTCTGTCCGTTGTCCATTCTTTGCTCTGTGGGCATTACGGTTTACCAACTAGCCGGCACACTCACGCTTTTAGAACCACTAACCGGGGAATTCTGGCGTGCGGCAAGATACCGTTATCTGGAGCAAAGATTGATGCGTGTCTGCCGCTGGCACCGGAGGATAATGCAGTGGGCCGACGTCGAAGGCGCGGAGTTAGATGCAGGATGCTGAACCGCAGAATAGGATGAATGCCCCAGACTGGGGCAGAACTTGGTCCGTACGCAAGAACGCGCACCGTGACGCATCGCCGCGACCTGCTCTTACCGAAATGGAGGGTGAGGAATTCATTCCAGCAGTACTGGGGAGGTGGGTGAGTATATACAGGGTCACTGTTTCGTTCCAGCCGCTAACTACAGTGGAGGAGGAACGAAGTTCATTTTCCTACAGAGGCAAATGGCTGGGAGGGCAGCAAATTAAGGCGGTCCTTGGCAAGACCACCACCCCGGCGATAAAGAAGCCTTTACAGAAGGGCAGATAAAGATGTTTTCGCTCTCTCTCTCTCACCTTCTTGAGGACCAATCCTCAACGGAGGGGCAACGGCGTGTTATCCTTCCCTCGCGTCACTGACGAGCGGACTCAGGAGGAAAAGCGTTGAACAGGTTAAGCACGCTGATGCCCTCGAATCGTATCTAAATCAATGCTGTCGATGCAGGAATTGGCCCTGGATTTTATTAAAGGTATGACCTTACATTTCGGTATGGATGTATGCTAGCATCGTTAGACTCCCCCTCCCCCCCCCCCCCCTTCCCTGTCTTTTTTTTTTTTTTGCACTTTCGTGCGGGCGCGCGTGATAGAGGAAGAGAGAGAGGGAAGAGGGAGGGTGGATAGAGACAGAAAAGGTACAGTAACCTGCATGCGGCTCCGAGAACGGGAATGCCCCCTAAAAAGAATTTCGCAAATGAATACCCAAAATACGGAGGGGTCAATCAGCCAAGCGCCCTCAAATAAGCTGATTGAAAGGAATTGCTTCGCCTGTCGCCCTCCCGGAGAGACAGCGCATCACCTTGATAATGGAATGCAAGGAAGGTGCGGCAACAGAAAGTTTCGGGGGGCGCGTGTGGCAGGTAGGGAACAAACTCAGCAGCGATTTCTTCTGTCTTTTCTTTATTTCCTTCTGGCTAACTCAGAGGCAGCCTGTTTGAAGGCGTTGCTTTACGAGGCGTAGGGGAGCGTTGTCACGTGGTTTTTTTTTTCATATTTCGCGGGGTTTCTTAATTTATCAGTCAGAATAAATGAGTACGCAATTAGTTCTTCGTTGAAAATACCGCAGTTAGACGCCTCTCACGGGTACCTGCAAGTGCCTCATTGATACTATAATGATTAGGAGAGTACTTATCGAATTAGATAATTAATTACAAATAATTAACTAAGTATCATTAACAAAAATATTGTCCGATACTCCACTGTACTGGAAACATTATGCACAAGGTGACACCCTGTATATCTTAGAGTGAAAGACGCAGCGCGAAACGTTCAGTAGGATGCACTGAAAAAACCGAAATTCTTCCCTACATTTCTGAGCAGCAGTCGTGCGACGAGAGAGAGAGAGAGAGAGAGAGAGAGAGAGAGAGAGAGAGAGAGAGAGAGAGAGAGAGAGAGAGAGAGAGAGAGAGAGAGAGAGAGAGAGAGAGAGAGAGAGAGAGAGAGAGAGAGAGAGAGAGAGAGAGAACATGCATTGTCCAGTACGCGACGGAGGAACACGTGAGCTAAAAGATCGGTTTTTCGGTTTCGCCACAATCTGCATTGCCATGTTGAAATTACGCTCAGAAAACTACGGCAGACGAAGGGGGACGAAAGACGAGCTCCAAAATTCAACTTACATGATTAATTTAAAAACGTGCGCTGTCGGAAAAGCTAGTTTATGGCTGCTAACACTCTAAGGCGTGGCTAAGAAATTGAGAAATGAAGAGAAATAGACAAAGCACATGCACCTCTTCCCCTGTTCTTTGTAGCGGTACTCGTTAAAAGCAGCCGTCCAATGCAGCTAATACAGTCGCCTGGACTCAGCTCCAGCGCCTAGGCCTGCGCCCACCTGACTTCTCCAAGCCTGGTTATTCTTGGAGCGAGCGAAATTATTCAAATCACTTAGCGCTGCCCGTTGCCGCGGCGCTAACGGGCGGCACCCGGCGGCCCGCAGCCTCTTAAGTTATTACGTCGGGCAGTCTGCCTGGCGTGCAGGGGCGGCGACGAGGCTTCCTGTCTGCCGAACTGACAGGCCAGACGAAGCGGCAAGGAAGCAGCAGCAGCAGCACAGCCACCGCGCCGGCCAACAGGATTCGCTCCGCCTTTTCTGCGAGCCCAGTCGCGTGGCAGTGCGCGCCGGCCGGCCGCACGTGATGCTGCCAGCCCCCGAGGCGTCGTCGTCGTAGACGTCTGGCACCGGCGCTTATGCGTCGATCGATGCCGGCGAGACAGCGCTGACGCCCGGGCTGATGATGCCGCCGGGAGTTACTTCGGCGGTTGGGCTTAGCTGCTGTACGAGAGGGCGGCATTCTCTCCTTTTCGTTATCACAAATTTTCCTCATCCCTTTTGTCGTTTTTTTCGCTGTCTACTTCTCGCTCTAAAATGTCGGTCAGTGCACGCTACCTAAAAAAAAAAAAAAATCAGGCCCTAACAAAATGCACTGAAATCGATTTCTTCGGATTTCGCCGGGAAAAAAGTAGTACCGGATAAACACGACAAATATCACCAGAAAAGTCAACTTCTCGGTTTGAGCCACTTTGGGGTACCTCCCACTGTGGCTGTTTCCACCGACCCGCGCGATGCCCACCTAACGCTTCAGCGGAAGTGTAGTACGCCCCAAAGACCACGGGGAACATTTCTAGACCGCCAGGAGGACAAGGAGAGGAAGAAGAAATGGCTGGTGAAGTATCAGTTGTAGCCTCAGGTGTTGGGGCGCAAGCCCATAAGCCATTTACAGGCCGGCAACGACAGAACGCCAGGGTACGCCGACGTTTTGCAGCCCCGAGCTAGGCTCACCGCGTGGGGAGTCTAGCTTCCTGCACCGTTAACAGCCCAACGCCTGCAGCGGCCTCAGCGACCTTTAGGAACTGGCCGTGCGCGGGAGCCTCTGAACGCCCCGGGCGAAACGAGGCGGCTCAAAACCGCTTCTCGTTGGAGGAAAAAGAAAAAAGAACAAAGTAGCGCTGCAGTTGAGAATAGTTTCCATAAGTGGAGTTCGTGCTCTACCGCGCTCAACATGAAACACCCTGCGGCGAGAATGGAGATGAGGAACGACAGTGTTAGGTAAAAAATGGCGCAATTAAAGTTGAACAAAATAATTATGGGGGAGTGGAACCCTAAATACTTCAAATGAAAAAATCTCGGGCCATCTCCACTAACGCGAAGCCAGTGGAGGGGCGAAGCATGCAGTGTATAAGTGTATTCAAAGATTGTAAGTCTCTCGCTGGCCACACGGCGCGCTCTGATTGGGCGCCGGAGAAGCCCTGGTGGGAGGGGCAATCGCGTGCTTGCTGAGTCGGTGGCGCCCTCTCTTGCGTTAAACCGGATTTAAGCAATTTAACGAGAGGCAGGCAGACTGGCCATAGGTTATCTTCGTGTCACACGCCGCAGCAAGGCAAGAAGTATGTTTTACAGGAGAAAACCTGGCGTTTGAAACCAATTTTGAGACGGAATTTGACGAATTTGGATTACTATTAAAATTAAATCCTGATTATTCCTGTATTTTAACTTGAAAATTGTCGCGGAAACACGTTGACTACGAAGAGAAATACACAGGACGACGCGCTACTAGCAACTGGCAATATTTATTAAGAAGCAGAAATATATAGGGCGACCAACCGACATAATTTAACTGATTAAGACTTATACAGAGATTATCAATAAACATTACCCCGGACATAAAAAGTACAACCCACAATATGCTATCACCGCACGTGTCGTCCTGTGTATTTCTCTTAGTCAACGTCTTTACGCGCCAATTTTCAAGATGAATCAACACCAACTCGCCCAACTTGCCATCCTGTATTTTAAATTATTTGAAGTCATGTTAGTTTATTATGAACCGGTTCTATCTATTATTCACTTGTTTTTTGACCATCCTTTGACAACTTGGTTTACCATGACGACAGGAGACGACGACGACAAGAGACGCCCACAGCCCGAGCCCATAAGGTGCTTCGCCTCTAATAAGTGACTATACTTTTCCCTCAAGAGGGAGCGCTCAAGCATAGTGGTCGTTCGACGCAACGGCCTCCAAAAGAATTCGCAATAGGAAACGCGAAATTGTAAGTAGATTAACGGGTCTTGTTGCGAATTATTTTGCTAACAGCCGCTGTTTTCCTAAACTTAGGCGCCGCTAACGAGAGATGAGTCGGGTGTGGGGGAAGGGTGGGGGGTCCTTGCGACAGAGAAGTACGCAAACAACGACGTTTGAACTGAGAACGCTTTCATATTCAGTGGCCACCGTATCTGCGTCGTTCCCGTCACGTGTCCACTCACCCCGACTTCTTTGTGTGAACCACGCGATTTGACGTGCCGTAGACAGAGGTGCGCTGCCGCGTGGCATTTGCGTTTGTGTGCGCGCGTTTGCGGGCGAACCTTTACCAACCATGGCCCTTCGAAGACATCGTGACTCTCCCCGTGTATGCGCCCTCCCCCAGTTGACGCCGCTTGTACATATGCGTGTACATAAATAAGTCTTCGCGTGAATCCCACACTGTTCGCACCATTCCTTCAGAGGCCTCTGCGACGGCGGCTTTGCCGCCCCTTCAGATTACTCGCAGTCGAGCGGGAATTCGTTAGTACGTAAAGCAAGTTCGCGCCTGCAGTTTTCCCCACTGTTTTCGATAAAGAAAACAGTACCGGTCCCATGGGACAAAGTAACGGGCGAGGCGATGGGCAGCATACAGAAGGAGAAGCTCAACGGTGAGTGCAACGAGTCCCCCCCCTCGCCTTCCCAAAGTAGTCAGAAGGTCCGGGAAAGTTGCAGCGGCGGGGCAACAAATGTCGCCGCGCTTGAATAGCCGATGCAGCAGGTTGCTGTGATTCTGTAGTCATTTTAAATGCGTAAGAATTTGTATGCTGCCTCAGCCAGGAAATACGTCTGTCCATCTGTAGTGCTTGGCGAGTCACCCTTTCTCGCCTACAAAAACGCTTTAATTAATAAAAGCCGGTAGGGCCATCATACTTCTATATCACCTTCCGTATGTTGTCCCCTAAAGGGCCTTCGAAGCAATGCATTTGGGTATGGCAGTGAAGCCTACTTTAAAAATACTCGGTGATTCTTTATTTTTTTATAGGGTCTTATGAAGGTATTCGGCTTTCATATTTATCATGAGATGTATTATACGTCCATTAGAAAAAGAAATGCATTCACAAAACTGCATTTGTGTGCAGTAGTGACGCGGGCTTTAAAGGCGCTCGGTATATAGCCCTTCACACTGGTACATAGAGTCTCATGGAGGTATATAACAAAACGCCCTAGGTCCCCCCTTTGTTGGTATGACGCCTAAAATAATGGCTTTCCCGCACAGCACTTGTATACTATAGTAGTAAAGCTAACTTTAAGGAGGCGAGGTTTGTAGCCCTTTATAGGGATGCGCGAAGACTTATAACCCCTCTAGAGCCGCTATTTCTTAGTAAAAGTAATTCTTATATTGCTTTGTAGACCGTTTTGCAAGTAATACATCTTTGTTTAGCATGAAGCCGACTTCAAAGGGGCTCCGTGTATAGCCGTGTATAGGCATACGTTAGGTCTTACGAAGGCATTTATTATGAGCCCTTGGTGCTTTAAAATTTTATTACAGGACCTCTTATATTGCTCCCGAAAGAACAATGCATTTCTAAAATTTTATTACAGGACCTCTTATATTGCTCCTGATAGAACAACGCATTACCCGGAATGCATTTGTGGGCAGTAGCGAAGCCAACGTTAAAGGGGCCCTGCATATGGCGCTTAACATGAATACTTATGGAGGTGTTTATTAAAAGGCCGTCGGCCTTCCTATGTTATCCCAACTGTTTATATGGCGCCTAGAAATACAACCTGCCGGCAATGCATGCGCGTGTAGCAGTGAAGATGTCTTAAGAAGGTCAGGCATATAGCGGAGCACCTTTAAGAATTCATTCGACCATTCTCACGTGACAGTTTCTTGAAATATTTTCGTCTTCCGTTATGACGGATATGAAGCTTCGTTTTCTTAAGCCTACGTAGCTACAAACGCAATGAGGGGGAAAATGCGAAAAAAGGGGTGGTACTCTTCTTTTTTCGAGCTCCGCAGAAAGCAGGCTGACTACGTTCAAACAAACAAATAAACAAACAAACAAACAAACAAACAAACAAACAAACAAACAAACACACAAACAAACAAACAAACAAACAAACAAACAAACAAGCAAGCAACCACCAACCAACCAACAATCAATCAATCAATCAATCAATCAATCAATCAATCAATCAATCAATCAATCAATCAATCAATCAATCAACCAATCAATCAATCAATCAATCAAACAAACAAAAACCCCAAGCGCTGGTTGGTATAATAACGCGAAAGGTGAAAAGAATTTAACGGAACGATAAGACAATGACGCATCTATAACTTCCGCAGCTATTATGTCGGGCCTGCAAAGAACGCACAGTTACCCAACATGCTCATTACATCTCCCCGCCCCTTTTTATTTTCGTCGATTTATCGTTTCATGCCGCCGCCCCTGCCAGCAAGCAAGAATGGTTGACGGTGGTTCCTGCTCGCATTTTACGCACTCGATCACTTCCTTGCACCAAAAGGTCAGAGGAACCTCTTTGTTTCTTGTTCTGTTCAGCTGCGGCAGTGAGGGCAAACGTTGGTTCCTAGCCATGGTCGCAGCTGGCGTGCAGAGAGGGTAAAGAGAGAGAAAAAAAGTTCCGGGCCGCACTAACCGGGCCGTACTAACCATAGAAGCTCAGTAAATACAAACAAAAATGGCAGCGGTGTGCACACAAGGTAAAAGCTGGCTGTAAGCGACCACTGTTTGTGCTCAAACACTGTGGGCAGCTGGAGGAGTTCTTCGAGAGCACAAAAAGTAGACACAGGGCACACGATCAAGAGACCGGGCGGCCGCTCACTCCCAACTGTGTTTATTCTGCAGAAGCCATCTAGCTAGCAGCTATATACGTTGTGGGATTCCCATTGAACGCCATGCTCATCGGGATTTTCCCTCTACCGCGGTCGCAAGAATGGCACGCAGACATAGTTATCCGGAAGGTGGTGCCCGGAGTGCGGGGATGTGCGGGTCTGTAGGGTCCTCGGGGCAGAAGAAAAAAAAATGGGCAAGGGGTTTTCCCAATGGTCCAGGGGAACTGAATGGACACGAGAGCGATCAGTCTGGTCTTGAGGGTGTCTTCAGGCGGATGGCGATGGAGCCGCTTGGTGCTGTGGAATCTAGAGAGCGACAATAATGTAACAAAAGGCATTCATTGCAAAAATGCAGCGCGCCTCATTCTTCGGTACTCTGTTGAGAGCAGCTCCTCAATATCAAGCATCCCGTTATCACATTTTTCTTTAAAAGTGTCTTCATTTTTATCTTCTTCATCCCCCCCTCCTCCTGCCTAGACCATAGACCATCCACTTCAAAATACAGTTTCTTAAATTCAATTTCTCCTTACTTTTATAGTCGGGTCTAAATTTTAAAGTGACTAAGCACAGTGTGGTCGTATGAAGAGTACTCGCAAATAAGCGCATTTTAGTAAATCAACTTAAAACGCTCCAAGAGAAGCAAGCCTATGCAGCGATGCGCAGTTATCAATATGGCCAAAGTAGATCTTGACCAAGACACTGGTGAGTATTTTCTATGAATTAAATAAATTGCAGTAGACTAACGTTGCGATGAACTCAAAGAATTCGGGAAGGTCTGTCATAAATTATCAGCTATTTTTCTCACGCAAACATTTTTTGGCCCTACCGAGTCGTCTGCAAGCAAACTAGAAGGTCCATTCTTCCCCTTAACCGTAAATTTGCCCAAGCCGACTTCATATGATTGTTAGAGTGCCGAATTTTTCAACCGTTTAGCGGAATGGCCACTACGGGGTTGTAAACAACTAAGGTGAAGACCAAGAAGTCGATGAACTAGGGAAATTCGGGGCAAATACTGGACGTGGAGAGCACACGATTGAATTAACTGGAAGTCAAAGTCATACTCAAAGTCATGTCTATCCGGCATAATAATTGTGCTGATGACACAGACAAAAAGCCATCTCGGGCTTAACGAGGCCTGTATCCCATATACAGTTCAACCAGCAAAGGGAGAGACCTTCATGCAGTACGCTCAAACATGATGACGGTCCTGACGATACATTGGTGGCACACAACATTTCGCCAACATGACACGACTGGCAAGTGAATATTCTCCGTTGTTCTTTCGGCCCGGCGCCTCTTACCCTTCGTTTCGAGCTTACCTCCCCGAAGTGACGCTTTTGTACAGTGGTTGGTGGCGCAGAATAGTTATGGGTTGGGGAGCACTCGGCAAGCACTCCCAAATAACGAAAAGTGAGCTACCTCTGTCACTCAAAAGAAAAATCTAGAACCAGTGCATACTGGCAGTGATGACACACGGAGCTGGCAACATACGGAGTGATGACATACGGTGATGACATACGGCGCTGGTGATGACATACTCAAGGACAGAGAACGAGCTGGATCAGAGAAGAAACTGGAGTAGAAGATATCATAGTTCAAATAGAGAAAAAGAAATGGACTTGGGCTAGCCATGAAGTGAGACGAACCGAGAACCGGTGGACAATTGGGGTAACAGAGTGGGATACCAAGAGACGGGTCTAAAAGAAGGCGAAGGCCAATAATCCGAAGGAGGTGTGAAATACAGAAATTCGGGGTAAACTATGGACTCGATCAGCGCATGACAGGAGCAGGGGGGGGGGGGGGGGGGTCCATTGGAGGGGCCTTCGTCCTGAAGTGGGCTACAGTAGGCTGACGACGACGACGACGACGATGATGATGATGGCGCAACGTTTAGGACTTGTTGCCTGGGTGCCTCCTTCACCAGTTACTTAACAATGGAATCGATTCAGAACTTGAATGTATGCGATGAATTGCAGGCCGTGTTCCCCAAATGACGTCACGCAGTCTTCGAATTATACGGGGCCCATTCAGAGGCCTCGTCAACTTGGCGGCGCAAAGAATGTTTTACGATCGTGCTAGCGCTTTTCTTTATAGACACCGACTCGGAGATCCTGTCGGCTAGGCTCTAGTGTTTTATAGACGCAACAAGCTAGCGGCCTTCCGTGTGACAAATCGCGCATATACCCTTCCTGACAGCAAACCGTTAGGGGCCGTTCGTATGGGCTGCTAAGGCATGCTCGCGCAAGAGCTCGCGGGCGCAGCTCTTCTTTCTCGAGGTTCCTCCAATCAAGGGCCGCTTTAGCATCCAGCCAGCCGAGCAAATCGGGGTATTCCTCCAGGCCGGGCCATCGGCTGACGCCACAGCGGCCGAGAAAACGACTTTCTAATCCCACCCTGGCTGCCGGGGGGAATTGGGGCGTCACGCCAGACTGCGCCGCCTGCGCCACCTCTAGGCGGCGCCCTCTGCTCCCGTGCCACGAGCTCTAGCTTTGCTGCGAGTAGCGTCCGATGTACCGAAGGTGCCGCTTCGATCGCAAGGGGAAAACCAAGCTATTGAGGATGGCGGCCACTCCGCAGCCGTTACTTTCACACGTCAGAACCTTTAACGTCGCACTTGTAATTTCGTCTGCTTAAAGAAGCGGTAAAGTCTAAATTGACATTTTGAACACGAAAGCAATATGCCCTACGGGCTCGGATAAGCCGCACCGAAGTGGAGATTGATTTGTGCTACCGGGGATCACTAATTAACGCGCGCAGAAGTCTGTTATTTGTCATTGTCACTCCACAAATTGTAAATAATTGTTAAATCATTGATAAATTGTCACTCATTTGTCTCGTAATTAGGCGTTAACTCCCTTTTTGCTTCAGGAGTTCGTATACACGTGCACCGGCTTCCGTACTGGCTTAGTAATATCACTTGGCACTTGCTCGGCGAAAACATGGGCGTCGGCACATAAAACAAGGCGATAGTCGTGAAAACGAAAAAACAAATTCGCGCTATGTTGTAATGTTTCGCAGTGAAACAGCGTAGGTATGCGAAAGTCGCGCATTATCCCAGGTTGAATTGCAAACCGTGCTTCAAGGAGAGAGAAGAGTTTTTTTTCAAAGGAACGCGAAGAAGTCGGTTTGGTGTAAACGCAGGCTATCTTGCGTAACGAGTAAGGGAACAGACGGAGAGATGACGACGGGCGAGGGGAAAACGTCAGCCCGCAAGCCCAAGGTCGAGGGCCTTAAATCACGCAACAAGTACCCGGGTCCGCTTTATTTTAAATGCGCGGAGAAAGGACCACGACTGAAAACTGCGCGCAGCAAACGTAAAAACGACCGACGCCAAACGAAACGTGAACCGATTGTTTCCCAGGCGCAGTGTCTCCTTCTTATATCGATTCAAAAGAAACGGTCGCCAGTCTGGACGGTCGGGAATCTTTTGTGAGTTACAAAGCGACCACTAACAACAACAGAAACCTAAAAAAAGCAAGAACTGCCCACGACTTCCAAACGCCTACTTTAGTCGTTGCTGTTGTGCTGCGTTCCGCAGCCGAAATTATTTTTTCTTCCAGATTCCAGCCCGCTGACGGGGTCGGAAAAATTAATCCGACGGAGTGACTGTTTTTCACTCCAACCCCGCAGCGGCTTCGCATCGGACATAACGGTTCCTCGAGGCGATTTGTCACCGTAAATAAGGGCGGGCATCGGGTTCCCCGTGCACGGTCGCCTTGCTTCGAGCGAAAGCGGGACATGAAAAATGGCGGCCACACGCCAACGCTTCTTGGGACAGTCTTCTGCTCCCGATGAGACTGCCGGGACGCAGAAACAATATCCAAACAACGCGAGAAAAAGATCCCCTGACTTGCTCTGAGACGGTCACTGAACAATTGATTGCGCGAAATACTCAAACGACAGTTTAACTATCTTGACTGCTGCTCGCAGCGTTTCATTTTCTCCCTGCCTGTCGGCATGCCCGTCGTCACAATGCTAGTAAGCAATATCAGCCCGAAGCTCTTAAACGAACTAAGAAAACACGGTCTTGCCGTTCGGGACGAAACAAAAAAGACCAAATGTCTAGGGGGCTTTGTTAAAGATATAAAAAAAAACGAAAACTAACCCCGTGCACTCCCTGGCGATGGTTCACTGGCGAAGCTTTAACGTGAGATGAATGCCAACCCATTTGTTTCGATCCCTCCGATGTGCCGTTCTCACTTAACAGTGCCGGTATTTGCGAGAGTGTAGCTACGCCATCTACAAACCCAGTCAGTCACCCTCCCCTTAAAACTCTTCCCCACCCTGTTTTTTTTCGCGCATGCGCATAGGGTTGCGCCGGGGGAGTTTTGAACGTACACAACACCACACGATTTTTATTTCGCCTGGCCATATAAATCTTCGCTTTAAAATGCGCACTTCACCAAACGAAGCCAGAAAGGTCCAGCTAATCAGATGCGTATGCACCGATGAGCCTGGCCTCATGATATTTATAATGAACAAGCAAGAAGCACGGCGCCCAATCGACTCGTGGCAGGAAAATTACTCAAAGAAGGTTACACAAAGATCTCAGATCAAACAAGACACGCGGCAACTTTCCAAGCGAAGAGACGACAGTCGTCCGGCCGGGCGTCCACATCTTCGCGGAGTCAATGGTCGAAGATGAGCCACGCGACGGCAGAGATCGCCATCTGAGTCTCTACCACATCTGGCTGTGGGAAAATGCACCGAATGGCCTCGCACAGAACAAAAAATCCAGCCTCCGTATACAATATCCATTTCCTTACCCCCATTTGCTGCTCGCGGCCCCTTCTTGACTTTCCCGCGCGCGGTCTCCCTGCCCTCCTATACGACCGCGCTCGGCATTCATTCATGCCATCCAAGCGTCGTCGCCGACTCGCAACTGCCAAATATGTCTTCCGCTCATTTCTTCCCCAGATTCCCTTTCCTTCTCGTCGTCCTTGTGACGCTGCGCGCGCTTGTTTGCCCGTTCACTCAGCCGTTTGCGGACATGCTTCTTCACTCTTGCCACCAGCGGAAGCTTCTTTCCGCATCCGAGACGCCAGGCCCGAGTCCCGTCCGTAACGAGGCTGCCGCCAAATATTAAACGAGGTGGAAAGGGACTCGGACGCTCGGACCTCGGTAGCTGGTTCCCTACGCATGCGAGAGAACGGTTAACCTAAAAGAAGTGACGACGTAGAGCAAACGCATGCCGAATGGACGGCTGCGCTCCAGGCGGGGCGGGAAGTGCTAATGGCCGGCGCACTTCAAGTGGGGAGGAGTTCTCACTGCAAAATTACTGCTTCTACTCTTCGCGTAATTTTTAACGCCGATCTCTTTAAGGATGATAGATGAGGTTGAGCCTGTTTATACTTTTTTTCAAAGAGGAGCCTGCTTGGCCGACTGAGATTTTATTTTAAGAGACACACAAACAGAAAAGAAGAGAAAGAAGACAGAAATTTGGCTCCGGTTTTTTGTCGAGCGGCTGCTTCTACTCCTTAATACCGAATAAAGTTTAACCCTCAAGCGGCACCACCTTCGAATACAATTTTGGGAAAGAGAGACAAGATGGGGTGAAGAACAGGCTCACGCCGCACAAGATTGAGAAAAGGGCCCCTTGAAGTAGAAATGAACTTAATAAGGGTGGTATGCTGGGCACGTTGGTAATCCTTAACTTCAGTACGATTGCGCAAAAAGATACCCCGACGAGAGAAAGAACGGAAAGACGCAGCGCAACATAGGCACCTTCTTTGTCGTGTCTCGCGTCTCTGTTTGCCTCGTTTGACGCCATCGTGCACAAATTATGGATCACCAACGTGCCCAGCATGCCAGCATGCTATCCTTATTCAGCACCACACTTGCGAAATCTTCCCACACAGACAACACGCACACACACACGTATATATATATTATATATAATATAATATATATATATATATATATATATATATATATATATATAATATATATATATATATACGTGTGTGTGTGTTGTCTGTGTGGCCTTTCGAAATGCACAAACACACCACGCCCACACGTCCAAATACCAACTTTTTCGCGCTCTCTCAAAAAATGCCCTACATAGTTTCATAATCCATTGTGATGCCGTTCTTCCGTTTAACATTCCTGCATTAAGAACTATTTATGGGACCAATAAGGGGTGACTGCTGCGATGTCCCAGGCGTGTACTAAAATATGCGGGTGGAGAGAAACTCTATTCATCGGCGCAACCTTGCGCCTGCAGCAACCACGCCGGTTTTAATATTTCCCGCTCAACTTCCCCACCGTTCTTTTGTTAGCCACGCTTCAATGGGGCGCCACGATCCCGCGTGCTGTGCTTGTCGCAACTTCTTCCAATTCAATTAAGCAGCGTCGCTCAAATTGCCTACGCCACCCGCCTATCACAACTCCAGCCTCTGCCAGTTATTACCGGAGAAACTTCGCACGTTCCTTGCATCGCGAGGAAATGTACTAATTAATGAATTAATGTCGGGCCTGTAGAGCGCCCAATTAATGCTATTGAATTAGCCTGATCAAATTATTTCGTTCGCTGAAAGGCACACGGGTGCTCGGCTCATGCGTTAAATGTCGTGAGCGTGGCAGTGGCTTAGTTCGCTCCCCGCGTCGTTTGTTTTTCTTGTTTGCAATCGGTCCTTCTGCACGCGTGTTTTTCCTTGTTGTTTCAAGCGAAAAAAACAAAAAGAACCCAGTACGTTGCTGCGATCAGAGGACATACCCACATGATCGGACGGTCGACGTAAAGCATTAACGATTTCATTGAGCCGAGCTTATCAATTTCCACTAAGTCAACAAAGTTCTGACATATACCACGCGCAAGAAACAGTTTCGTCACAAATGGCAAAAAAAAGAAACGAAAACAAAATTAGTTTTTCCCAGTTGGCAATGCTATGTATTTTCCAAGAAAAAAAACACCCGACAGTAAATGAAACGCATTAACAAATTGGCACACGCTTAATCAATCTGAGAATGCAAAAATTAAGCGAAGATGCACGATCATACGTGACTTCGCGACATTAGTAGGGCATGGTGGCATTATGAAGATATTACGTAAATATTTTAACCATACTGTCCAGAGCCAGGCCTTCAGAATTGTTTGTTTTGTTGGAGTATGCGTTTTGTTGCCAGCACGGGGCCGCGCGAGGCTGCCTTATATATGAATATATATTGTCAAGAGAATACAATAAAGAGGGTAGTGGAGCGTAGCTCTACAGTCCCAGCCACAAACGGCGAAGAAGCTCTGTGTGCACGAGCAGCCTGCATGGGCGCTATCGTGGCCCATCTGCTCTGCCGCCACGTGTATAAATATAAATATAGAAAAAAAAACAAAGCGCGCAGAAATAGAATAAGTAAACAGTCGGATACACAGTGCGCATAGAATAAGTAAACAGTCGGATACACAGCAAGAGCAACTGGACCTAAGAGTCAACACTTGAAAGTAGGTTTGAAGTAACGCTTGACAGGCGGGTTTTCAGCCTGCCTGGACAACCCATTTTACGACTAAGAGCTTCTCATGCCAATTCCCATCCTCCTTTTTTGTGGCAACAGATTTATTGGGAGGCTATCGCAGTTTTGCGCCGTTCTCCATGAAAATAAAAGTCTCCCTGTAAAGGATCCTTTTCTCCGCCACGGAAGTGACGCCATGACAACGAAGCAAGCGGCTTGTAAAGGGTGCACCCCTGCACACGGCGTCTTCTTGAGGGGAAGCAACCTTTAGTACTAAAGAGTACGTTATATTTAGGGTTGTTCATTTTCTGGTTTTATATCTTAACACGTCAGTGTATTATGCCGGGATGCACCAAGACTTCATTGGCGTCCTATCCGTCACGGAAATGACGCCAGTACACCTTTGCCGAAGCGACCCGCCAGCAGGACGTCGTTCGCCAAACACACCCACAAGACAGCCGCCGACCCGCAAATCATGCTCAGCTGCAGATTTCACTGCACATTTCACTTTCGTGTTTTACCGATTCCTATGACAGAGGAATCAACCACAGTTTTTTGTGTAGGGTCAAAAGATTGCGTTTCATTCAATCTCGCCGCCGCCGTACATATTTCAGGCCATTCTGACCGCTTTTGCCCTTATGAACCTGCGACGCTAACCTAATCATCTTGTCTTTTCTCCAGACGCTAACAGAACAAGCTCGGGGTTACGCCAGCTTTCAGAGAGACGGTACCAACCTTCCACGCGCATAGCTGCCGGCAGGGAGCGCTAGCCTACCACTGCTCGGGCCTTTCTTCCACTTAACTTCTTCTTTCACTCCTCTCTTTCTCTCTCTCATCCGGCCGGGCATCTGTCTGCATTAACCTTCGCCGCACGACATCGTCGTCCACGCCCCGTGCTCTTGCTGCCTCAACCTCGCACCCAGACCGCCTTCATCCCCTTTTCTCTCCATCACGTGTCGAGACGACCATTTGTCTTGCCTTCACCACGGGCCCTTCGCCTCCGCTTTCTTTCCCACCCAGCCTTTCGAAGGCAGAACGAAACGAAGTAGGGGATGGTCCTGCACTTTGCAGAAGTGAATCCCTCGAATGTTTCTTGTAGTTCGGAAGGAAGACAGGAAAGAAGAAAGTTCCATTCAAATTCCTTGAGTGAAGTACGCCCAGTGCGCTTCCTTTATGCTTTCTGTCTGCTGTATTTAACACGGCGAAGAGGATGGAATTTACTTTGCTTCGAACACCTGTAAACCTCCGACAATCTGTTGGTGGTTTTTTTGACAATGTGGCTGGATTAAACGAGTGATATTTTCTGCTTTTATTTTTCTTGATGGCGTCTCACGCGCCTCGACCGGAAAAGAAGGGGACGCCGAACTAAGGCAGGCTAAACTCATCAGACATTGATCGCAAAGAAAGCAAATCCCCTAAATAAAACAAAAAGCACGCCACACAAACTCACGCGAACGAATGGGAACGTTGAATTGAGAGATTAATGATTAACCCCCAAGAAAAACTACATGGTCCTTTATGAAAGTGTATAGAAAGTCCTACAGTGAGAATCCATAAGCATGCCTACACTGAATCACTGACGCTGACGTGGAGGAGTCGCAGCGTGGTTGTGAATAGCTGGTCGCTCTAAACCGGTCGCACTAAGCCGGTCGCGATGTAGTGCGACCGGCGTAGTGAGGCTCGGATTCGGGAGCGCCACCGTCGACACGGAGGTCGACGGTGCGATGTCTTTGCGCGAAGACCCTCGCTCGTTGCTGCTGGGGCAGCGAAAGCGTGGATTGGCAATGGGTCGGAGAGGCTGGCCGCTGCACCGCCGATCCGCTTCCAACCAGACTTGTGTAGCGGCGTCGATGTCCCGGCAGTGTCCTGGCTTGGGCATCCGGAACATTGTCGCCTCCTGGTGCTCCTTCCTGGCTCTCTTCTCTGCCTCCTTCCAACTTGAGCTCTGAGATTAAATCCTTTCTTTCGGCATTTCCCGGCATTCCTTCATTGTTCCTTGTAGCTGCATGTCCTGTTTCTTTTGCGGGGCGTTGCCCTGTTGGCATGCCTTTGGCGGCACATTTGAATTTTCCTTCTTTCAGCGCCGCCCTTAGGTTCACCTGAGCTCCTCTTCTTTGATGTCGTGTCGGGGGTTGTCCCCGACTCATGACAAGCATGCAGTTGGCTTAACTGCTTTCGGCAAGTCTTCACCATGACTTAAGCACGACACGGGGTGTCCAGGATAAGGGAAATGTGTCGCCTAAAGAACCAAAGGCAGCGTGTCGATAGAAGCGCGCTATGCAGTTCACAAAGTGGGTGACGGATGCGGTGTATGAGACAAATTATCATGCGAGATGTTGTATGTAGGGCAGACCGTCTAGGGAGGATTCCAGCCTATCAAAAACGGGAACAAGAAGCAACCTGGTTAGTCATTTTGATCTCCTGTGTTGATCTCCTCTGCGTGAAGAGGTGAGTGTAGTAAGACACCGAGAGCAACAATGTACGCGCAAAATTTAAGTTGCAATTTTATGTTTTTCAAAAAGGGAGCGCCACGGGTAAGTGCCCAGCGATATATTGCTACGTCAAAGATAGGCCCGATACCTGCCATGGATTCCTAATCACTGACATTTTTCATTTCACTCGCGTGGAATGAGATATGAGATTTCTTTTATTTCTTTTTCCTCCAGTTCCCTTTTCGCGGTTGTTGTTGATGAAATGTTGTATATTTGCCTAGTGTGGTTTTCAAGTAAACCATACAGATCACAGTCAGCGTACAGTGTTTTGTCTCCGTTTTTTGGTCCAGTTAAAAGCTGTGTTTAAGTAAAAAAATATTGTTCGAATTAAAGCCATATTTATCAGGGAAGCACCGGTAAAAAAGTCAAGTGATTGAGCTGAGGCAATATCGGGTAATTTGTATCTGAGCGGGAATAAAACTCTTGGCCGGCATCCCAAACACCACGGCGGCTCAATTACTCTCTATCTAAGAGCGAATGCATTGTGGCCATCGACTTTGAACGTGCTTACCGAGGCCTACTCGAGCAGCCTTAGCATACTAATGACAGAGGTAGCAATTAGGCGAGAACCAAAATACGTTTTCGCAAACGTCCTCTTTTCTTGGCAATTCAAACGCGGGTATGTGCCGACACGTCGTTAGGCGTGACATTACGCTGTGAGCTTTAACGCCGACGACCGGTGCCCGCTGGTCTATGAGTTTGATGCTGCTTGGCAATGAGTTTGACGCTGCTTGGCACGTGCAAACATAGGCCTAACACGGGCGATTAGCCAGCGGCGCAGCAGTCATCAGAGACATACCGGGCGCTATATCAGCGCCCACACGGCATATCAGTTCGGCAACTGGACGCTAATTCTTTCACATTTATGGTATCATAAAGGGGGCTTAGCTGTCCTCCTAATTTATAATGGCGGCACCCATGCATTCTCGTCTGTCGCCACATTCCTCCATAGGACGAGCAAGCTTTCGGTCATTAAAGAGGCCATAAAGACAAAAGATGACTGTGTTTAATTTGAAAAGACTAACCTTTGGTAACTCCCCCAGCGCCATTCCAGCAACGAAAGACGTTTTTACCCGAGAAAGCACAATAAATGTTGAGACACTTTTAAATTTCGCGCTACAGCGACGTGTTATGGGCAGGAGTGATGTCATGTCGGTCAGCACTAAAACATCCTTTTCGGTGTGGTAACCGCACGTTAGCATTTAAGAGCATCCAAGTGAAGCGATCAAACGGGGCTTGAGGCCCCACTGCAATCGTTCAGTCACGTGCCTTAGCGATGGGTTATTTAGACGGCCAACAATCGCACAAACTAACTCCTGTGACGTCATACAACGTTGCCGGAAAGTGGCTAGGGAGTCGATTCTGGTTCACATGTTTTCTGTAATATCTCCATTATTTTAACACGAAAGCGTTTTCTTCCGGGATACACGAATATTTCAGTGACGTCATATCCGTCATGGAAGTGACGCCAGTACAACGAAGCAAGCGGCCTGTAAAGGCTGCACCCCTGCACACAGGGTCTTTTTGCGGAGAAGAAACCTTTAGCACTAAAAAGTACGTTATACTTAGGGTTGTTCGTTTTTGGGTTTTATATTTCAACACGAAAGTGTTTTATTGCGGGGCACACCAAGATTTTACTGACGTCATATCCGTCACGGAGATGACGCAAGCACACCTTTGCCGAAGCGACCCGCCAACAGGACGTCGCTCTCCAAGCACACCCACAAGACAGCCGCCGACCCGCAAATCATGCCCAGCTGCAGATTTCGCTGCGCATTTCGCTTTCGTGTTTTACCGATTACTATGACAGAGAAATCAACCACAGTTTTTTTTCGGAGTTTGCGGTAAATTTGGTATCACTGTTGCCGGCGCACAGCAGTCTTTCGAACGAACTGAACGTGTATTTTGTCTTCAAGGCCCCTTTAAGGTTCAAAATTTGTTCTCTTGGGGCACCGAGTTTACTGTGTTTTAAAAATGAGGGGTGTATGTATGCCCAACGTGCAACCGGCTGCGCTCTCGCTGCCTGTAGCAGCAAATGCAATTACCCGTGCTCGCATAGGGCAAGTGGTGTCCCTGTTAGCTTCTCATACGACGCGGAGTTCAGTTTTTAGACCGATAAAAGAAATATGCGAGCCCGTCAGACCGTACAAAAGGAGAAGCGAAAGGCCCCGAGAGCAATGAATTACCGGGAAGTGCTCGACTGTTTTTCCTCGTGAGACCACATAAGAGAGAGAGAAAACAAAAAGAGAAAACTGACAAGGAAGGAACACCGCGCGAACCCTTCGTAACATCACGTACAGAACAATGGAGGTCTCCCAATCGGCCTTTCGTAAAGAAATCAATTTCCAAGACACTCCCGAACTCCGACGTGTGGGCGGGGCCCGATGAAGAACGACCGAGGGGAAAGAGTTAACGGGTAAAAAATAACTATACAAATTCAGGAAGACACAACTGAGCATCAACAAAATTGATTTGATGCGAGCGCGCTCGCACACATACACGCACACACACACACACACGCACACACTCACGCATTCGCGTACGTACACACACACACACACACACACACACACATACTCATGCATACGCGCACGCACACACACAAAAGAAAACTTGTCGGCAGTGAGATCTGGCTCTCGCCGATTAATACAGTCTTCAACTAACAGGCAAAACGTTGAGCCGTTCGCGCGTCTCCAGCTCCCATCTCTATCGTGCTACTGCCCCCGCAAAACCGGCCGTAGAGCTGTGAACTTGACTGACCTTACCGCAAGCTCTACAAAACACTAAACTTGTGCTGCTGAGCACGAAGACGCGGGTTCGATTCTTGGCCGCGGCGGCCGCTTTTCTGATGGAGGCAAAAATCAGAAATTTCCGGGCTATCTCCACTAACGTGAAGCCTGGGGAGGGGCGAAGCATGGAGTGTATAAGTGTATTCTTGAGCGACCTTGAACGACCTTGAACGTCCGGAATGTTGAAAACAGTCGGACTTTTATTTATCTATTCAAGATAACTTAGAGAAAAAAAAAGTACCACAGTGCATAAAATAACACACAAGGAGACAAAATTCAGTACAAAGACTGGGACCTGATCGGGACCAGAATGATTTTTCGTTTAATCCTAGCTTTAAATCCTCAATGAGAGAACGGAAACGCGACCGGCCCTCCTAATCATCCATTGATCCCAGGGACGGCGTTGCTATCATACATCGGACATGATTAATTCCCGCCATACTGTGTCACAGGAAAAGTAAACTTCGATGTGCATTAATTACGGGAATTCGCGAAGTACGCAGCAGCTTTCGTCGCTGCTCTCGCATTTGGCGATTCCGAGAAGACGCTGAGACTCAGACAGGAAGGACCATGGGTAATCTACGTGGATTACTCCACGTTCATTCGAGGTCGAATGCAATTGCACATAGGGCATCGCTAAATTAACCTCCAGCCACGGTCAAGGCTGGTCCCCATGAACTGCGGATTTTAGCTTACTTCTTATCGTGCGGTTTTCTGCGCCACCGCGTTAACGAAGTTTACTCTACATTTCGCCGCTTGGGGTTGGCTGTTACTGTCTGTGTACCCAAATGCAATCGGCGACGCCTTTTTCAGTTTTTTAAAGGCCATAACTGTGGATAAGAGCGTGATCCCAATTTCAGAACTTGCTGAGAATGAAAACACGTAGTTCCGGATTTATAGTGCCGTCGACAAACTTCGTTTACTGATACAGGTAGCAATCATTGGTCGCGGTTATAGTACGACGCCATCTTCGTATGACATTTTATACATGATTAATTAGTAAAGCGCCTACCGAGAACAGGCACAAGAAAATGGCACGTGCGGATATAGGGAGCCGGTCGCCAAAATCGACCAGAAAAAAGCATCAAGCCGTCTTTATTAACGAAAAAGTGCGGAGAATTGACGTAGGACAGCACTTTTTCCAGAAAGACAGCCAGTTGACGACAGAAAGAGATTTCGATTTTCGCTAACTCGAAGCCACGCAGTGAATGGTGGACAAGGAATTGCACCTCCATGCTATGTAACGGTCAGTCCGTTTAAGCTAGTCCCTCAAGGTAATGTCCGTAATGTTCAGAGCGAACAACTAGAATGGCGCTCGGTGGGCACGGTTCCACGGTTCCACTCCACTCCACGCAGGGTGGTCTCCTGTAAATTGTTCCTTTCTGTAAAGACGATAGTCTTTCAGGGGCTACTTGAAAGCGAAAATTTTGGTCTGTCTGTCTGTCTGTCTGTCTGTCTGTCTGTCTGTCTGTAACTCGATTCAGCCACACGGCCAAAGTGAAACAGAAGCTGCACATTTGGTTTACATACCAATAGCCAAATCTAAGCGTCTAAGTCCGGTGGCATTGTTCATACTTGTCAACATTGTTGAACAAGAACAAAGCATTACGCAAATATGAGGCAGCAAATCAATACATAAGTGATATTTGCAGTGTTCCTTTGTAAAATATTCACGATGCATGATTTTTGCGATAGCAAATGAAACCCACTGCAGAAGAAAAATTCACCTCCGTCGCCTGCTGTCGCCCACGCCACTATAGCTTATGGCGGCATTTTAAGAAATCAAACAACAACAGTTACGAAAGGTTCTACTAGATAGGTTTAATCGGAACGCGCGTGGCGAAGGGAAACGTGGTTCTATCAATGCTGAAGTAGGACACCTCGATTCGCACGCGTCTCCTCAGTACGGAAGAGCTGGAATCGAGGCACTCGGCCTGGAGCAGTGGAACGCGGTAAATTTAAATTGACTTGAGCGAACCTCCTGCGTGTTTGCCTTGGGAGGAGCGCGACAGGAGAGGAACAGCATGAGGGCGCGCGAGAAAGAGAAGGGAGAGATTTACTTGGCAGATGTCGACATTTGCAACGAAAGGAGCCGATACGCGGCCAATTTCTCATTTCTCCGACCGTTTTTTCCACATTCGCTTGTAGACATATTCTTTCCCAAATTTCAAAATTATGTCGTGGTTGCTATTTCATTCCTTCGCCAGGCACTTCTAACTTGAACTAAGAGCCCCTCTCAGATTCGAGGGGTGCAATCCGGAGGTTTGAGCAACTCGCCCAGGCTAGCGTTACCTTTTTTATGCAGCAAAATGAGTGCAGGCTCCAGTGGGTAATTATTTGCTTTTACTGTGGCTGACGCTCGATCATTTTACCGACACCCGTAGCTGAGCTCTCCACATCAAGGAATACTGGAATGATGACGTAAAAAATACAGAAAACCTGAACTGAGATCATATTGGATATTTACAGAAAATATTAAAAAAAATTGGATGGGGCTTCGAAGCCGAAAAAGAACTGAAGAGGCGGCAAAATAAAATAGCAAGGTTCGTCGTTGCAACATTCGCTCCACCTAACGTCGTTACCTTGGTAACCTAGGAAAAAAGAAAAGAAGGAGAGAGTGCTAGTAAAACCGGCGAACGCCTGAATGTGGCAGAAACAAATTAGCGGTACCAAATTACCCAGCAGCGTTACAAAGCTGAAAAAAAAGAGAGAGAGAAGCGAACTGCACGACTCTGGTGTCCGTAGACGTGCAAGGAATTCCCACTCTACTTTGCCGTTATCAGCACTGAGAACCACGCAGCTACATCCCTCTGACTAGAAGTTTAAGAAGAGCAGGAACCCAAGACACGGGGCAAGACTCGAATGCTCCGTCCTTTTTCGTGTTTCTAACCACGGCCCCAACCGCTCCCGGACTATCGCGGAAAGACCTTCTGTTAGAAGCCAAACAGGAGAACTGTTGAGACAGCTAGGGCTTCAAAACACCAACGACTATGGAACGGTGCTTTACGCTACAAAATGTAATCTTTGCGGATACCACCCACCCTTTAACTACATTGTATACCGAAAAGGGTCCACAAGTATAACTTTATTTAACGTGCAAAGTTAAGCTCTTTTTAAAGAGGAATTCGGCTGCACTTCGGCTCGTTATTTTTGTTCTTGTTGTTGTTGTTAGAGCACGCGGTTCCCTTCAGGCGAAGTCAATGGGATTATTGCGAAAATGATCTTCCAACACGGTTGCCTTCGAACCGACGTTTTGTTGTCTGCGGTGTAAGAGGAACCACCGAGGCACAGCTTCGCTTCAAAAAAAGAAAAAAAAAAAACGGACGCTGTTTTTGCCAGCCGCACGCTGTCTATCTGAAAAAAAAAAGGAAAGAAAAAGAAAGCGACGGTACTGAACGCATCGCCAAGGAGAACTGAAAAAAAAAAAACATTCTTGTGGTTTGATGCGCCTCAACGAATTCTATCGCAGCTCTCTGCGGGGCCCGGCTTTCGAAACAGGATTGCGAAGGAACAAGCTGACAACAAGGAACGCCGACTGGTTCGGCGTGAATTTTTCCCCGGAGGTCTGGGCTTCCTAACATGAAAGAAATGACCACTTTGGGAGTGGGGGAATGGGGGGGGGATAAAGCGATAAAAATCGGGTGGGGGAGATAAATAAATAAACTAACAACAAGGGAAGAGCTCAGGATTTTGGTCATTGCAAAATTCCTGTTCGACTTTGCACAAGAAAAAAAAAAAAAGGATCTGGGTTTGGATGCCAATATGCCTGACTAGGATGCTGAGAAGGGCGTATCACAGGCTCTGGCTTAGGTCTGCGAAGCGGCTGTTGTTTCTTTTTTTTTTCTTCTCCTGCGGTCAGCCTTACGCGTTTATCCTTTTTTTTACGCGTAAGAGCGCACGAGCGGCAGAGCTTTTTGCGAAAGGCTTGCGCCAATCTCCGCCGCACGTGGAGAAGCGTAAGTCCGTTCCTAAGCCCGTCGTTAGGCAGGCATGCGTATGTACGAGTTGTCTACGCAGCCGCGCCCAGTGCACTCCTTAAAGGGCCCGTAGAGTTTCATACGAATACCTACTAAAGGGAAATCTGGCGCTACAATCGCGGGCCGTCGTGGGCGCCGCCATTGCAGCTACTTGGCTTGGCTTGGCTCGCCTACTTGGCTTGGCGGCCACAAGGCTTCTTTTTTTTTGTCTCGAAGCCAAAATCAACAAAAAATGGTCAGATCTCTTTGTTGTTCCTCTTGCACGAAGCTTTTAAGTAATCCCTGACAAATAAATCTTTTTACAGCTTCAATTTTATATAACAAAACCATTTTGATAAATCTTCCACAGCAATATGGTTTTTTTTTTTTTTTGCAGTCAGAGGCAACTTTCCAGCCTGTTCATGAGCCATGTCAAAGACGAGTGGAACGTGCCTGCCCAATACATGACGGAACACTCGCTGAAGGGCGGCTCGCCCAGACAGGGGTGCTAGATTTCCCTCTAGCATATATTAGTACGAAACTCTGTGAAAGGGTCATAAAGACAGACACCTTTGCTCGATTTGAAGAAACTATCCTTAAACAAACTCGCTCAGCTTCGATATAGCCGAGAAAGGCGGTTTTTTTAACCAAGAAGGAATGCAAAAAATTAGCAGTGGCATAGCTCGGCTATGCCAGGATATACGTAGCGTGAGCTAAGGCTCAGCAATCCAATCTAGTACAATCCAATCCAGCCCAGTCCAGCCCAGTCAGGTTCACTCCAGTCCAGTAATTGCTTCTCGAGCATGCGCAGCACGGCTCTCCAGGAGCCACGCGAAACGGCTATCAAGCGGCTACGGCGCAGCGCCAGACTTGGCTACTGCGCAAAGGAGGCGCACAGCTGGATACGCGCCGGCGCCAGTGCGTCTGCCGCGGCTCTGACGTCACTCCTCTGGAATGCGCAGACCCAATTCTCTACACACCAGGGGCGCTATTCTCGAGTTTTGTTCCTTTTGCGTCCATTTCAAAAGTGTCCTGATTGGCTAAAAGCAAACAACCGGAAGTGACGTAACGCAAGCGCGGTAAACCTACTGTTAACGTCCACTGCTTAACCGGAAGTACGTCACGAGGAAAGGGCGCAAAAGGGACGTTTTCAAAGGGACAGTTACGAGAATACCACCCCAGTACTCCAAGTGAAAATCCAATCCAATCCAATTTAATTCAATCCAATTCAATCCAATCCAATTCAATCCAATCCAATACGATCCAATCCAATGCTCCTCGCGCTTGCGCAGCACGGCCCTTAAGGGTCCACGCGAAACTCTCAACCTCGGCTAGTGTAGCTTACGCTACAAAACATTGTTCTCAGTGTGTTAACTGCTGTCAGTATACAAGTGATATACGATCAAATGACACTAGAGGCTCCATTACAATCGCCCAGTCATGATTCTTGGCAGTGGTTTAAGTCGGAGCATGACCAGATTCATAGATAGTGACCGGCCCATGCTCGGCGATTCCGGGTGCCGATATTGTTACCGCTTGTTTGGCTTTTTTTTAGTTCTTTCCGACGCCACTGCAGCAGCTGGCGCTGCATTTGATCCCCATTTCTCCGCTGTATACGCGTTAGTGCGGCCTTGCGTCGTTTTTGTTTCGTCTTTTTCTTGGTATACGTAGCGCTCACTCTTTGCCGATGCACCCGGGGGCAAGTGCGCACCTTTTTGTGGGCTCAACGGTGTTCCCCAAAAGTTTTATTTTTAACGCGAAATCGCTACTTCGCTAGGTTGGCGAAAGCGCGCACCCGGCTGGCGCCCACTGATCCCTCAACCACCCGGATATCGTCCGCAAAAAGCGTGTACAGCTGCTAACCCTTTGCTGACGGTTTCATTGGCGTTCCACGCGCTTCATGTTATAGCGCGCGCACATCCGAAAGAAAAATTCAGCGCATTTTGTTCCAATGCATGAGTCAGAAAAAATAAACACCAAGAGGCACTTGGTGCGCGCGGTTTCATACAGTGTATCAGAAAAAAGAAATACGAAGAAGGCCGCGCGGTGCGATCGATTCCCTCTGACTTATGACCTGTGTTATAGCACGAGTATAACAAAAGAAAAGCGAGCGTGCATCACAGATTTCGCCGGCCGTGTTGGTTGGCCTTCAGCATTTTTGAGGCTGTGTCGCAGGAGCATGGGCAGTGATTTTGGAATAAGTAGCTGACGTCAGTCTGATGTAAGCCTACAAAGCCTACAACCCCGATGCTGATGAAAGGTGTATCCTAAAAGCTTGACTCTGGCCACGTAAACTATGTACAGTTGACATCGGCAGAAGGCTCGGCGGCAAACCTCCCCCCCCCCTCCCCTCCCCTCCCCCCCCCCCCCAAAAAAAAAAACACTTTAAGGAAAGAATATGCTGAAAGTTTCTGTGCAACTTTTTTGCATCGTACTTTCAGTGGACGTATCGTACACGATGATATTTCTTGCGCACAGCTGAGCAAGACCGGCAGTCGCACTGCAACGGCAACTTCGTTTCGCCAGGTTACCACGGCGTCAGTACGGCGGGAGTGGTTCAAAAGAAATCATCATTATCACCATCATCACCACCATCACCAGCCTATCTAAGCCCACTGCAGGGCAGAGGCCTCTCCCATTAATCTCCAATTACCGCGGTCCTGTGCTAACTGCGACCAATTTATCCCCGCAAACTTCTTGATCTAATCTGCCCATCTAACTTTCTGCCGACCCCTGCTACGCTTGCCTTCTTTAGGGATCCACTCTGTTACCCTTAATGACCAAGGGTTATCTTGCCATCGCATTACATGTCCTGCCCACGTCCATTTCTTCTTCTTAATTTCTACTAATATGTCCTTAACACGCGTATGTACCTTGACCCACTCCGCTCTCTTCTTGTCCTTTAATGATACACCTATCATCTTCCGCTCCATTTCCCGCTGAGTCGTCCTCAATTTAAATTGAACCCTCTTAGTTAGCCTCCACGTTTCTGCCCCGTAGGTGAGTACCGGTAAGATGCAGCTGTCATCCTAGGCGTATAGGCGTTTCCTAGTCAGCACAGCCAAGCGGCGCATGGCGCCATCCAGGGGCATGTTTGAAGCTATGTCCACGTGCATGTGGCTCTCAATTTAATCGCTGAGAACCGCTTGGTCTCGTAGTGTACTAGTTCCGCTCCTGCAAAGCAGACATCCGAACACGGGTTCCAATCCCGTTGCCGCTTTTTTTAATTCTCAAGAATTTGTCATATTTGAATATTAACGTTTGTTATCGCGCATATAGTCTATTTATGCGCCATGCGCCGCTTGGCTGTGATGACTAGGAAACGCCTATACGCTAGCGTTCCTGTGTGCGTGGCTCGCGACGACCGCCCAGCGTCTCCTGCGCACGTTTGTCAAGCCCAGTAATACCCACTTGAGAGATTGGCCAAGATCGGCAAAAAACAAAACAAAAACAAACAAACAAAAAAAAACCTCCAGCGTTCGCTGTTATCCTGGCAACACTAGCTGGGAGCGAGGAAGACAGGTTGTGGCGTACGCCCCTACAAGATGTCCAATGATTATCGCTTCCAAGAAAATGAAGGAAGCTCACACGTAAGGCAACAAAGATGGAGTAAATGTCGTTGCGGCAACAAAGAAGAAGCAAATTGGCTGCAATCGTGGACTTAAACCGTCGTGATGGTCGTGAAGGTTGCGTACAGCTTCGCTACCTTCAAGGCTTACGCGTTGGTGTGAGCTTCCTTCTTCTTTTTTTTTTATCTCCTTCTATCAACGTAAGTCCTGTCTCTGAGTTGTATAGGTAAGCATTCGCCGAGGTAAAAACGCCGTTGCCCAGGGCGCGGCTGAATTGGGGCTCGAAGGCAACGCTCGATCTCTGCTGCTTCTCTGTGGCAACAAACAAGCGTACAAACTCGCGAAACATTATTTAGCACCAAAGAAAAGTTTTCGCGCGTGAAGGGGTTGCGAACGCTTCGAGGAAAGGGCCCCAGGACTCGTACTTTCGAGATGGAGTAATCAGATTCGCGCGTGGTGTGATGTTTACCCTGGAGCAGGTTGGTGTTTGGATTGATATCTCGTCAGCGGAAAGCATTGCGTTTGTGCTTCTGGAAGTAATTGCCCAACAACCATTCTCCCAAACCTTGCGAGGAAAACATGGCGCCGCCAAGGTTACGAAACGCGACCAGAGCTAGGGAGCGTGAACTCTTTCGATTCGTACAAAACCCCAACGGCAAAATGGAGAAAAAATGGGCTGACCATTACGATACTCCCTAGAGCGAAATTTGTGCACAGGCCGAACCGCAGTCTTCTGGCAGACGGCACACACCTGCTGCGTCTCTTGAAGTGATGGCCGCTTCAGCGAATGCACGAAGACGCGCGATATACTCTGGCGCTGTCTCGTCCCGCATCGCCGCTGGGGACCACATGTCTCGCGCCTTTCGCCATACTTTCATCCTCTAATTTCCTGCTCGCTCTATCTTCGGTGGCCTTTTCGTTCTCTCGGTTATGTCGTTGCACGTCGCAGCCGGAGAGAATGTCTCGTGCCGTCTCGGCATGCCCCCCTCCCCATCACACTTCGCCATACTATCCTCCTCCGCTTTCCTGCTCGTTCTATCTCGTTCGTCTACGTGTCCACTTTGTTCGCTGAGTTACAACGTGAAACCGCAGGATCGGGCGTTTAAGTGCTGCGCACGAAAAAGGCAAGGAGGAGGGCGGACGGGACCAGCCCATCCGCCGGGCGCCCGAAGTGACAGCCGGTGGTGCCAAGTACAGAATCACAACAGTCGCAGCTATGCCCCTCCTCTCTCCCTTTGCCCCTCCTCTCCAGGAGACGTCGCACACATTACCAACGCCCTAGAGAGCTAGGGGCTGTTAACATGCACGCGCTTCGAGATGTTCGTAGCTCGAGACGCAACGGAGGCCAGCCCGCGCTGTGGCTGAAAGGGGACACTAGAGGGCTTCAGTGCTGAAAACACTGGATCAAATTTATGAAGATTGTACTCCGCTTTGCCATAAGACAGTCCAGCTGTCGCTCCTGTTGGGCGGTAAAATTGAGTCGCGGTCCGGCTGGCCGCGGTTCTAAGGAGCAGGCAATTGGACCCAGCGTGCCAATCGTCTGCGACCGCTTCCATCTTTTCATTGCCCCATCGGAAGAGTCTCGAGACAGCCGTCGATCTCCAAGGTGGTGTGATATTGAGGGCTCTTGAAAAATTTCTCTGGGGGCTATTTGTAAAGACTTGCATTGTTTTTAGTTGTACATGGTGTTATTTCATGTTCGATATTATTAATTGTCTACGGCGTTGTTTAGAACGGTTTATTATTTTTAGTTGTGGGTCAGTGGCTAAGGCTGTTGTGGTTTTGAGCCCAAGGACGCGGGTTCGATACCGGTCGCGGTGACGGCTTTTCGGATGGAAGGAAAAGCGAAAACACCCGTGTGTTGAGATTTAGGCGCGCGTTAAGGATTCTTAGGTGGTCAGAAGTAATCCGGAGCCCTCCGCTACCGAGCGTCACATCGCCCAGGTGTTGTTTCGGCGCGTTAAACCCGCAACAAACAACAAACAAACAAACAAACAAACAAACCAACAAACAAACAAACAAACAAACAAGCAAACCAACAAGCAAACAAGCAAACAAACAAGCAATACAACAACAAAATCAAAACAACAAACAAAAAACAAACAATAATACATAAATATAAATTATAATAAATAAATAAAATAATAAATAATCAAATAAAGAATATTCATCAATAAAATAAATAAATAAATAAATCTTTTAGTCCCGAGCTTTGGTCAAACGGCAGCCAACCCGTCTACATGAATTTTATTATAAATTATTGTTTGTTTGTCGTGTTGGCAAAGGTCCGACCATCTCTTCTCGCTCTACAGGCAAGCGGATAAAAATGGGTTCACGTACCCAGTACCGTTTTGCCACAGGGCATCGGCAGAGAGTACGTTGTCCTGCCTATACAGCCCAAGCCAGGTGAGCGTCACGTATGTGAAGGACATGTACAGTGAAGAATGTGTGCTAGTCGGTTTTGCATGTTCGAAAACTGCGCTTGAGGTTGCTAAGGACACACTGCAAACGAACGACGTGCTGTCCACAGTCGTGGTTATTCCTTAAAAAACTGTATATTCCAGGTTCCTCAGTTGGTACATCTGTTGTAGGACGACCGTATACTTCAGGTCTCCTCTTATACATATACGCCCGCAAAACCCCGAGGTTGATTTTGTTCTGAGAATCCAGGTTTACGACTGTGTTACTTCTGGCGCAAAGTGGCAATGACGACAAGGTGGTCCAGTTACACCTCCTTGAAGCCATCGTCTTCTACAAACCTGTTTTGACACAAGTGAAATTAATCGTGCAGCCGCATATAATGTGCGACGCAGGTGCGAATCTTGAAGTGCAGCGAGATTAACACTGAAGGCGCCTGTCCCGGTGAACGCACCTCGCGCACTGGCTAAGCAGGCACACGGCGAAAATACTGCCACACTGTTGGCGCGAAGCGTAAAGCTAAAAAAAAAGTCTGCGGCGCCCGAGCCTTGCAGTTCTTTAAAAACGCAGCAGAGGGTTAAGAAGCCGTGCCTGCTCCAGAACCAGGTCACGCTCGAAGCTTAGTCAAAGCTTATTTGCCAGGACACGGCGAGTACAAAGTAAAAGGCACCCGGTGCCGTCTTCGTTATAGATGCATATTTTACACTACAAGTGCGACTAAAACCGCGTATTAAGTAACTTTTCCATCGTAGAAAGCTACCCGATGGTTATCGCTCCTGCGTTTTCCTCCAACAGCCAAACAAAACGGGATATCCTCCATAGAAGGGCTCAAAAAACCTTTAGTGGGACTTTAAGAGTGGCGACTCAGGCTCTTTCTTTCTAACGCATGCCCTTCTTCTTGTTTTTGTTTTAAAGTTGCCTGGTTGCATTTTCCGCTTGGTGACTCCTTGCTTTTAGCCGCAAAGAACTGCTTCTTCCGATACGGTTTCTCCCCCGTTGCAGAATTCAAGCACCGAGTCAGACACCATACATTTGAATAAGTTCTCGCCATAAGGAAGGCGCATTCGATGTGATGCTCCCGCATTCCGGATCGCGAACTGAAATGTTTATGCGATGACCACGGGTCGAAGAAATTCCGATGCCGGCGAAGCGCATGCGCGCGCTCGCCCGCACACACACCGCCCACCAACAAAAGCAGCGCAATTGCCTTTGAATTTCCATGATGTTAAATATACACAAGCGTGCTGTCGGGGGGGCAAAGAGAGAGTGATACATAAAGGAATTCGCTCGCGTAAAAACAAACAAATACAAGCGGCGTAGGAAGCGGACGTGATCGATTGAATCGCTAATGCGTTGCACAGAAGTGGGTTTCTAAGGCCCCTTGAAAGCTTTTTCCGCGAAAGAGGGCGAGGAAATTCCGGAGGGCGACGGAGTGCACGCATGACGGCAATGAAAACAGAGGGTGGGGAAGGGGGGGGGGGGGAGCGGGGGAGCGGGTGACGTCAGTGTGGAGACGGGGGGGGGGGGGGGGGGGGTGCGGCGAGCAGCGGGACGCGAGAAAATCGAACCCGCAACCTCAACAAAAATGACGCAACCCAATACCATTCATCTACAATAGCGGGTGGCTTTAGTCAGGGTTATATAAATATGTGTGTACGGTAAATAAAAGAAAGTTTCTAGAAGCGAAATCAGTAACACCGCAACTCTTGAACGACAAGCGCTGAACATATGATAAACACAAAAAATAAGGTACAAGTAGTGTTGTTCGTTTTCGGGTTTTCGGGTAACACCCGAATACACCCCGAACGTGCTTTAGGAGAATCGGATTAAACCCGATTTCTCCCCGAATGGACCTTTTCAAAGTAGCGATGTGCACAATCGTGCGCTTACGGTCTGCCGTTCTCAACCAGTACTTGCTGCAACCAAGGCCCACAGACACAGCTTTCGAAATCATTGAGTGTTAGCATGACTCTATCTACCGCTCGCTACCCCAGGCTGGGAAATGCAGCACTTACATTGTTGTTGTGCCTAGCTAACGGAAGCGGTGATGTCGAGAGAAGTTTCTCCCAGCTGAGATACGTTAACTGATCGGACAGGCCTCGAATGGAGACCCAAATGCTGCGCGCGCAGACGATAATGTATGTAAACAAGGATGTGCAAAAAAAAAAAAAATGCATGACCAGCTTCTCGCGAATATATGTTTCATGCTTGAAAAAAAAAAAAAAAAAACAGTTCCTGCATTTTTGCAGCCGCCCCTTTCCATAGGGGCGATTTCCCGTGCAGGCCGGGTGAACTTCCCAAGCGTTGTAGTCCCACACAAGGGCCGAGCGCCAGGCCGGGGAGTCGCTTGTACCTATTTTACCGGTAGGTGCCCGGCGCCACCAAGGCACACGAATGCACATGGTGCCTTCCACAGCCACGGTGAACGTCAATGCTCTTTGTCAATGCTCTCAATTGCCATCATTACTGATTCATGTCACAACAAATGCAAAGCTTCGGAGAGTTTGCTATAAAACCCTTATGTCCCCTCAATTACCAACTTGAACCAAGCACCAATTCTATCGCGTTCAGAGTTAAGAAGCTCGTTATACCTTCTGGTAAAATAAACGTAGTGTATTACTTCGTACAATCTGAAAGCTTTAACCAAAAAAAAACTCAGAATTTCGAATGGTTTTACAAAAATCCCGATTTCTCGACTATTATCAGTTTTAAAAAATATTCAGATTTAAAAAATATATCTATATATAAAACCCGAAAACGAGCAACCTTAGGTATAAGCACTTGTGTATTTTAGAACACACTACCCATGGTGTAAGCTGGCAGGGAAGAAAAAAACGACTTAGATATTTTGGAAGGACTCGATGTGTGCCCTGACGTGCACATACCGTGGTATGAACGTGAGACTGACACGAAAAATCCCCAATACAAGTCCTAAACAGAGCCCGAAGGTCTGGCGCTCTGGAAAAATGACTTCGCCGAGGGCTTTTAGCAATGCCAGCTTTTTGTTCCGTTATTTTTTATATTGAGCAAGGAAGCCAGTAGGGCTCACTTTTCAGACCACCTAATTCTGCCTTTTCCTCGACAGGTGACCAATCATTTTGTCACATTTAGAAAAATTGGCATTTCTCTAATTGGGGAGGCTGCCCCATTTCCTTTATTCTTTGCGTTTCTACGCACATTTCTTTTTCTTCCAAGCGCCGTTCGATCTTTCACCGCCCAGAAAAGCAGGATCGAACACGAAACTGCCCACAAAATCTTCGGGAAGCAATATCGCTCTCTTCCGGATGCGAACATAAGTTCGTTGCTTCGAATGATATTTCGAAGGGCTCCCGGGGCACTCATTAACAGTGCTTTAAAATGTTTCGGCATCATTTTGGCGGCAAGTTTGAATACGAAAAAAACATAACGAAGTTAACTCGTTTGTGTAATATTTCGTTCGCCGGACTGCAGCGTGTGCTCTCGTATGCGTTGAGATACGGGCTCGCGTAATCAGGTCGAATGAAGGGGCGTGTTTAAGTGAGCCAAAGGGGAAACGCAAACAGCGGTTTCGCTCGAAGATTTCCAGCCTCCTCATTGCGAGCTAGCTTCCTGTTTCCGCTCCCCTCGTGGCTCACTTAATAGCGCACAAACATGCTGAGCCAAATCTGCTTCTCGTTGAGAGCATTGGGTGGAATGATGATATAACGCAACGACGAAGTAAATTGACAGCGCGGATTGGAGATCGAAAAAAAAAAAGAAACAGGGAAATATGGCGAGTGCAGAACTTTTCGCAAACACCCCCGAAGTTACACCCACGGCTTAAACTTCGAAACATCATACTACGTTTTTTACTCACCCAAGTATCACGCCCACTTTTTGAAATAAAATTTGAATGAATGAATGAATGAATGAATGAATGAATGAATGAATGAATGAATGAATTTAATGCAGAGAGGAGGCTTAAGAATTATGGGTAGGGAGGGGAAAGGGGATCCCAAATCAGTTGTTACAGATGCGTCAAGGTGGGCGCCTCCCGAGATCCCGTTGGTGCCAGACACAATTTATTATTCCTTCTGTAGGCGAAGGGGCGTCCGCCTAAGTTCTTGGAGGGACTTCAGGGTTGTTCCGATGCGCAGAAAGCGCACGGGTGTTCCTTCATGGCTGCGTGACTGAATGGGCAGTCGGGGCCAGCCATTAAACTATTATACGAAGATAAATTCTCAGAGTGAAGCGTCTGATTATTTCTGATAATTACAGGTTATCTCTAACGCACTTAAGATTCTCTAACGCTGACTTTGCAACCGTGGAGCTTGTGCGCGGCTGGTGAGAAGGTTGAGCATTGTAGCTACCGTGGACAGGAATTATACAGTAAATGCGAACACACGGGGTACATAGCGTGCGACGCACCCGGCCGGCAACCTTTCTTTAGAACTAGGAAGCAGCAAGGTGAAGCGACATTGCGGAGCTCGGAAAGCAGCACACTAGTCTAAAATACCCACCCGTCTGCTTAGCCCACGGCGGTTTCGCGTATCTTGTCTAATGTATCGCATGTCTCGAGGCGAACGCCAACCTAGTAGAAATTGAAACCTTCGCTCAAGTGTGGTACTGATCTCGAGTAATTGATGACGACGTACCTTCGACGAAAGTCTAAGCCGCCTAGAGAGTCTGTTACATCTTGCTTCCGTTAGTAGCCGTTCAAACCTAACAGAGAATCTTCCGCGACGCAAGATTCCTGTAATTGATACGGACCTCAAGAGAGCCGGCACACGCAATCGGGCTGCTGGGGAATTTCCTGCGCCTGCCCTCCCTCAGCGAACAGCGCCGATGACGTCGGTGCGCCCATCGAACGCCTCGGGCCCAGGCCTCCGCGCCCGCGCGAGCCCACCAGAAGCTCATTGACACTGATAGATAACCAGGGCACGGCTCGCGAGACACGGAAATCCGTCCCGCCGCCACTGATCCCGGATTTGTGCTTGCCCGCCTAGCAGCTGCGCACTGCGGAGAAGGATGCCGCTCGGGTGGCAAAGTGTTGGACACGGGTAACGTTGCACGGGTGCGCGTCTGCTAGGTGTGCGGCGGGGAGTGAGGGTTGGCGCGGAGCAGATACGCCTCGCTCAATCTGCCTCGCCTTCGCGCAGTTTTTGTATGCGTACGCGACGGCAGATTGAGGATTTTCTGCTCAATAATTAGCGCTCGCGGTAATACAGTAGACTCCCGTTAACACAAACTCGAAGGGACCGTAAAAACTTTGTTCGTATTGTTAGAAATTCGTCTTAACCGGAGGTTTCTCGCATTGTGGACGTTACAAGAAAGCAAAAATGTTGTTCGTCTTAAGCAGAGTGTTAGTCTTAACCGAGTTCGTCTTACGAGGAGTCCACTGTACATCGCCGCGAAAAAAAATACAAGCAGCCTGCAAGCCCCCAAGCCCCTTCATTAAAAAATCAATTACCCATAATTGGTAAGCAGCAAAGAGGCGGCTTGCTCCTCCGAAAAAAAAAACGTAATTGAAAAAAAAAAAGCGTGTGTCAGTAAAAAGCGGCGGACGACGGAGGTGGGGGAGGGCGGATATCAGCAGGGAGCTTACGTAGTGTGCGGCGTTTAATTGTTTCGTCTCAAATTCCTCCTACACCACGAAGAAAATGTCTTTTTGAGGGTTCAGCAAAGTTTGTTTTAACTTTTATGCAACTACTGCCTGACTAAAAAATATACAGGGCACACACAAATCAAGCTAAACGAATTTGCTTTTTAAATGTCGCAGTTTTTGAGACGAAGTAAGGGGCGGAATGGAAAATTCATTTGGTCAAAGATGTGTTTATTTCGAATACACGCTTAGAGAATAAAAAATTAAATACATTCTAAATATGCAGCCTTTTTACGCGTATTACCGATACCATTGGTAAATAATTAAAGTCTAGCTAGAACGGTATTTAAGCTGCAATAAATTATACCCCTTCTAAATCTGCGGAAAAAATTTTCAGTCAGTTCAGTAACGCTTGTTTATGAAAGAACTGCAGCCTGGAAAATATACAAGGCACATGCAATGCGCTAAACACATGTGCCAAGGAACTAATTTGAACAAGTACCTTTGGACGCAACTTCTTCGCATTTGCGAACTATTTGTACAGCTGCTTGTATGTGATTTGATTCATTATCACATTATTATCCCACTCTCACATGCGACATTAGTCACCACACTTATCACGGCCTGTTAATGCAGTTATTCAGACTAAGAGGAGATTAAACGCGGACCGCGAGTTGTCAGAAAAAAAATTGGCATAATTTAGAACGAAAATGCCGGATTGCGTATATGTCACAATTAATATATACCAAAAATGCTATTAACATTTTATAAAAAAATGCTTGTTCTAGACAATCTTATATGGAAAGTATTGCCCTGTAACAGAAGTCTTATAAAATCTTCTCACGTTTATTAAAAAGTAATTGGTAAAAATAGGACCTAGATCGAGCGGTTTATGAGCTACAAAAAATTACACCGTATCCAGACGCGGAAAAGTTTTTGGAGTGTTCCAGTAAAGTCCTGACTAAATTGATTGATTGATTGATTGATTGATTGATTGATTGATTGATGATTTTGATTAGTTGGCGGGATTGATTGATTGATTGATTGATTGTGGGGTTTAACGCATTAAAGCTACACCAGGGCTACGAGCCACGACGTAGTGGAGGCTTCCGGATTAATTTTGACGACCTGGGGATATTGAAATTTGCCAAAATCTTGACACACGGGCGTTTTCGCTTTTCACCTACATCAGAAAACCCCGGCTAGGATCGAAGCCGCGTCCTTGGGCTCAGGATCTCCCCGCCTTAGTCACTGAGCCTGACCAAACGAAAAGTGCATCTTGTAGACAAAATAAATAACATCGGTTACATTTGTAAAGACTTCCGAACACGCTACACAGTATTCAAAACAAACCGGAAGCCTAAACTGAAATTTACTGATAGCGGACGCCTGTGTTAGAAATAGGTTCCTTCATTTATCACTTTTAGAGCTCACGAGGTCCGAAAAATCCGAATCATTCACAGACCCACTGCTGTCAGTAAAAGTGTGGATATCCACACAATTAAGGTCCAGCATTTTTAAAATCACGAGTATTGCCGCGTTCCTGAGCGCCCGCGGCTCATCTTGTTCTGGAACTTTGTAACTTACACGACGCAGTCACCATAATCGCGGCGTGTTTGAAGATCTCCGCCTTATTGTGAGGATAATATAAGAAACCAAAGTTTACTCTTTCGCAACAATGCAGATGGCGCAACGCGATCGAAAGCGCCGAGCATGGTCCCCAATTGGGCGTTTGAATGTGTCGGTAGCCAGCGGTAACGTGCCTTAGGGCGTGGTACGGAAGAAGTTAAAAAGTGACTAGGCCCGCTGCAGACGACGCTGCAGACTGTCTCACACGCACGCGCTGGATCAGAGAGAAAGAAAGAAGCAGACTGCATCGGTACCTATAGATAGCTCTGACGTCACTAATTAATTAGACGCGCAATTATGAAGGGCCGCACAAAAATTACAACTGTGCTACAGGGTCAGCCATGAGGTTTAAAGGGAAGAACGTTAAAAGCCGCAGCTGGCTTGTTTCATTTTCCAAAGGAAACCGGGAACGTTTACGTTAACCCATCGTTACGTCTTGCGCGTTAATTGTATTTCGCAACCGCAAAAGCCGCAGACTGCGTTCGCAAAATTAGAACTGTTTAATAGATTATTCGTTGCAGCTGAAAAATGTATTAAGAACCACCTAACGGAGGCTCTGACAGCTGATAAATGACCCGTAATGGCGGTCTTTCGTAGAGAGCAGTGCAGACGTGTACAGCTGATCGCTAAGATAAATTAGCCTCCCGTAATAAGAGTTTAATTTATTTACGGCGACCACCGGCCTTCGGCCGCCCGACGCGCGGCCTATTGCGGGGTGAATTCTTAGCGCCTGATTGTGTGCAGCACAGCGGCTGTATGTGAAACATTAACCAGCCGGCACTCGTTCTTTGCAATAACCACAAATCGTCGGTGCTGCTGCTGGTGCAGATTATTAGCAGCCTACTGCGATCACGATGGCGTTCTAGAAATTGAGAGGCCTAACCTGATTTATTCAAGAAATAAGCACACGACGGCTCCATACGCAAACGCCTAGAAGCGGGGAGGTCGCCAACACCGAGTTACACGTACGTCCGAAAACGATAAATAAATCGAAGCCTCTAAAAAAGCAAAAAAACCAGGAACTTCCTTGCAATACAAAGTTCGGATCCTACGATTAAGATTCCGGACTAGCCACCTGTTTACGAGAGAGGCCCAAGCAGCATAGACAATGCAGGTCAATAAGCTACGTTAACCGTATGATGACGCTTTGGTCGTTCTTGCGTGCATAGGCCAATAATAGCTAATCGACATTCAATGCACACTTCCAGTGTTCGCTTCTGGAGTAAATACTTTATCGCGCTACGAACAACGTAAAACAACTCCTAAAAAGGCATGCGACTTAAGTAAGGTATTCGGCGTTGGGCTAAACAATACCAAGCGTTGATCTTAAATTAGATCGATGCGGTGGAACGCAATTTGATCACCTTAGGGGATAAAAGTCCGAGCTGTGTGGATCCTGTAAGTGATGCACTAGCGGCAGCGTAGCAGACAAAGAACGGTTAGAACAAAAGAGAGACGCGGAACACTGCGTGGAATGGTCAAGTGAGAAAATGTTGGGACACAGGATCGATTTGGCATGTTGTCCTTCGAAGCCGCCCGCACTGCAGTATTCTCTAAAATTGAAACGAAACTCTCCTTTAGACCGTCTGCCAAGTACCCAAGTCTGACGAGTAAAAAAAAAGAAAAATTAAGCCATTACGGGAACAACTTGCCATTTCTACTCCCATTCAATTCCTGTCCTATAAGCGATACATAAAAACAGATACGTAAATAAAGAGAAATCAAGGACAAAACCCGCACGAGCGCAGCTATCGCAAGATTAAACCAATTAAAATAATTCAAATGGGCACTGGGCCGAAAGTAGTTTTTTCGAGGAAGCCAATTAGGTGTCGTTACAAAAATTGCACTCCACATACAAAGGCACCGCTGTCTACATTCACTTAAACATTAAAACGTGAATTAATGTGTCAGCGCGAGCTAGTTGATTTTTTGTTCTGTAGAATTGTGACGTTGTATTTTCAGTGCTTTATAATCGCCGTCACTGCGAAATAAAGTGTAGACGTTAGTGCACCTCTGTCCTATAAAAATGCTTTTCTTTCTTGAAGTTGTGCTTGGCGCCTAAAACTAACTTATACGATTAAAAGCGTTGAAAAATTAAAAAAAAAAGCGGCAGCTGAACTTCTCCCTATGTATTCAGAACGGAAAAGCTTGGATCGCTGCTTTCTTATTAGCGGTGAAAGAATCACTTTGCCAAACATTTTCACGCTGCTCAAAATCTCATAAACACCGCTGACCTTTTTATCAATACATCGGCCTGTTCTTAGACAACTCTTGACCCAATTTTTACGTTCGGCATACTGCGGAGCACATCAGCGAGTAGCCGGACGAATGCTCAGCAGCAATATTTGTACAAATTTGCCAAAATTCGCAAAACACTGTGTTTACAGCCAAGTTGTTTAGGATTAGCCGGCAAACTTCCAAACTTTCGCAATTCGCCTGGGCTTTTACTTTTCTTTTTTTTTTTCAAGGTGGGCGAGCCCAAAAGCCATACAACAACCGGAAACGGAGGCAGCAGGCTACCGACACAAGTACCACGAAAAGGAGCTTCGCTATTAACAAGAAAAGAATTACCGTATTGACTCGATTCTAAGCACCCCCTTTTTCCCACGATCGCGATGCCCAAAGTAAGGGGGGTGCTTAGATTCGAAAAACCTAAATCAACCCCCCCCCCCCCCCTCCACCAACACCTTTTTGGCGGCCGTATCTTGACGAGATGGGTGCAAGGAATAATGTTTTATGCGGCCAACATTCAAAAGAAAAACAAGTACAGACAGTGAACCTACCGCTTACGTCGGATACTCAGTCCCCCTGACTACCATTCGAGTCTGTTGTGCCACTTTGGCCGCCGCTCTCAGTATCCCCCAGCAGGCCGCCTTATGTTCCGTTGAAGCGGTTTATAATCGAAAACCTCATAAATTACTTGGCCACAAGGTCAAATCTGGCCCGTTTCCACGCGCTTAAAATCCACCATGCGATTGTTGCTTGTAAAAGGGGCTGCTTAGATTCGCAAGCAATCTTTTTTCCAAACTTTTTTCCCTGAAGTAGGGGAGGTTGCTTAGAATGGGTACATTTGGTTCATTATCAGGCACAGTCCCTTCCCTCGGTTCACGCGCAGGACCTCAATTACTCAGTGGAATACACCGGGATTGGTGCATCCGGGCCTCCACAACTAGGACCCTCTATTCCAGCGCCGTCTTCCGTGTGGACTGTCTCGATCACATTCTACTTTACTTTGTAGGCTGTGGTTGGGAGTGGTCTTCACGGAAGCCTACTCCTTCCTCATGGGGATGTCCATTAGCGCCCACTGCGACGCATGCGAGGTTCAAGAGACAATCGAACGTGTGCTTTGTTGTTGCCCCCAGTATTCAGCGGAAAGACGCGTTTTGGCCGCCAAGCTCAGCAGATTGGACAATCAACCGTTCAAAGTAGAGGCTATTCTAGAACATCGACCCCTACAATCATCTTCGCAGAAGGCAACAAAAGCCCTTCTGCGTTTCACGAAGGACGCACGCTTGGACGAAAGACTATAGTGCCCACAAAGGGACTGAAGTGTGTGCGGGGTCCCGGTCGTATCCCCTATATTTCTCCTGCCTTCTCTTTCATCCCCGGAATACCTCCTTTCCAGTGTCGAGTAGCAATCCGGGCTCTAAGCACGGATAACCTCTCGGCCTTCCCGTTCGCTTTTCTCCTCCTCTCCTGACCACAAATAGACTGAGCAAACCTAACGTCCAAGGGCGCGCACACGCATCGGGACATCTAATAAGAATTCCTTGTCGGAAGGATGTCGCTTCTCTCCGCACGTCGATGCATGTGGCTCCGCTCGGCCGCGCATGGAGATAACCATACTCAAGCGAATGAGGCCGCCGCGATATATGCGCCGATCGATGAGCCGAAAATGGGCGGCTTTTCTCATCAGCGCGACACCAGATGTGCAGCGCTGAGCGGTGCTTTTGTGTGCCCGTTTCCAAGAGGCGCTTGTAGTGCCCGCATGCATTAAGGCCTGCCCGGTTAGTGCGGCAACGTACGAGAAGAAAGCGCTCTGTCGGCCTCGATTCGGTACGGCATATACTTACAGCTTGCATCACACCAGAGACGCCGGTACATTGAAGTCATAATAAGAAATTCCACTAGAAGACATGCGCCGTTCGGCTAATGAGATTGGGTATAGAGCGGCAGCACACGACTTATGCTGTCCGATTTAGGCTTCTTGTTAGTGTGATGAAGAAAAATTAAATACGTGCAAAATACATGCAAATATATGGAAACTAAAGTGAACAATAAATTCGTGATGAATAGCTACGCCCACAAGATAGACAGGGCTTGTGTGTACGTGCACGTGCATGCATATATGCATTAAATGTTCGAATATGTATGTATGTATGTATGTATGTATGTATGTATGTATGTATGTATGTATGTATGTATGTATGTATGTATGTATGTATGTATGTATGTATGTATGTATGTATGTATGTATGTATGATGTATGTATGTTGCAGTCTACATGTATGCCAAAGAAGGCATATGGTATGTATGTTGGATATTTGTGTTAGTGTCGTATGTCATTATGTATGTATGTATTATGTATTATGTATGTATGTATGTATGTATGTATTATGTATGTATTTATTAATGTATGTGTGTGTGTATGTATGTATGTATGTATGTATGTATGTATGCATGTATGTATGTATGTATGTATGTATGTATGTATGTATGTATGTATGTATGTATGTATGTATGTATGTATGTATGTATGTATGTATGTATGTATGTATGTATGTATGTATGTATGTATGTATGTATGTATGTATGTATGTATGTATGTATGTATGTATGTATGTATGTATGTATGTATGTATGCATGTATGTATGTATGTGCGTATGCAAGTGTACGACGATGAGTTCGGGTAGCGGAAACGAGGCCGGAACTGCAGGCTGTAAACTTCTATGGGTCGTTTTGGTCTCCTCCTTAGCTTCCGCCATAAATTGGCTAAGTGTTGCGGAGTTTTCTCCAAACTGTTAAAGCAGTACTCCATCAGACACACAAAAGTGTCCAGCTAAGCAACACAGGTCTTGCTTCACAAAATAGTGCTCCCTCGCACGGACGCACGTGCCCGCGGAAGGAGGCCGGCTGACAAGTGTCTCCGCCAGGGGGAACAGGTCGCCCCACCGAGTCTTCGACCGACACAGCGAGGGAGGCGCCGAAGATCACCGATTTCACGAGCAGTACACTCACCTGCAGAGAGAAGGAAAAACACAGAGAAAAAAAAAAGAGTGTAAGCAAAACGAACGCATTGCAGGTACAACACAGATTTTTCGTACGCTTATGTTATGGAAGCCCGAAATACGCAGATTGTTTTCTCTTTTTGTCTTTCCTCCCGCTCGCTAATAATAGCACGTCAACACATACGGTAGCACAAGCACAAAAAGTTAGCAAGCGGGGAGCTTTATAGCGAGCCATCCTATTCCAAGCCATGAGCGCGTGATAATTCGCTAACACAGCGAGCCCGTTCTAATGAAATTTTATTGTAACTACACACGCTCGGACAGTTTAACGGCGAATGGTTTATGAGCAACAAAAAGAAATGCGCCAATTTACTCCGTACCGATGGTTCATTAAGCGGCGATGCTGTGACGTGTGGTCGGTGTTTTGGCTGTGACACGTGAAGTAACGTGAAGTAACGTGAAGTAACATTGCGAAGTAACGTGCGGCTTAGTGTCAGTAGATAAGGTATCAGAGTACCGCCACTGAGGTACGCAAGTCAGCAATGGCGGCCATTTTGGTGCTTATCAGTGTTGCGAGATTCCCGCTTCTGCGGCCTCGCCGCTAACCCCGACCGGGTAATTTGTTAACCACACTGCCGAAGATGCAGCAAAACGGCATCTTTGGACACACTTCAGCAGCCGAAATGCTGCTACACGCGTTATCTTTGATTCGCATTCGGAACAAAGGCAGTCGCGCCCAGCCGCTGAGCAGGGAGGATAACCTAAGCCTACCAGGCCTGACCGACTAAAACGCATAAACAACAAAATGACGATTCCCATGAACTGTCGCAGCGTAAACAAATGTCGCGTGATGCGAACTGAGCAATGATCATGGCGATGGCACGGAACAATAGAAGAAAAGAGGCCCGATACTCTGTACCCTGCACACTAATGCGCCAGGTGTTAGCCATTGCCACGGTAACTCGCCCAAACCCGGGCAATTCGACGCTTGTCCCTTCGAATTGCCCGCCGTTATCCCTTGAGCTGTGATTAAAGCAGTAGCTCGCTGCGTGCCCGCCCCGCTGCGATTAACCCAGCCAATCTTGCTCCCCTTACTTTAAGCTCCCCTTCAACCTCGTTTTTCCCCGCATGCACTCGGCGTTGCTCCGGAGGAGTTTTCCGGGTCCACGGTACCGCCGGATTTTTTTTTTTCGCTTAGCAATATAAAGCTTCGGCTTAACAAACATTCAAAGGTTGTATGAGCGGGCAGGTTTTTGTCCATAACATGCAGTCGAACACGCTTAAATAGGTTGTATTCACTGGCGAGGCACGCATGCAGGCCACCACGTGAGTGCGCCGTCACTCGTTACGTCGGGCTCCGCGGGATGGCGGTACGTTGTCCGTGCTAAGCACATGATGTGTGTTGGACGTTCCTAACTCTACACCACCGACTGCAATGTGAGTGCGATTAATAACATCTCTGTTGACACCACCGTTGAGAATCGGGTTGAAACGGAGCAGACGACACGTGCCGGTGCTTTCTTTTTTATGCGGCGTGCGGGCGCAGTGGCACAAGCTACGCCATGTCTGTGGCGCTTCGGCCATTGCCGTGGCCGTTTCCAGTGTTGCCAAACGAAGAAATTGACAGCTAAACTTTTCAGTGAATACCACTTATAGAGTTACACAACGCAGATAAGCGGTATAGCTATCGGGAAGGTAATCCCTTCCTTTCGGGCGGCGCTGTGTTGTATGTAAAAGGGGCAGGTGACACTTGGGTCCTATCGAAGGGGTAGGCGGTGCCTTCGGTTCACCTTACAAGCATACGCAGTCTAGACTGCACGGTGCGTCTTCGGAGTGATGTCCCCAAAGGAACAAGCCAGACCCTCAAAGGCTTAAATATCATTCCGCAGCATCTGCTCGCAACATAAGCTCCGAAGGACATTGCTGAAAGCCGAATGAACACCGCCGTTATGTAGTAAACAGAAAATAAAAAATAGAGGGCTTTCACTAATTTGAAGATGGAAGACCAGCGAAACTGTAGTCGTGGATAACTATTGAATTATATATGGTGACTTACTATATTGATCGAATAAAGACACACACACACACACACATAACTTCCTTACAATTATTAATAAACTAATCTTCATAAAATTTGTTCCGGAATATTTTCAATAAAGCAAGGGTTACAGCCTCTTTTTTTCTGTAAACGTACTACCTCCGCAGACAGTCAAATATTGTATTGACCGCAGACGAGATTCTGCAACGTTTACAACATCGCGCGGCGAACTAACCAATTACGGCTAGTCAATGAGACTCGGCGTGATATAATTGAGAGCTACTGAGTAATTTACATGCAAAGCTCCGGAGCGAACGCGCGCGATTCTGTGTAGACGCGGCCCAATAGAGGCGCGCAATTTCGGTCAGAACCAGACAGCTTCGATGTAAAAAGAAGATTCTGAATTATAACTTCCGTGCATGTCGCTTCATATTAATGGCACTCTGCAGCGAACGAGGTGTACGAGGGAAAAAAAAAAAGGCAACACAGTATCAGGACACGATCGTGATAGTAACGGCCGCAACCCTTTCCCCTAACCCTGTCGGCGTGCAGCGAGTACTGGCGGCGCCGTAGTTAGTAGCCGTTACCGCGCAGAGCACGCACGCCCGGGATCAGGCGTCTGAAGCGGCCGCGGCCTCGACTCCTCACGCGGCCACCCCGAAGTGCCCGTCGCCTGCACTCTGCGTACAAATGACGCCATCGCCCAAATGAGGCGCCCCCGCAGACCTCTCGCGACGGAAGCACGTATGCGGACGATGAAAAAGGGCGGCTCTTTTTGGTTAGCTCGATGGGCACGCTGCGTGGGTGGCCGACTCTCGAAGCACCGAGTCAAGGACAAGGGAAACGGGATCGCCTCGACGAACTGGAGCAGTATATTAGGGGAAAAAAGAAGAAGCTAGCACGGACCATTAACGACTACGCAGAAGGGGGAAATTACTGGAGCACGTTCTGCATAGGCAGGCAAGAATTGAAGAAGGTTAACAGGGGAGAAAAAAAAAGAGTAGTGCTGACGAACAGCTGGTCAAGTCTTATTGCTCGAAGAAATGAGCGGGAAGACGAGGAAACGTGATAGATGGAACACCAAGTAACGAGGACAATGGTCGTTCGTCGTCCGGATGAATGTTCGGGGTACGAGGCTTATCGCCTATGCGCCTGCCGTATTAACTTTCCGAATAGCGGAACTCCGCTCCGAGCAGCGCGCAACTGGCGGGCCCCTCACGCGGTGCTCGTTGCTTTGCCGCACGAAGAAAGCCATGGAATTTGATTTAATGTTTGACGCAATCCACGAGGCTGAAAAAGACGTGATTATTACCGAGCTACGGAGCTATAGATTTTTACTTTGTTTTCATTTACTTGCGCACTGTGTGTTGCGCACACAAAACAGGCGTTTGTAGTATAGCGCGCTACAGATGAAACAAACAACTTCACACGTAAAATGCGTCGTATAAAGTTCTTCACGGAGATTGCAGCTCGATGAAGGAAGCTAAGAGCGGGATAATTAACCAAAATAATTAGGCAAAAATAATTAACCAGTTAACGATACCCGCCCCATCAAAAACAGTTCTGGATGTAAGGTGATTGTGGAAGTCCTGTTTGACATCACTTGCGCCCAAATCACGAGGACAAACTAAAAAGCTCGTCAAACTGCGAATTTTCGAAAGCGTTATTACACCACTTCTCCGTTTCACCAAACTTACATTTCCACGGTGACATTGAAGGAAAACGTGAAACAAACTGCGCGTTTTTGTTTGTTTCCTCCTTTTCTTTAGTTATTAACGTGACAGCGCTGGGTTAGAGAGACCTGTGTGATTTCGTGAGTCAATGGTATGTATGTATGTATGTATGTATGTATGTATGTATGTATGTATGTATGTATGTATGTATGTATGTATGTATGTATGTATGTATGTATGTATGTATGTATGTATGTATGTATGTATGTATGTATGTATGTATGTATGTATGTATGTATGTATGTATGTATGTATGTATGTATGTTGTATGTATGTATGTATGTATGTATGTATGTATGTATGTATGTATGTATGTATGTATGTATGTATGTATGTATGTATGTATGTATGTATGTATGTATGTATGTATGTATGTATGTATGTGTATGTATGTATGTATGTATGTATGTATGTATGTATGTATGTATGTATGTGCATGTATGTATGTATGTATGTATGTATGTATGTATGTATGTATGTATGTATGTATGTATGTATGTATATGTATGTATGTATGTATGTATGTATGTATGTATGTATGTATGTATGTATGATGTATGTATGTATATGTATGTATGTATGTATGTATGTATGTATGTATGTATGTATGTATGTATGTATGTATGTATGTATGTATGTATGTATGTGTATGTATGTATGTATATGTATGTAGTATGTATGTGTATGTATGTATGTCGTATGTATGTATGCATGTATGTATGTATGTATGTATGTATGTAGTATGTATGTTGTATGTATGTATGTATGTATGTATGTATGTATGTATGTATGTATGTATATGTATGTATGTATGTATGTATGTATGTATGTATGTATGTATGTATGTATGTATGTATGTATGTGCATGATGTATGTATGTATGTATGTACGTACGTACGTACGTACGTACGTATGTATGTATGTATGTATGTATGTATGTATGTATGTATGTATGTATGTATGTATGTATGTATGTATGTATGTATGTATGTATGTATGTATGTGCATGTACGTGTACGTACGTACGTACGTATGTATGTATGTATGTATGTATGTATGTATGTATGTATGTATGTATGTATGTATGTATGTATGTATGTATGTATGTATAATATATGAAGAAAGTAAACTCGCAAAGAGCGCGCCGAAATGAGTAAAAAGTCGGGCACACGTGAAGTACAATAACAACGACGTTTGCTTACGTATCGGCAAGAGACCCGCCTTCAACACAGTTAGATACAGACTGACATTACACTGCTATATATACCGACGGGGGACAGGAAAAGAGGTTCGGGGAGAGGGAATGCACGCAATCGGGCTGTATTCGCGGGGTAGCAAGGACACGAAAAAAGTATACAAAAGAGCGATGGAAAATAGCTGTCTCACTATTAGCACGACGGCAATGCCGAAGAAGGCGTCGATGTGTGGTGAGAGGAAAACGTGGACAATTAATACACACAGGTAGGAGAAGTTTTGAGTTGAGGCAGCTTATCCGTGAACAATGCGCGATAATGTAACAAGAAATACCAGTAAAAGAAAGTGCACAAGGGGGCGAGGTACGAAGGCAGGTGTCTGTGGTGCCTTGTGCTACCAATTAGAAGTCGGGGGTCAATTATATGTCCTGAGGTCACCAATTACGCATTTTTCTGCAGATACAAGTCATTACAATGTTCGTGTAGGGGCACATAGCAAGAAATGATTATTAAGTGACACCGCTGTTTCATGTTTAACCAAACTGCCTCCATCGCATCGCGTTGGCCGAGTTTCCTGGAGCATCTCAGACGTATAGCTGGCCACGCACCTGCCGCGCGTCGTCTCACTCCATGCCTGCGTGGCAGACACGAAGTCCACTCCATTTCATTACCACGACCGTAACCTCCATGCCCCAGCTTGCAAGATCATAGCGAAGTAATGCCGACTCCTAATCGCGTGTTTCGCAAGTTGGCGCTACCGCCACTTACTCGATCATCAAGCATGCTCGACGATCTGCGAAATTACCTTCGCTTACGCGGTGATCTATAGATCCATTTTCGGGCGACTACACTGAGAAAACTCCTTTTTTTTCGCGTTCAGTATCAGCTCACTTAATCTCCGACGCACTCGGTTTCTTGGAACTAGTGAAGGAGCACGCGGCGTTCCCTAATCATTTATATTTGGCTACCCGCAGAGTTTTGAGGCCGCGTCGCCAACGGATCACGCCCGGCGTGCATCATTAGGCAGGGCGACCGACACGCGCGCTGCCTGGCTTCCGCAAGGACGAAGCGGAATTTCATCGCCAGCCTAGACCCGGCCTGCCGAGGGGTAAAAAAAAAAGGGAAAGAAACATCGCGGGGAAACTTGCTCGCCGACCAAGTGATATATGTGATGGATTGCCGCTGATGAAACGAGGCGGAAGAAGGAGCGTGGAAAAACAAACCAAAAAGAACATCCTGGGAGTAGCGTTAGCGTCGGAACAGGAACACAAAAAGAAACGGAAGAGAACAGCACTCGTAGGAATGTGGCCGCTCTTGAAAAAAAACGAGGAAGACATTCTGGTGACTTTTTTTATTGCGCTTCTGAGAATGCGTGCTGAGTATGGCAAAAAAAAAAGAAAAGAGAGCAAGCAATGAGTCATGGTACGAGAAATACCGCAATTTTTTCACTTCTATCTCTTGTAGAAGTATACAGGCAGCAAGCCTTTCGGTTGCTCACTTTGTTGTTTTCGGCAATGCCTGGGGCCCAACTACAGTCCTTTCCGCACCCTGAAACGCGCAGTTTAGCTCCGAGATATTTTTCAGTTAAGTTAGTGTGGAGTTTCGGTTTCAATGGGTAGGAAGCTGGAAGCTGGAAGCCGGGCTTGGCGCCGCGTGCCGGATACCGCTAGACGACGGTAACGCGGCCAACTAGCTGTGAGCGGAGTATTCTAGTTCAGGTATTTTTAGCCCCAAAGCTTTTCGTAACGTATGTTAAGCTAACTTGTCTAAGCTTCTTTTTCTGTCACGTTACGTTCACCTGATTGCTATAAACGTTTACTTTCCCTAAAAAAAAGGTTGCACATTTTTGTAACAGCCGACTCATAAACATTCGTTGGTTGCTTAGTATGAAAGAAAAAAATGAAATATAGACCGTGTAGCAGGGGTATAAGCTGACGTTACGTTCACCCGATTGACGTTTACGGACAATCATAAACATTCGAGTATGAAAGTGAGCCGTTGACCAAGACGATACTGAAAAGTGTAAGATAACGTTACCCAATGTGTTGATGCGACGCACCGTACTCCCATCGCGTGAAACGTGCCGTGAACATGACGCAACGTGGCGCGGCTATGACACAGAATCCAATCGAGTCCAATTCAATGGCGAAGAATCGTGAGCGGCGGATTAACGGAGACAAAAACAAGGCGAGTGAATGAGATGCCGTCACATCTAAAACGGAATACTAGTTTTGTACCCCAAAAAATCCACCGACTGACCGGATAACCGCAAGACGCCATAACGTTACAGCATACAGAAATCACAATATCCTCGTGGGAAACCCAGAGAAGGAATAACGAATTTTGGAGTAAAATGCGTAGCCTACAAATGGTGGGTTCTAGGTAAGCGCGCCGCACTGAGGATAGCTGGTCATGAAAGAAGAGGAAGTCATCGGAACAGCCCCGTTTGTTACGGAGGACGCAATGTAGGATTTATGCAACGGAGGCGTGTGAATGCAATATAACATTTCCCTGTTTCATAAAAGCAAGGACACGAATAGCAAGTGAGGTGGTTAAAACGCTAATTACACTGCAGGGGTTAAAAGGGCCGAAACGTTACTCGCTCAAAGAGGAATAAAGGGGACAAAGAAACTGCCAGGCAATCGTGGTCGATAACCCAAAATCCTCTTCACTATAAAAAACGCAACTGTGCGCCGGGAACACTAATTAAACGAACTTTCACGCATCTGACGGACTGTGAAGGATCTCAAGGTCGACGAATAGTGAATGTTTGTAGACGTGAGTGAGAAAATCACCACGGCTAAATATTCGTGCTAAACCGTTTTAAGAGCCGTATAGTTAATCCCGGCAACACAGGCTGGAGCGTGGGAGTACAGGGTGGGGTAAGACTAAGCTACTCGCCATATATACAGTATCATGCACCCAAAAATGCCAACAGCGACTGGTAGGCTGCATCGTATAATGCATTTAGCCAGAAACACAACATTTTACAACGCCTTCCATACTTGTGGGGGAACTCTAAGTGCACAAATTAGGAGACAGTATGGTGTGTCATTCAGGGCTACGTATAAAGTTTACCATCAGCCTTCGTATTGGGTATTTCTCAATTTAAGTAAAATGTGAGCATTTACGCATTAAGTACTCCAGAACTGAAACGTCAGAATTAAAAAAGTAAAAATAGCTGGACAGCCACCATTTCTTATAACCCTATTCTGCTGCGCATATACTGCGAGAAGGTTTCTTGTTCGCTACTGTTTTATTTTCGCGGTCTTTAGCTAGGTTATTTACTTTCCTTATTCCTGCATGCGCCTGAATGAACAGACGATGGCTTACGAGCCTGGCAGGTACACAACCTGCACGACAAAACCTTGCCAAAATTGGAGTGAAAAAATGAATACGTCCCAACAACAACAACAACAACAACAACAACAACAAAAAAAAAGAGGTAGAAATGAGAGAAAAGTGGAAAATAACGGGGATATATGTACAGTAAAGGGGACAAAAGAGGAGCTGCCACTTTCGACGGCCGTGACAAATAACCTCATTTCAGGAGCTCGCGTTTTCTCCGCTTACAGCCTGCGAATTTTTGAGTGCTCACGATTTGGAGATTTATGCTATAGCCTGGCTCCATTTTCGCAGCTCTGCCTGCCAGCTTCGAGCAGGAATAAATTGGACGGGAACAATGTAGCCGGAGCTGGTGTTTTTTTCTTCTTCTTCCTTTTCGCTAATCCACATTTTGTTTCGGCTCTCGAAAATAATAAAAAAGAACGTTTTAAAACATTCGAGCGCAAAGTGGAAACTAAGCTGCCCGGAAGACTTCGGATGGGACGGAATTATTTTCATATAAGCCGAACCGGGGAAGAAATTATAGGCGTTTCGATGCGGAAGCAATCTTCAGAAACGTCTGTGGACCAAAAAGAGCGTCAGGACTGGAACAGACAAATAAAGAAGCGGCAGATACGGATAAACAATGATTTCGACGGGAATAGGAGGAGTTAGGCTTATTTGGTGAAAGGCAGTGGATAACAACGCGTTGGCGCTGACGCGTTCAGGTGTTCTCGCATCGCAGCTCCCGCGCCAGCCCCAATTTGCTCCCGACACTGTTTTTTTCGCTTGTATCGACGTTTATGCGGCAAATCTACTTTGAATAACGAATCAGAACACTTGTATCATTTCACAACTAGACAGGAACTCGGTACCTTTACCGTCCACCCTCTTTAAAAAAGTAAGACGAGGCACAATAAAAGCAGGGAAGTCGCGTGAAGCGAACGAATCGCATCGAAATTGTGCCTTGCAACAGCCGCCTTTTACGAATCTGCAGTTAATAAAGACAACTTACGTTTTTATTTTTATGAATTGAGTTGAATTGAATAACATGCATTGAGATGAGGGAGGTCACATGGCCGTAGTTGTGGAAGGGAAGAGTAGGTGGAGGCGGCGATCAGTCAGTCATGATTAGGGCTTGTTGAAGATGACGCGTGAAATCTTGAAAGGGGGAGTGTAGACATCACCGCACACTACTTTTTCTAGGCCGCTGTAATTGAAAAATTGGCCGCGGATCTGCTCCTCTCGTTGCAAATGTCGACGCAAGACGATAGTCGACTGGTGCCCCTCACAAGTAAATGCATCCCTTCTCTTTCCCGCTCACCTCTCATGCCGTTCCTCTCCTGTCTCGTTCCTCCCAAGATAACATCGCTAGAGGTTTGCTCAAGTCAATTTAAATTTACACGCGTTTCCAGTGCTCCAAGTCGGGTGCCCTCGATGCCAGCGCTTGCCGTCCGGCGGAGACGCGCGTGAATTGAGGCATCCTACTACGACGTTTATAGATCAAGTTGCCCTACACCACGAGCGTTCCAAGCTAGAATGTGGATCCCATCTAGTGGAACCTTTCGTTGCTATTGGCGTTTGATTTCTTAAATGCCGAAAGGAGGTTGCGCTGGAAACAGCAGGCGACGGTTATCTGCCGTTGATGTAGTATTTCATTTGCTAACGCAAAAACCAAGCATCCATGAATTTTTAGTAAAGGAAGACCGCAAATATTACTCATGTATTGATTTTCTGCCTTATATTTGCGTAATGTCTTGTTCTTGTTCAACAATGTTCACAAGCATGAACACTGACACGGGACGTAGACGTTTCGATTTCGCTGTGAGTATATAAAACTATTGCGCAGCGTTTGGTTTACCTTGGCTGGATGGCTGAATCGAGTCACAGACAGACAGACAGACAGACAGACAGACAGACAGACAGACAGACAGACAGACAGACAGACAGACAGACAGACAGACCAAAATTTCTGCGTTTAAGTAGCCCAAGAAAGACTATCGTCTTAAAAAAAACTCCTACAGCATGTAGGAAATTAGGGTCCTCGTAAGGTGGGACGTTAGGAGCAGAGTTAGGGGGGGGACAGCACGGAGCAAAGAATCACAACAATATGCGAAAGCTGCACAGTGCGTAGTTAGGCGTTTGAGGTCTGAGAAAACATTTTACTCACAGTGGGGACACTACGGAGGGGCTAAAGAGAACGAGTGTACCATTTCTCGCCAGATGTTTCAGAGAGCACGCACTACGTTCCCCCTTGCCGGGCGCACAACGCATGCATTTCCACCTTCACAAGGCAATGCTCTTTCTTTAAAGCTGCCCTTAACGCGAATCTTGAATGGAAGACGAGAAACGTGCCATGCGCTTTGCAGCAGTCCGTCAGCAAGATTTTGTTCTGTGTTTATGGGGATCCTTGTGTGCTTACTTTTTCACCGTTTTCCCAACGCACTGTCTAGTGTGTAGTCCGACGGAACTCTAGCAGGCCGCTGCAGGCATGGGTGCCGTCCGACGACATTAAAATATTGAAGACTAGGCTAGCACTGGCCCGAAGCGTCTGTCGTTGCAGTGAAGAGGATCCGCCTTAGCTTCTTGTTCCAAGGACGGTGGTTCGAGACCAGCTCTTGACTAGGTTTTTTTTTTCATCTTTAAATTGAAGTAATAGTTTTTATGCCTTAGGTTAGTTTTGGTGTTTTAAATGATTTCTTTGTGTGCGTTAGCTTATCTTATGTTATGTTTAGGTTAGGTTGTCTACCTTTACGTTATGTAGAGCGATGTAGCGCCAGACGCGGCAATTTTGTCACAAAACGCCGGTGGACGTTGATATAGTGCACTGCTTATAATACCGTCGGACGGCACTCTAGACACGGCCTTTTCCCAAAGACTCGGAAAATAAAGTCAGTTGTTCGATCCGTTTCTGTGGCCTGTTTCGTTTGGTGCCTCATTATTCCCTTCTCTCTAAACCGAAGCAGCGCAGCGTTTTCACAGTTATGGGAATAGGCAAGGCATTCCAGTGAGTTTACTCGATTACGTGTAGGAGGAGGAGGAGGAGGAATGCCTTCTCTTCATCATTAAAGGCATTCCTGCTCCCCCTCCTCGTACACGTAATCGAGTAAAGAAGAGAAGGGTAGGGGATTGTGTTTACTTTTACGCAGAGCTATAAAAAAAAGCAAACCACGCGATTCTTTATTCACATTTTGACACCAATCTTAAGAGAGCTACGCAACATCGCATGGTGGTGGCTCTGCAAACCATTGCCCAACTCCAACGACTAATTCTCGGTGGAGTTGGGCAATGGTATACCTAATTTAGTAATAACCGACCGTTGTCAGCGAACCAGGACCGACTGCATGATTCCCCTAGCACACGAATTGCCCCTACAACCGATATACAACTTTCAAAAACTGTACCATTCCTTTGTAAAAAAAAATTGAGGAAAGCGCGAACACTAAAAGTTGCTTCCAGCCTTCGCTGAGAGTGCGTCCAATCGATCGCCGAACCTTCGAAGGCCCCTATCGCAAACGAAGAACGATCCCGTGCGACGATTTTTTCGCGCAATAAGCAGACGCATGTATACGAACGATCTAAATGTGTACCGATACGTGGTTTATGAGATAAAGGTATACAGTCGAGTCCACTTATAACGATACCATTTATAACAATATATCGTATTCTCAGCTATGGTACCGTCAACTTTTGTATTCTTTCAATGGTAAAATAACGCTTATTACAATGCTCCAGTGCTACGATATCGTATAACGATTGAATCCGGTTATGTTGGGCACCAAAAGTGCAACAGTGAACTCTAACGACGCCGTTGCGCAGCCTACCAGGTAGTGTCTTCGTAGAAGGCCCAATGCGTGACACAGTCGACTTTGTTTCCGCCAAGGACATTTACCTCAGCTAGGTGAAGCACCTATAGATGCCTTCGAAAAGATTTGCGCTAGTTTCACACGCGGCAAACGAAGGTGAGGGACTGTGGCTTCTTTTCCGCAAATTAGTAGTAGTACGACCTTGCTGGCATGCGAATAAAATGTTTTGAGCATTTCGCAACCCGCGCGGTTATAACGATGCCTTGGCACTTGGATATTGTTATAAGTGGACCTGTATACTATTGTGCTCCTTCTTCATAATCGATGCGTGTGTTGTCCTATTTGCACAACCGTTCCTTTCCCGCGATTTTCAAGCAACCCTTTTGACGCAATAGAAGCCCAGTTACACGCACGCGCCGTGCGTCCAGAGATCTTATCTGAGCTTTTCGGTCGACCAATCGGTCTATGAGGAAATGCGTTAGTTTTTTTTTTGACAGGACGGCATTAGTCGCACTAAGAAAGCTTTCGCTTCAATAAGAAAGCTTTCACTTTAATAAGAACCATATGTTATCGAACGAGCGCACTCGTGACAGCCTGCAATTTGAACCCCCGAACGAAGTCGCGGCGTAGTTGCTCGAGCGAAATCACATTCGGTAGTACGAATAATCAATTTGCGTGAACATAGCACGGCGTTTAAACGACAACAAAAGTGGGCCTACCGCTCGTGAATACGGTGGTGAGGATCGATACCCGCGTTCAAACTACTCCACCCATTAACAATGCCACAAAGGCGGGATTGACGCATTGAGCTAACGGAACACGCGTAGTCCGCCAACGTACCCGAACTCCGAATGCCCACAGGCGCCGGTGGTTACGTAATGACAGCGCATTTTTCACAGCGAGGCGGCGTCAACTAAGGGAGCAGCGTTGACACGTCCCGAAAGAGAAAACGCCCGCAGCGGGAACAAAGCCAGAATAAACAAAAGAAAAAAAAGGAACCGCCTCGAAGCAGGTTCTGCATAGGACCCCGAGGCGCCCCGCACGTCTCCAGCACTGCAGGCTGCCAGCGAAGGAACGGAAGGGTGGCGACTCAGTAGGCCGGGGTTCGCCCCTGGGCTCGCTCGACAATGCCGGTGTCTCAGGGGCGGCAGATGTTGCTGTCAGGGCGACCCGCTCGAGACAACAGCTGCGCAGTATACACTCGGTGGGGCCTCTTTTGGCGTCACCGGACAGGGGGAAGGAAAGGAGGAAGCGGGCCCCACGTTGCGGCCCCTTTCTCTTAACCCCACCGGTTAGCAAGGTGTGTTGGCCGAGTTGGTAGGTCATTTTAAGTAGATACAGCACGAAACGAAAAACAGATAAGAAAAATGGCCGCCATCACGAATTGGGAAAGAGGATGTCCAGCGAAGCTGTTGTAAACCCCCCCACATGGGGGAGGGTATGAAACTTTCCTCGTTGTCTCGGCGGACTTGTCGTTTGCACTCGGCTTCTCTGGTGGCAAATGACGTCATGCGCATGCGCTAGCTCTCGAATGACGTCAAACCGCCTCCCCTGTCGAGAGCAGCTGCAAACCTAATCTTTACAAAAACAAATGGGGTGGGGGAATTGCTCACCGGCACTTTATCAGTCATCATGTGGTTTCTATGCCTGTATTTGGCGGTTTTTCTTTACACGAATACTGAGCTCTGTGCTGCGCGCCCGATTAGCCTGACTCCTGCGCTCGAGTCTCGGCGAGAGCTGCTGGGGTCTGCCTGGGTTTCTGTTTACGACACGAAATTTTCCGACCGACGAGAGGTAACAGCTTCGCTGTAAAAGGCGACGGGTCAAGCGCTGACTTCAAAATCGAAATTTATTGCGAAAAACGTGCACTTCATATACGTAACCACTAGGATGAGAAGGCAAGATAAAGTACCGACAGAAAACAGCGATACGATACGAACACTGCGCTGTCTCAAAGGCGCTCATACCCTTTTGCAATGTGTACGAGATACCTAGGTTACACGTTTAATTCTAGTTATCTATGCAACTGCAGAGGCGCGTGCACCATGAAACACTTCAAAGAAAATTTTCAGAAAAAAGCGACTTCGTTATACGGAAGTTTTTCTGTATTTTGAAACGATCGCACGTACGCATTTAGGACTATTCTTACCAACGCCGTGGCGCATCCACGAAGTGGCGAAAAGGACCGTAGAGTGCACCTTATAGCCAACCTGCATAACGAGGTGTTTGCCCTACTGGAAACGACACGAGCAGCTCCTAGACGCCAGCCGTGTAAGAGGAGTCGGGGGTCGATACTTTGATCTAAAACTGCTACAGAGCTCGCCCGGGGCGCCGTGCGTGCTTCGGGGCCGACAAGCAGACGTCGCGTTTCCCTGACACACTCGGCTACCATGGCGGCGCAAGGCGACGAGTCACACGAGGCCGGCGGCACCTCAGGGTCTCCGTGCCAGCTCAACCGAGGGAAAACTAAACATAAGTGCCGGTTTTGATGCGTAAGCTTTCTCTGCCGACTACATCAAGGTACTAAGCGTGTAACGCCTTGTATCTGCAGTAAAAATGCGTAACCGCCAAAGTTAACACGCTTATTCGGAGATTGTAAAAGTAAAAGTATATTAAGAAAAAAAACGACCCTAATACAACAATAAAAGATTAAGTGAACAAACTGAATAAAAATGTTTACGTAATTCACCACCCTCGTATACGGTTGGGGCAGAAATATATATATATAAAACGCAAACACGAAAAAATTGTGAAAAAGCGCCGACCTTATTACGTTCCGTAACTGCGGAAAAATGCACAAATAGCAAAGCTTACACGTTCATACGTTATATTAGTGTATATCTAGATCAATGGTAAAAAGAAATGAAAAATTAAAAAAGCACAGAAGAAGTTGCCAGCTCAATTAGCTCAAAAGTAGCCCAATTTGGCTACTTATTGCCAAATCAGGGCTGTGTGGAAAATACTCGGAATAAGATCACGAATGCTTGCATAGGCAGTTTTCTAGATTTCTGTACATTTTTGTTGCCACCTTTGTTCTGAGCGTGGTGAGAGAGAAAGCCATGCGGCCATAATGCGCACTGAAATATGAGACAACAAAAAATAAGCAGCCACAAACCATTGTGACTTGTCCCCGAGGACATCCCCGAGAAATGAGAACACTTTTAGAGGCGAAGCCCATTAGGGGCTCGGGCTGTCGGCGTCTCCGGTCGGCGTCGTCTCTTGTCGTCACGGTAAATCAAGTTGTCAAACGACGGTCAAAAAACAATCGTAATGAATAAAGCCGATTCAAAATAAACTAAAATGATTTAAACTAATTTAAAACAAAGGAATAATCAGGATTTATTGCGTTAATAAGAAACATTTGTTAAATTACGTCTCAAAACTGGTTTCAAACGTCATGTTATTTCCTGTAAAGCATACTTTTAGCATGCTGCTGCGTGTGACACGAAGTCAACTAAAAATAAATCAGAACACGGAAAACTGACCTCGCAGACCGAGCTACAAATGAAACATTTGTTGTGTAATTTACAAAAAAAATGCCATCATTATACAATAAAATACATCACCCTAGCAAAGGCTAGAAAAAGTTATAGCTCCGTGAATCGACTCGCGTCAACACACATTGTTGGAAGAAGAAAAGAAAAGGAAGAGAAATTTCCGGTATATCTTTTATACACGCACGCATGCTGAAACCACTATGAACTCGTACAAATGCTCGCTAGGTCTCGTTCACCGAAGAAGATACATGTAACCCTTTTTTGTATCGCTGCCAAGGGCAGACTTGGCGCCACGGGGGCTCCGTTTTTTCAACCGCCTCTCGAAAAATTTCGCCACGCGAAGCAAAGCGTCACAGCGCGAATACAGCGCGCACGGCAGGGGAAGCTGGCGCCGACAGCTTCCTGGTTCCGCGCGGTCAGTGGCGTTGTTCTCTACCCGCAATCGTGTCTGCCGTTAGGGCGCGTGCCGTGCACAGCGGGACTCCTCTGCCGGCGCCAACGCCGACGACGCTGGCGACGACGTCGACGCCGGTGGTTTTTAGACGTCCTTTTCACTATATACGGCCGTGTAGATGTAACATCCGAGTGTGTACGCGGCGGCGCGCCTGTGAGATAAGCGGGAGGAGGATGGGAAGCGTCAGTATGAACCAAAATCATCGCGTGAAAGACGGTACGTTTCTTTAGGCCGGAGAGACCAGATCTGAGAAACATCCCGGCAGTCGCAACCACTTTGCAGGACACACGCGGGCGAGCGGGTTATGCGGTGACTTTTAATCTCGCTCGGCACGCGCGACGTTTGCGGAACAGGAGACAAAAACTAGGATACCACACGTGTCCTGGTCGTCAAAATTGTTTCCTCTTTAAACCTTTGGAAAACTCGGAGAGTAGGATACCATGCTTTTTTTTTGCCTTTATATGCAGGCGATATAAAAACATTTTCCTGCTCCCTAGTCACCGCCTTTTTTCATCAATTTGCCAAGACAAAATTACAAATTTATTTTAATGAAACAACACAAACAACTCAAAACCAAGCAAAAACAAAAAGACGGGGACTTGGGCTGAAAAAGACGCACGAACGGCTCTGGCTATCAAGTAAGGGGTATTATATTAACAAAAAAGAATCCCTTATACACCGCAGCAAGAATGAACACACCCAAAAAATGACGTGCACTTCCGGAAGGCAGTCACGGCACACGATGCTAGTGCGCGCATTTTTATGCGTTCATTTTTTGCTTGTTCATACATGCCATTCTCGTTTATAATAACGTAAACGCAAACCTAAGCTGGGAAGCTGACAGTCAGCGCCGGTCTCCTGTCTTCCTTACCTTTACACCACACTTTTTGCTACGATATACGCGGCGACCGCAGGACTCGTTGCGCCGACCCAACTCGGCATTTTACTCAGCGAGGCTCCACATTTACCGCTCCCTTCGCATCCCCGCAGGCGGTCTGAATCGTTTTGGAGCTATTCGGGCTGGATTTCTAGCCGGGGGGGTATACAACGGTGGTTGTTCGAGGCGCGTTCGAGGCGCTCGTGGCTCTGTCTGTGGCCCCTTGCGACGACGCTCTTGCCTCTGTGCTGGTCTCTAGTTTCCCGTTTTCCCGGTTCTCCATTTTCCCCTATCCTTTTCCCTGTTCCCTCTCTCTGCGTCTTCCCGCACCCCCGTTTTTCCCTATCTTTCCCCCCATTATTCCTCCCTGAGTCTGCTGCAAACCTCGAGAGTCTTGGACGCTGCTCCTGCCCGAGCATTTCCGCTTTTCTCTTACGCGATGGAACAGACTCCTTCAAGATTGTTTTCTTCAAAACCTGCTTCAGGCACTTTTCCGCTGCGCGCACATTTATTTGTGTTTTTTAGGTGGTAATTCGAGTAACGAACGAGTGAGAAAAAGCAACTGCTTCTGAGAAGCATCTTGTTGCCCGCGCGCAGTGAACTTGACAAAATAAACGAGCACGGTGGGGGAGGGAAAAAAACAAATATAGGCGTGCGTTTTCTCAAACCGAATCTTCGCGCGGAGTGGTAAACAGCCCGGGAAGCAGCGGGAGAAGTAAAAAAAGCAGCACACGGAGATAGCGGGTTGATTTCTGGGACGGAAGCAATAACGCGGGAAAGCAGGATTTCTTGTTTTTTTTTTTTTTTGCGGAGGCCCCCCCTTCCGTCTTCTTGTTTTTTTATTTATCTTTTTGCTGTCTGCGTATGCCCCCCGTGATCTTGTGCTTGAAATAAAGCGACGAAAAACTCGGCCGTAGTTTAACCGCAAGCAGTGGACAGTGGCGCGGTATGTTCGGTAAATATTCAGCTCTTACGAACTTCCCTCGAATAAACGCGCAAGTAAAATGAGCTTGCCAGAAATCTTCTCTTTGAACTTTCCTTTCACAGAAACTCTCTTCAGCGAAGTTTGAGCTGAACAAACTTTCTTCTTTCATGCCCTTTGAACTTTTTTATTCAAACTTCGCTGCAGTGACGCCCGAAGGCACTTCGGAAAAGGTGCGAGGCAGCTTTAGCGAGAGGCGAACCAACACAAAGCGCACTGCGCAGCGGACGCCCCGAAATGCAAAGTCGTGGGAGATTGCAGTCACGGGACGTTTAAAAAAGTCAAGGGCCACCTCCGCTAACGTGAAACCCGGGGAGGGGCGAAGCATGCAGTGCATAAGTGTATTCATGGCGCCTTGGCATTTTTGCCCACGGAGATGAAACGATTTGGGGGGGGGGGGGTAGAGGTACACAGCTTTGCTGTAAAAATCTATTGTCTTTGAAGCACCAAGCTCTCTAGCGCAAGGCGTAAAGGAGTGTTCCGGTGTTTTTTTTTTTTTTAGTATGTGCTACGTTCTAGCGCGAGGCGCAAATGAGTTTCCCGGTGTTTTAGTACCGTGACTACATGAGACGGCGATTACGACGACGACGACAGGAGCCGCCAACAGCCCGAGCCCTTAAGGGACTTCGCCTCTACAAAAGACTGGCTCAGATACTCTGCTAAAAGAGAGAGAGAGAGAGAGAGAGAGAGAGAGAGAGAGAGAGAGAGAGAGAGATACCAGACCCTTTCATTCGTAAGTAAAGGCTGCGCCAGAGAAAGCTGCCAGTAAAGCGTTTGCAAAACTGACAATTTGCCGATTCCCGTAATCCAACCTTGCTGACCTTCTTAACCGCAACAATGTCATTATTGTCGCCTTTAACGTACCACCACCACCACGCAAGGAAACGCACGCCTCCGAACACGAACCAGCGCGACACAATAATGAACAACACGGCACAGAGCCGCGGCTTTTTGTGCCGGTCACGTTTTGTCGTGCCAGGAAATTTCGCGGTGGCGGACACACGAGAAGACGCGGAGCGTCGAAAGCCAAAGCCGTAGGCCGGGTTCAATTAGGGCGCTCCTTACAGCAGCAGCCTGCACCGCCACGTCAGGGTGGTCACTCTAACCATTCATCAGGCGCCATCCATCGTGACCGAAATTTCTGCCGGGGCGCCGAAACGCTCCGTCCATGATAGGAACGGAAGGAGGCGCACGTTTGCACGCATACGCCGTGGGGGAAATCCCTCCCACACCAACAAGTGGCGGCGACAACACGAAGAATAAAACGGAAGGGAAGAGGCAGCGTCGGGACATTTTTATTGATGACCCCGCTGTCAGAGCGTTTGTCCTCCCCTATACCCGCTCAATGTAAACGCGCACCAATACGCGAAAAGAGGCGATACTGCCATTAGTATATCTCGCGGCCGCACTATATATACACTAAAGAGGCGGACTTGCCCCTGGGCCTCGAACCTCTCGTCTTTTCGCGGAGCGCGCAGATAGATGACCCGGCTGAGTCGATAGCGAATACGGTAGGGGCCTCCCGAGAGCTCGGTAATTTTATATACGGTCCCCCGCGAGGGTGAAAAATAGAGACAAAACGCATTCTTGTTTAGCTCCTTCCATTCAAAATAGCGTAAAATAGCAGGGATAAAATACGGTGGACTCCGCTGGTCACCGATAGAAGATTAAAAAAAAAAAACAGTCACGAGTAAAACAATGCCTAACACACCTATAAATCACTTTTTTTTGTCTTTAAAGTCAGGGGAGAATAATAGAAAAAGCGCCGCTTCGCTGACACCACGATAAGAATGGGGCTTTACGAATAACTGAATGGACCCGTCGTCTTCCATATGCTGAGCCATTGTGCACATCTCTCGGAATATGACCGATAGAATCGCGCAGCACTTTCTTCGAACAATGTCGCTGCGGCGAGGACCTTTTCTGCATCCCCGTTCTATAGTGGTCGTTCACAGCTGTGCTAGTAACGCGCTTTAACGTCGATCGTCGAAGCGAATCACAACTGTACAAAATACAAACACGCCCGCAGTTTCATCAAAGCAAAAAATTAGAGCCGATCATATCAATGTGAAAGCTGTCAGAAGTGCAGAGCAGTGATTCATCATAATGGACTGTGGCAGCGTTATCCGCTCACTCTTACCAGCCACCACGCTCTCCGCCGCCCTGTCTCGTTTCTCTCCTGACGAATTCAACAGAGGTTTGTCCAACGCATTTCAAATTTACCGCCTTCGCAGAGCTCGCGCGCCCCCTGCCTTAAACAGCGCCAGCGGGAGTTCTGTCCTTTTGTGCTTGCTTTTCCTCCCGCACGTGCCGGTGTTGCACTGCCACTTTTTTTCGCTTACCATCCTAAAACCCAACCCAACGAGCGTTCCAAATGAACGCGGTGGCTGCCGGTTAATTACATATATTTTGCCTCAAATGTACCTGCAGTTTTCTTTACGCTAAACAACGGGGAGATGCGTGACAAGCGCCAGCGCTTCACGAGTTTCGAACGCTTATGGCTATATAAACCGCTTGGCGTTCGAAGCCTCTGTGGGACGCCGCTACGACGAGACTCCGCTACGACGGAACGCCGTGTGGCTCTACTTGGGTCCAGCGAGCGAGCTACGGCGACAAGGCGAGCCCCTAAAGTGCTCTGCACACAAAAGCAGAAAATCCAATCCACGTAGCAGCCGATATTGCGAAAGACTGGGAGCTGCGCAAATTAGACGGTACGCTAGACGAAGAAAAGGACGACCGCATAGCCGCGGTCGTCTTTTCCTCGTCTTAATTGTGCCTCCCAAGCCATGAACATACCACGCATATATGTTAGTTGATTCATTTCGTTATTTCAGCATTGCGACTGATTTACTAAGTTGCAACATCAATATATGCTCGCAGTGACATCACTGCGAGAACAGGGGAGATTGATTAGATAGACAAGAAAATAATGAAGAAAAATAAAACCGCCGCATGTGAATTAGTTATGTAACTCCCTGCAGGCATGCGATTACTTCTCCGAAATCCGGTATTCTTAGATAACACTTCCCTTTAAGGGCTTTTTTTATTCTTCTAGACTGCTTCAGGTTTCTTTTTGGTTTTTTCGCAGAGTGCAGCGTACCAAGTGGGCAACCCAAAACTAAGCCCACAGCAGCACAAAGGAAGTGCTCCTCTAAGCAGGGAAGTCTCGATTCGCGCCGCGCATAATTGCGCGTCCCCCGGCAGCCGCCTGGTGGTTGCGAAAGTGGCCCATTCGTTCTAGTGTTCGCGCACACGCGAGCGACCAGCGAATGAGAACACAGCAGATGCAACAGGAAGAAAGAACAAAGCTGAAAGTGAAGCGAAAGGGAAAAAAAAAGAAAGTACAGGACAGAACAGGAATTCATTCTACGCTTACCGAAGTAATGAAAAGAAACGGCTTCGAGAATGCCTTTATTACCACAGTACATACAAATAGAAAAATAACGACAGTGCTGCAGTGCATGCCGGGGATAAATTGCGCCGCGAAGTACCACAGCACATGAATATATATATATATATATATATATATATATATATATATATATATATATATATATATATATATATATATATATATATATATATATATCTATATATATATATATATCGCTTTCTTTTTCACGGTCCGTTTTCTCTCGCGGCGGCGTTTCGTCGTCTATCGAGGAGCTCTTCCCATTTCTTCTCGTCCCACTTTCCGCCCTTGAAAACATTCCCAGAGACAGTCCCGGTAACGGCAGGAAAAACAGGAAGAAAGAGTTTTGCGTTAGACAAAGGAAGGGACAGAGGGAGGGGGGGGGGAGAAGAAGGCGGAAAAAAAAAGTAATGAACCGGACGGCCGGATGCATTGTCCTGTCCACCGCCTCGACGGGCAGAGGGAGACGTCATTTATCCGTCGCGTACAAGAGCCGACTTCCAACAGCCCGATGTCCCCAGGTCTGCGCCTCTCCTCGTTCTCAGGACTTCTCCCCCCTCCCCCTTTTCCCCAGGAAACATAGACAAGGGGAAAAAAGGGGAAAAGAAGAGGGCGGACGCATGGTCGGCGCGGCGGACACATTCCTGAGCCCGGGCTCTAACTCCCCGGTTGGAGTGGGCGAAGGCGAAAAGAACGCTCGTTGTACTGTTTTTGTCTTCTACCGGGACAGCGGCTTTGAGACGACCGTAACAAACGCAAGGACAACGCATACAAAAAAAGTTTCTTCTCTTGTACAAAGCTTTCCCAATTTTAGCCCTTTAAGGTGCTAAAATTGGAAAAGATTGCAAGGGCGGAACGCAACAGTCGGAGGAAACGCCCGCGTTCGCACGCACGCGCACAGCCGCGAAACGGTAAGGCAGATAACAATGCGATAACAAAAAAAAAAGCCCGACATTTGCTAAGACCGGGCATGGAGGGAGATTCGTAGAAAACTGGTGTAGGAGCGTAACTTTTTAACGATCTTCTTTTTTTCTGTCTTATCCGGAAGGTACATCGACCTTGAATTATTTGCGGGGAAGATATTTCGTTACGGGCGGACGGACGTACACGCAGACAAATTTTTTAAGGGAAAGAAAAAAATAAAGAAAGAAAGAAAGAAAGAAAGAAAGAAAGAAAGGAAGTTTATTTCTTTCTTTACATACAATACAATTTTACCATCTTGGCCCTTAGCTAACTGGCTAGTACCCGGGCCCATGCCGTCAAGGCTCCATGAAATTGTATGCGGGCCACAAAAAACATTTCAGAAGAAAATCCCATTACACACATCAGGAGAAAACAACACTGTAAAGAAATGGCGCTTGGCTACAATGGTGAGACATACTTTGCATCCCGAAAGAACTTTTTTACACTTCTACTAAAATTGGCGTTAGTTTTAATATCTAAAGGTACAAGATTCGGGATTATAGCTGCGGAAAACGATATATTACGTGAACGAGAGCACGCCAGATGCAACAGGAAGAAAGAACGAAGCGGAAGGACTGAGGCATACAACAAATTTCGTGATTAAAAAATGATTAAAAAAAAGAAAACAGAAAAAAGTGGCATGCCACCAGTCGCGGAGCAGTACGTCAGGCAGTAAAGCCTTAAGAAAGAGCTTCCTCCGTGAAAAACGGATTGCGATAAAAAAAATGATTTAAGGACTTACCACAGTGCAAGGGGCTCGAAAAAAAAAAAATAAAAGAAAGGGAAAGGAGCCACGCTAAGGGCAACCGCCTGTATGAGACGGAAATTAATAGGGCGAAATGGGGAACAACGAACAACGTCGTAAGGCCGCATAAACGCAGCGCTGCCTTGCTCGCCATTCTTCCCGGATCTTATGAATCCGACGAGAACCCAAGAACGAGCGCCAGCCGAGTCTCGCGCGCAATAACGCGTAGCTCTCCCCAGGCAGGGACTACTTGGGGAGGAAAGAAAATGGAACGGATTACAAGCGAGGGAACGTAAGAGAGACGCGAAAACCCCCTAAAAAGAAAACAGCGAAAGCAAAGCCTAGCGAGACGGTCCTATGCAGACAAATGAAAGAAGTGTTCTCAGAAGCCGGGTCCGCTTCGGGAGAAACGGGAGGAGGGGATTACGAGCGTTGGGGAGAGCGAAGCAAGATGGCGGCAACATTGCCAGCGCGGCCCACACTCAGCTGAGCTCCGGCTTTTGCGCCGGGTGCGCCCACACGAAGCGAGGAGACGAACTGAGCGCCAGAAACAAGGAAACCGCCATCCGTTCCCCCCCCCTGGGAAGACAGAGCGAACGGCAGAAGCGCGGCGGCAACTCCCGGAGCCCGCCGCGTTCCGCCTCGGTTTCCCTCGGCCACGTGGCTTCATTCCGGCGCCCGTTCTTCCCTTTTCTCCCAAAATGGCCTCCTTCCCTGCTTTATACCCCGCGCACCGGTCTAAATCCGCGGCCTGGTAAATAATTCAGGCGGCGTGTGGTATCGCTATACGCTAGTGCAGTGCGGTCGGGGAGGGAGGGGGAGGATGCGCTTGCGAGGCGCCTCCTCCCCTTCCTATACCGTCGGGCCACAGAGGCGCCGGGTATACGACGGGCGCGACAAATTCCCGCCTGGGCCATAAATGTGTCGGGGCTGCTCGAGCGGAGCGGTCCGCACAAACCGGCGTGTGTTACTATATCCCCACGCTATAGGACCTGCCGTCCTTTGTAAGCGGGCTTAGCCGTAAATGGGTTAGTGATTCCCTTCCAGGTGCAGCAAAATAACGGAAGTAAATAATCAGTTGAGAATGTAAGCTGAGGAACATCGTCGTTAAATAATCGGGTGTAATAGTAGCAACGATGCTGGCGGTGATAGCAGTAAAGGTGGCGCGCTAAGATTCGGTAAAGGAAACTAGTGTCCCTGCAGACTTATTCTGCCCGAGGGCGGCGACGAAAACGCACTGAAGGAAAAAAAAAATAAAGGAAAGGGGGTCACAGCAGAGGGAAAGGGCATGCGTAAATGTAGGAAGGGAATTTTACTACGGCAGAACGAAGCTTTATCAACTAACATACGAATTTCCAAGCTTGAGCCGGCACCATCTTATCCATTCTTCGGCCTATGCGTGAAATCAAATGCGCTTTACCGCCTGTAACTGCGTCAAAATATGTAATAGATCGCATTGTGACGTATACGTAATTACCGTAGCAACTTTTCATCAGGTATTAGAATTGTAATTAGTAGGGAACGGCATAGAAAAGCTAACAAAAGGAGTGGGTTATGAAGGGGATCAAGGGGAAAAGAAAACAGCACGAAGAAACTTCTGTCTCCCTGACTGAATGCCCGTCTTACCTATATGCACTGGCGCAGTGAATACGCCTTAATTAACCAACTCGGCCATCAGTAGGGAGCGTTTATCAGTCACTCTCTCCATCGTGTGAACATAGTAGATACGTAGGTAGATATCGAATTGTCGCGCGTATAACCCGCCTCTACATATAATCCGCACTCCCACTTTCACCCCGCCGGAAAAAAAAAAAAAAACACCCTGGCGTGTTGTCCGCACATTTGATACAGGAAAGACTGATCCAGAGCTACTGCTCAAGCGACACATCACATACAATGTAGGCGGAAAAAGCGTATATTTAACAAGTAGAATACACTGACTGCAAGGCGACCACAATTCACTCAGTGTCACTGCACTCGTCCTTGTTTTTTCTTCCTTGTCCTTGTATGTTTTGCGCAATCGCTGCCATGGAAGGCTTTTAGTCAGGGTTACTGCGTAGGAGCTTCACGGCACGACGCGCATAGCCATGAAGCTGCACTAAAGAAAAATCCCCACGTATTATCCGCAACCCTACTTTGCCACTAAAATTTTCGCATTTTTGGTGCGGGTTATACGCGCAATAATATGGTATGCTGTATTTGCGACGAATGGACAAATACGACGGGTTCCCGCCGTCCAAGGATGGGAGGTGTCGGTTGACGCGGTGGAGCCTAAACCTACGGCGAAATGTTTTGTCACGCCCGTTTCAAAATTGTCCCTTTCGCGCCAATTTCAATCGCGACGTAGTTGCACTTGCGAGACCTCTGACCAATGACATGTATACAGAAACCAACAGAACGTCCCACCTTGCTTGTGCTGCGTCTCACTCGGGTCGTCTGCTTTCAGCCAATGAGGGCTCACACAAAATGGCAACTTTGAAACGGACACGAAATGAGCAAAACTACGACGTGCACCTGGGTACGTTGTAGTGAAAACTACCGCTGCCTAAAAGAGCGTAAAAAAAAAAAAACAAAGAGACGCCCCGTGGAGACGCGTTGGCAACCCAGTGTAAAATTCTGCCGCTAAGCTCGGAAGCTGTGGGTTCTCTTGTATCGCCCTCGAACGTTCAACGGGGGGGTTTGCGGGGGTTTTTGCTCGCCGCGCAATTTCTACGGCTCAGTGCAAATGATATCGGCAACGTTGAGTAGCGCCGAGACTCCCTCGCCTGTCTGGAGGGAGAGGAACCTGCCTCTGCAAGAACACTGCGCCCTCTATAGGTAGGCCTGAAAATCACTTTCTGTGAGGCCGACGGCGGGTCTGGGAACCTGCACTTACCTTTCCGTGGCGCACGACCTTCAGCAGACGAACGAAGCGGCTCGGACATTATAAACAGCTCTGCTGCTAAAAAATCAACTTATACGGGACGCGGGTGCACTGACGCAAATGCAGTAACTGCGCTCCGTCAGCGCGTGCCGCATTGCTCCTACACATCCGAACCTCGGTATAACGAATTCGCATCGGGGCAGCAAACTAGTTCGTTATATCCGATATTCGTTGTAACAGTAGATGCAAAAAATCGGCTCTAGCAACTGTGAACTGTGGCTCGCGCAAAAATCCTAGATACAAAAACGCATTGTTCTTGGCTTCGAGTCCACTATAAACAAGGTAATCCTTACCTGTCTCATGGTTGCATTTCAAACTAAATTGGCCGGTACACGATAACGTGAAATTACAACAGAATAAGGTTCGTTCATATATTTATTTGAAGGAGGATTTGATGTTCGTTGGGTGGCTTTTTCGTCGCGAACCAAATATTTCTTCGTTATATCCGATATCTCACGTGGCGGTCGCGGTTGCGGTTTCGTTATAAAAGGAATAAATGTCACTGAATAAAAGCGTAAAAGTTCGTGAATAAAAGTTCGTATTTAGTTCGCTATAGCCGATTATTCGCTCTATCAGCGTTCGCTATAACGAGGTTCGGCTGTACAATCATTCTAAATAAGCGTGTTGGCTACTGTAACGGGAACGATAGGGGGTGTGAGCGACTTTGTAAAAGGTAAAGCAAACTGGAAATAGGCACAGGACCTGTGACGATAACCTGCCAAGAGTCTTCCACGGGCGGGTGAGTGAATTATATATGCACGTGGGCGATCAGCGGGAGAAATGTGAGCCTGCCGGTGCATGCGGAGGAGATATAGCGCGGGAGGCTCAATAATGCACGATGGCAAGGACCGAAGCGTCGCGCAAATCATTCTGCGGGCTCTGAAAACAAACACAAAAAAGTACGCACTACGTATAGGGGGGTGCATAGAATAACAGCATGTCCCACGAGTTTCTTCCCGCAACTCCATTCAGGAAATATTGGCGTCATTTTGTGTTCAGCAGCGGTCAACGTTTCCTCTCACAGGATACTCTTTATGACACATCTGGGCGCCTTAATTCCCACGCACACGTCAGCGTTGTTACGTTGATGCCTTTCCCCAACATATGTGGAGCCCTGAAGTATAGAGACCCCCCCCCCCCCCATAACAACCGCAAACCCTTATTTTGCCTTAATTAAAGTTCATTTTTTCCTCTCTCTCTCTCTCTCTCTCTCTCTCTCTCTCTCTCTACCTGTATGTGTATGTAGAAGCTTTCCGTTTCTTGCACGGCATCCTTTTCCCCCATATTAAAAGGCCAGTCAGGCTTGATTTTCGTTCAGACTCAATCGGTATACCCTGCAAATTTTCCTCCTCTGCAATCCCCCCTCTCCCTCTTTATCTACCTCCAGCGCCGGCCGGGAAACGCAATGACGACATCGGGGGCGATCACAGCGCGAAGCGGCTCGTGTGCTCCCAAAAGGAAATGTGATGGCAGCTAGGCAATTCCGGCCGCCGCCATTGCACTACATAATCATTCCGCGGCGGAGGTGATCATCCCTGGGGTTCTGCATGAGCGAGATAAGGCCGTAGTCCCCGCAAAAATGCGGCACTTACGTAACCACGAAAGAAGGAAAGCCCGTGAAAGTTGGTGCGTTTTATTAACGTTTCCTCTCTCTTCTTTCCTGCGTGTGCGCCGTCGGAGGCTATGGTCCTCCGTAATGAGAAGTTAGGATGCTCTAGCTGGGAAAAAATATGAATGCGCCAGATAACGTCGGGCGTAATAAGGGACCGAGCATGGAAGCTGCTAGTCAGCGGAATGCCTCCCATCATCGGGGCTTCCCGCAGTGTGTTACAATTGAGTTGATGAGTACACACCGCGTCCGCTTATATGGACGCGTCTCACGTACCACTCAGCGGCAAGTATGCATCGTATCGCTGAGACGAGCTTCAAGTTGGGTACAGGTGCGATCACGGGTATAGTGCAGCGCATTCGCCACTAACAACCTCCATTCCTCCTGCATTCCGGAAAAAGCGGTGCAAAGTGGTTTTAGCATCAGCCTTATATATCTGCCCACTATCTGCAATAACTAAAACTCCTGTCCGTCCGTCCGTCCGTCCGTCCGTCTGTCCGTCTGTCCGTCTCTGTCTGTCTGTCCGTGTCTGTCTGTCTGTCTGTCTGTCTGTCTGTCTGTCTGTCTGTCTGTCTGTCTGTCTGTCCGTCTTGTCTGTCTGCTGTCTGTCTGCCTGTCTGTCTGTCTGTCTGTCTGTCTGTCTGTCTGTCTGTCTGTCTGTCTGTCCGTCTGTCTGTCTGTCCATCCGTCACTTAGAGCAATGCGTTTCTGCGTATCCACTTCGCGTTTGTAAACACACAAAATTTTAAGATGCGTTTTCTATTTCAGACTTTGGTAATCTGGTGGGCAAATAACGAGATTGAAAACGACTAGATGGATAAATACTACATGGGTTTTACATGTCTATGTTCTTCATTGTTCTCGTTCAAAATACGCCAAAACAGACAGACGGATGGACGGACGGACGGACGGACGGGTGGATATAAAAAGGTTGGGGCAGAACAAACATTTTTATCCCCAGCCACTAAATCATCTATATTTATTTACTATTTTTGCCGCAGACATTCATTCGCGACCTCTTTCCAACTTTGAGGACCATCAAGAAAAAAAAATGGAGTGGGTTAACGTGACGACTGGCGAAAAAAAAAACCCAACAATTATACGAAGAACAGCAACAGAGAAGGAAAAGTGCGGTAAGAATGAAGTGAAGAAAAATTGAGAACAAGAAAACCAGTAGGATTATCAAAACTGGAATAAAAAGAAGTGTATGAGGGAGAAATTGAGAGAACAGGTGAGAAAAAGAAAAAGAAACAAAATGTAGCATGTGAAGCAAATCAGGGCCCCGATTTATCTGCTTTTAGCTCCGCCAAAAAACCACCAAATAAATGTCAGCTAAATGACTAGTATTGCCGCATCCTTCACCACCCAACGACTCAGCAGAAGGCCTTGTTAGTTTTATTTATGTTTTCGCTAAGCTCTAGTCATAACTAAGAGCTCTCTGTTTGCCCACAAAGCCGCTCCGTGGTATCCTGATTTCTCTTTCTGTTTCCACGAACACTTGCAGCGGACGATTCTGGCCCGAAAGAGGTCGACCAAGTTCCGCAGTGTACGGCAATAAAGAGGGTCGTTACTCGGGCGCCGTGCGTCGCCACACGCTCCCGCGGACGGCCATCGAAATTTTCGCGGACCCGGCTGCTCGGGCGACGATGGCCAATTGAACGGGGAGCGAAAGATATCAAAAGGGTGCAGTCGTAGCGACCTCCATCCCACGACCTGTCCACACTATTTTCTTTTTTGAATTTCCCGCGCTCCCTGTTTTATCGTTTCTCATAACTTGTCCCATCAGCAGCTGCACAGAATATAACCGTTTTCTTTCCACTGACCCAGTCATTCGCGAGGGCGGATTCGGAACCAATGGCGACACTTTGGGAGCAGTGCGACAGCGTGACCGAAATGCGTAGACGACGGCGAGAGTGTTCGGGGTAATTTTCCCTGTATAGAGAGAGATACGCCGAGCATTTCCTTCGTCCAGTCGCAAAGTCGGCCGCTGAGAAAAGGGCAATTGTTTGCTTCTTGCGCGTAGTGGGAGCGCTGCGTACGAGAGTAAAAGGCGCCCACACGACTATTTTCTTCTGGCCATAAACAAGGATCTGGGAAAGCGCGAAGTGTTTGGACTGCAGCCAAGTTTCGGCTGAGATGTCGCTACTGCGACGGAGTGCCCGACAATTTTCCGCTGTCCGTATAACGTTCGATCCTACAAACTACGCAGCGTCATCGCAGCGTAATTGATTTCGCCGCCCACTCGGAAAACGCGTATTGCTGCTATCTCGAATCTCGATAGAGGCAGTTTCAAGCATTTGATAATTATTGTTGGTTAAGTTTTGTTACGGCAAACTTTCAAGGCTCGGGACCACCGCGGGAACCTCTTCACATCACAGCCTCGCCTCTACTCTTCACCGTTCCCGCGGAGTTTCATCTGCCGGACGCAGCGTGACGCCAGAATACTGTGTTTGGGCTGTGGTTCGTGCGCGATGGTCCCAGTCAGAGTGAAAACCCCTCACCTCTGTTCGCTTCTATCCTTTCTTTACCTCGCTTTACTTTTATATCCCCTTCCCGGACTGGGTTGAATACAGGTGATCGCCCGGATGGGTTCAATAATATCCCCAGTCCATTTCTTTTCATCCTTCGTCTAAAACCGAACCACTATCCCCCTCCCTCCCCCCCCCCCCCCCCCTTCTTCCGCTAAACAGCGTACCCGCTCGGTGCAACGTTCCGGTTGGCAGGTTTGCAGAACTCTCGAATGTCATTTTCGGAGGTGGACAAATGAGCGAATTTAGGGTGAACAATGGGTGCAGACGGCGCGCGGTAGGAGCGATATGAAATTTATGGGAGAGGAGGCCCTCGTCTCTTTTAAGGACAATGACACGCCGATGCCGATGATAATCCCGACGATGTATGCAATACATTAGCTAACCAAAACAACTCGCTGAGCCGTGTGTGCTTTCTTTCCGAGCAAGACCTTCTCTCACAGCTAGCAAGATTTCTTAGAGTCCCGGTAGCAAGCTTTCCAATGCAATCTTATTCTCCGACAATCTCTGTCTGGCAGGAGTGCCCCCTCCCACTTCGCTCACCGCAGAGGGACGAGCACTCTCAGAGCAAGCCCGCGACTCAAGGGCAGAAATCCCCAAGGCAGGGGAGTCGACAGGGCGTCGCCCGAGCGAGACGGGCAAAAACAGCGTCGCTTCCGTGCTCACGAAAGCGAAACCACCGAAACCGACCGACAACCGAGCCCTGACTACATGTATATACACTTGGAGCCGGGAAACCGCTACGGCAGCGACGACGGGCACGGGAGCCTGCGTTCCCGCGATACCGCTGCCTTCGATGTCACTCGGATCCCGACGAAACGAGAGAGGTGCGGGGAAAAGAGGCATAAAGAAAACAAAATCTAAACCGCCGGCACTGGGGCGCCGAGAGAATGGTATAGTAGCGCTCGGGCTGGTAGTGGCATACACCGGTGCACTGCGAAGCTTGGCTGCTCAGATCGTTATGGGAAGTGGGTCAGGTATGACGGGTCGCGCTACTCCGGGCTAACGCTAGATACGCCCCCTCCCCCACTTCGTCGCATAGGAAGTGGGAGGCGGACGAAAGGGGTAAGACCCAAGTGGAGCGGACTGGCTAGTATCGGCGTCGATCCGCTATGTATGCACTGTAGGAGAAACGGACTGCATTACCCGCGGTATAACACAGGAGTCGTTTTTAATGGAGAAAAAGAGTTCCGTAGGGCCCATCTATATTTTTCTGCCTTAGATCCAGCGCGACCGTCAAGCTCACAAGTGCATTTCGTAGCTCCAAAAAGAAGGAAGAAATGTGAAACAGATGTTGCGACGTTGTCATCCCACCGCTGACAACCCGTTGCTGCGTACGGGAAGACCGACCCGAGCCGAGCTCCGTCGCTTCCGACATTCGCTTGTTAGCGTGGTTTGAAGCGAGCGGCCAGCCAATGTTGCAGCCGTGAGGAAGTCCACAAGCCGCAGGCAAAACGTAACTTGTTTACTTCATAGCGAGAGATGAGCCGAAGCCAAAGAACAATGCCCCGACGGGCGAGGTTACAGTACAGGACTCGAGCAGAGTGGCAGCATTGATTCACTGCTCAAACAGGAATGAACTACAGCGCTTGGAGGGGTCTTACTTATACCCAAAGCGTTCCCTCTATAGATTGTGCACCCGACACTAACGGCACAGGCATACACAACGATCTTTCCAGAGTTCGTGAGCAGTCGGTAGTAGCGGCGCACACTGAGTTCGAGAGAGGGGAGAGAGGAGGTCTCCGCAGCGGACGCGGGGCTTCTGCGTCCTTGGGGAAAGTCTCGGCCTGTTGCGTCGGCACGCCACTGAGGTTTGATCGCGCCGATAGATAGGCGCCAGAGATCCAGGCTTGTAACAACTTGCTTGAATTGTCGGCGGCAAGTGTGAGTCACTCACAAGGACGGCCTGCTTGAAAGGCGCACGTAGTGGAGGCTTCGCCGCACAGCCGAGGAGTATTGGAACAAAGCCCAGCGGCGGGCTCATTCGTAACACAGACGACGCCTTCACGCAACTGTAACCGAATAAGATGCCCGCTTGAAACCACTCCCTTTTTTTTTTGCTCTTGCACCTACACGGGGACCCGGGCAGAGTGAAGTAACCTGCGACTTGAACACGCCTGCTTAAGCCAACTGCGCATTAATACTGTTTACCGAGGGAAAGCAAACAAAGAAACAACCGAGAGATCACTTGTTTACCTTTACGCGAAGACAAACATTACACATTAATTTATGAAGTTTTCATGACACATGTTTATATTTACCCCCGTTCCTCTCTATTTTTCCAATATTAATGCTTGCTTGTACTGGAGGCAAACGTAAGCGAACTTCGTTGCCTATAGGGAGGCAATGCCGCAGAGTCTTCAACATAAACACGCTTACGAAACTCACTCACCGCCCTGTCGCGCTAAAGAACAAAAACAAGGTCTAGTGTGTGCTCGAAGAGTCACGTGTACGTCATAAATCTTTTCATTTCTTTTCATATCCCCTTCACTCCCGTCTGGCGTAGCAAGACGGGCGGCGAGCCTGGCTGAGCTCGCCGGCCAAAACGGCCAATTACGAGAATACCGCCCCAGGTTTCTCTCTCTCTCTCTCTCTCTCTCTCTCTTCTCTCTCCTCCTCGCTCCTTCTCTTCCTCTCGTCTCTCTCATCTCCTCTTCTCTCTCTCTCCTCTCTCTCTCTCTCTCTCTCTTCGTCCGCGCGCTTGCGTCCGCGCGCTTACCGAGAACGAACCACGTCTACAGTGCCTAGAATATTCTAGGCACTATACCACGTTCTCTTCCTCTTGTCGTCAGTAGATGATGACTGCTAACGGTGGACTGATGATGATGATGACGAGAGCTCAGCTCAAGAACAGATGATAGTGGGGGTTGACCGCTCGCCCTGTCAATATGGCAATATGTCTTAGATTTTTCGGCGCACCTTAAAGATTCCCAGGTGGTCACAATTAATCCGGAGCCCTCCACTACGGCGCGCCTCATCACCTGTGTAGCGTCGGCGCGTTAAACCTCATAATAAGTCAAATGTCTTAAATTCGCAAATCAAGCATGTTTGGGCACAGCTAGACGACATTACGCGGTTGCTGCGTTTTAGCGATTTTTGATTTCGTGTTTCTATTTGTTTTTTCTGGTTTCTTTAATTTTTGTCTTAATCACGCGAGGGCGGTGGATAAGCTTAACTTTTTTGATTTGGTTAGTTTATTTTTAGTATTTTTTATTTCCTTCCACAAATTATCTACATTTACAAGTTATTACATCTAAAGGAGCTAACTTCTTGTAATTATGCGTGTTTCCGGAATTGCAAGGCGTAACGCCTTGTATTTGTTGTTGCCGGTCACTCGGCGAAGGATGCTTACGTGTGCAAGCAATGGATGTGCATTCTATTGAATGCACATCTATTTCGGCTTACATATCGTTGTGTTCAGATTGAAGCGAATTCCATGGGTAGGCACTTGTTCAGCGAACGCGAAAGCTCGAAACCATCGAAAACGAGAATGACGACCAGGAAGCCCGAAAGAACTCATGCTATGAACAAATATCACGGGGAACAGTGAATTGCGCTCTCTCTCGCACGGTTACGAATACGTCTAACACCACTCGAGGAAACGTCAAGTGGGGACAAGTTCGATAAATCACCAGGCGAAAAAGAAATGGCGCAGCTAGCACTAGAGGTGCATGGCTGGAGAAAGAGCGGAGCCGAGGGTCGAACAAGCTTCTTTTTGTTTTGCTAAGTTTTGTTAGGTTTTTCGATGTACTTGCTAGGCTAGGCTAAGGGCCGAGGGGTGAGGCCATGTTCAGCCGGATTTGTCAAGGCCGTTCCGGTCGGTCCCCCACACTGGGAGCGGATCCCAGTAGGGAAGAAACTAGGTCTATCCCCAGATCCGCTGTTTCTCCAGCCTTGCGCCCCTAGTGCAAGCTGCATGCGCCAATATTTTTACGTTTTAGTAGCCCGAGAAGGACTTTCACCGCTAAAATGACATAGTAAAGGGTGCGCATGCGCATAGCCCCTTGCGCTCACACCCAAGGAGGTGCGAAAGCCGGCTTCACTGCTACAATGCCCTATTAGTGGTGGTGCACCCTTTACAGGCGGCGTAGTTATTTTTCTTGGTATTTTTTTGCTGACGCCACCGGACCAAGTTCAAGCTTAAACAGTTCCCCTGTTAATAGTAGCCAAACAAAAATCCTAATTGGGTTTAAACGGGAATTTCTAAGCTGCTTACCATTACGAGAACGTCTGAACTTTTCGGTCGCACTGGCAGTTCCCTTCAGTTAGTTGCTCTTGGTGGAAACTTTTTACCTAATGCCTTGGCACTTTGTACCACTATTAATTCCGCCCCAGCTAATGAAGTAACCCCACCTCTACTTGCCACTGTCTCAAAATACATTTCGAAGGGGCCGATGCCACGCTGAAGCGGGCGATGTAAATGCTACTGCAGAGCGCCGACTGCTACATTGCGAGCCACGAAAGCAGCTTCCTTGCGGTGGGCGCACGAAACTCGCTGAAATTTACTTCCCTGCTTTTTCTGTCAGCGTTTCCGAGGCGTGTCGTTTCGGCCTCCCCACGTAAACAAAAACAAAGGGCGCCACATTTTCGCCAGCTGCTGCAGGAAAACGTACGCGCAATTCAGAGCTCGCCGTCTCTTCTGTCTACGACGAGGAGCGTATCCTCGCTTCTGTGTACGCCACGGCGACCAGATGGTGCATGCGGGAAACAGGGGTGCCGTCCCTCCACCTCTTTGTAAAATACGCAAGGAGAACGCGCAAGAATAAGGTGATTTCTCTTATTTCAAGTTTGAGGCGACGTCCCTTTGGAATACATCCGGGGCGTACGAGCAGCTTGTGGGCCCATCTGGGCGCGCCACTCGGAAGTACACCACACTTTTCCGGGGGCACTACCCGGAAGGGAAAAGGGGAGGAGCCATTGAAGAATAAGGGCTTTAACCTGAAGTTTTCTTCAGCACTCGATCGAAAATATACAGAGCGCATCATTTTAAAAGGACCCTGCAACACTATCTTGAACTTTTTTTTTTTTTTTGCAGAAGGTAGTCAACTAGCGCATCCAGTACTTGAAATAGGGGGGCCCAAAGTACCCGAGCCAAAATTACTGCTCCACGCCCATAAGACCACTTAGAAACTTGTTCAAACAATTTTTTAGGTGCGGAGCTCCTTAGGACCCCACAATGTCCGTCCGCGTCCGTGCGCATAGCATTTACAGTCGCAAAAAATCACACAGGCACCGGCAGATTCGAGCCTGTTTCTGGTAGACCACACAGAGTTAGTGTCAGTCGTCTCACCCATTGGGCTACGACCGTGAGTTAGTACCCGAGAGTCAAACGGCTTACTCCCTCGCCTGTAACGGTGCGGAGTACCTTAGGACCTCCCAATGTCCGTCCGCGTCCATTCATGCGCACACCACCATCAAATGAAAATGAAATGAAATCCTATTTGAGCCGTGAGTTGCAGTTTCATTTAGGGAATAATCAAGGTGCAACACACGGCTCAAATCGAATCACGGCCGGGCGCAAATCGGATGTCACTCGGGGCGCAGCTTGGATGTCATTTCGAGTCCCCGTACTCCGCACCCTCGCCATCATCCACGGAGTGGAGATGCTGCCATTTTTTTCTCTCTCTCTTCCCGCTGGGTTTGGCGTTGTTTTGCGCGCGCCAATGACGTCTCTCGAGTGATGTCGCGGCTATCTGCCGGCTTCCGGCCGTTACCAGTTGCAGCGATAAGGCGTTCAATAGCAAATATAAAGAAAATAGTAAAAAAAAGCCAAGCTGAAACTGAAAGGCATATCTGCTGTGACGAGAAAGTCGTGCAGCGCCGCTCTGTGCTGGCGATAATTACAGCTTTCCAAAAGCTTGCAGCAAAGAGGACAGAGGGAAAGCCTTCGTCGAAAGTTTTGCAGGGCCGCTTTAAGGACAACGCCCCACAGTGACGTCCCCTTCGACGAGCCGACCGGTGGAGGCGTTTCCGATATTGATGCGTCATCGGTGGCTGACCTCGTTTCGTTCGGATTTAATATCGTATACCAGCAGCGCATGGACCTCCGATGCCCTCACTGAGAGCGTATACCCCGTTTCTGTTGCAGCTTCTCGCGCTCAAACGCGTTCGCGTCCGGAAGTGTTGCCCGATACGGCCCCTTAATGTTTACATGGCAGCTGTTTGAGTTGCTCAATTATTGCTCGCGGCAGGCGCCTGCGATTGTCGGCGCGACGGCGTGATAGCGTCGGCCGAACGCTACAGGAATAGCAGGACCGCCATCGCCGCTTTGCCGTCCCGATCGATTGACCCGCGGATCGAGCAAGAGCGAAACGAAAGTCGCGGGAAAAAATGGGGCAGCAATAGGCTCTCCAGCGTCGACAGCGGCGCAAAGCGAGAGCTGCCCGAAAAAAGGCCGCGGAAGCACAAAAGAGCGCGAAACTGTGGCGCGCAATCAATACTTTCCAAACAGGAACTCGAAAGCAGATTCGAAGCAACCATGACAAAAAAAAAAAAAAAAAAACGAGAGAGGGAAGACAATCGGAGGTGAGGGAAACGTGATGTACACATTGAAAAAAAAAAAGAAGATAAACTGAAAGTGGGGCAGAAGGCAGACGTGCTCTACTGACGGACCGCTTGGAACCAAATACGCGTCGTTCTTGCTATTTCGTTTCTGCTCTGTTGAACGTAGGCGATACGTCGAGCGTCGCAATCTCCGGAAGTTCAGCTTTCAGCCCGAACGTTAGACCCATGTGTACTCGCAAGAAGTAAGACCCAATTTCTTTTCTGCTAACAAAATAGTCGCTGTAATTAGTTTTTTTCTGCCCGAATCTGTGCGTGAAATCGCAGGACTGGATAATAGAAACGAAGCGTTAGGCTCCGCGGGTCCCGGAAAATTCCTTTCAGGGATAAAGTTCTCGCATTACTCAAGTAAAAAAAAAAATGTATAATAGAGCCAAACATGGGAAAACGGCGAGTCTGTTTCAACGTTGATGGATTACAGTTTCAAACACGCGCGTATGCATTTCCACTCGTTTTTTCTTACAATGTTACCGCGCCATATAAGCCGCACAAATAACGAAACGAACTTCATGCTGAAATTAAGGCACGTATGACGTGCACACAATCTCATGAAACGCAATCCGACGTTTTAGTTTACAGTACTGAAATGTGATATAAAAAAATGCCACGCGGAAAAAAGTCCTTCACGCCACGGGAAAATTACTACGGCACCTCGAATTCATTCTGGCGTTCATAATTATAACTACTTTGGCAAAACTCATGTGGCTCACGTTTCCCCTACAAAATACAAAAAATGAGACTTTAGCGTATTTTTTTTTGTTTTAAAGCGACGCTTTAATGTCCTCACCGATGCCGTTGTACGTCAATACGCCCTGCAGAAAGCCAGCTTTCTTTGACGATGATGATGAATGATCGTGGGTGAGGTGAAAGAAAAAAAAACTGCTTCCCGTGGCAGGAATCGAACCCCGGTCCTTCGCTTATTAAACCGGAGTCTATCCGATTGCTCCATCTCGACTTTTTTTTTTTACCTGGATTCGACAATTCACAACACATCACAGATCAACAGCGTAAATGATATACAACAACAACGTGGTGAGGCGGCCCGACTTAGGACTAGTGATGTCCTTTAAAATTCTTTCAATGACGTAAGCTGCTTTATCTTTGGCAGCCACACTGGCGAGACCTCTTGCAATGAAATAACCTCCACTAAACGACCTACACTTTCTCTGAAGTACTGCTTCGCAGGAACGGGCATCTACGTCGCTTTAGTCTTGCTGTGCGTGAGCGCCATAGGCTGTGGAGGCCCAGCGCCATGATTAAGTCATAGGGCATTCCACCCTCTTTGTTTACGGAGAGATACCGTATGCCATGAGGGTTTAGCGGGAAGTCTTTGTTTGCAAAGTGTCCTCTGTAAAACATCCCAAAAATATACGCCCTCCCAACAATGCGAAAAAACATGGTCTATATCGTCTCCACGGCGGAAGTGAACGCCAAGGAGCAGGTGCGGATTCACCCCGTGCACCCCAAACCCAAGCGTTAGGCGTGCACGGAGTGCACACCCGACAGTTGCTGTGGGTATTCTAGAAATGTGGTACGCGTACCTCCAGAGTAGCGCATACTCGCAGTGTGGGAGTGGCCAAGCAAAGAATCCATCACGAGAAAGCTTCGCGTTTGAGCATCGCCGTCGTGAGACGGACGGGTGCATGATTTTTCTTTATTTTTTCCTGAAATGTTAAAAGCACAATGGCGTGTTTGGTACACGTTTCGAAGTTAGCTTGTGCGTCCCCACTCAGTAAAGCGCACCCCTCATTCTTCCCCTGCCCTTATCAGGACTATTCGTGCGGCTTACACTGGTCATGCTGAGTGCAGGCTCGATAGTGAGCGTCCAGCAAATTATGCTACACTTTCTACACCAGTGTAGCCGATGCGGTTTTCCAAATCGCCCCTGGTGGTGATTGAGCCGCGGTTTGAAACACCGCGGTTCCTTATACGTCAAAAGTCGCCAAAGCTTTTCAACCGCAGTCCCGTGTGAACAATGAATTGGGTCACTGACCTCATAGCGCTATGCTGACACGGCGCGGGAACATCGGCTCACCACAGCTGCGGAAACATATTCTGCTCTAGTGGACGCTCAATGGAATAGGCATTGTTTAGTTGCGCTAATGGCGCCAGCGCGCGGAGGTCGCACAACGCGTATCATATCTACGCCAGTAGGTCAAATTGCAGGCCAAGTAGTTCGTTCTAATAAAACTCCATCGACGAATTAAAATGGTTAATTCAATTCCACCCCTGATTATCGCCCGGTTGCAACCGTTCCATTCTCCTTCACATCCGGGTGTCGGATTATACCTATTGACTATGAAGTAAGTCCCCCTGCAGCGTTGGAACTTGTCAGGTGTGGTCTGCACGTTTCAAAGGAAAAGACGCCTCAAGCAGGGTTTATGCAGAATTTCGATTTTTTTTTTTAGGGGGGGGGGGGGGGGGGGGGGTGTCGGTGGGATGTTCGGGCGGGGGGGGGGGGGGGGGGGGTGTTGTATAAATCCCTAGGCAGGGTGCTTGTGGTTGCGGAATCTGGGGGGTGTCGAAGTTCTTCTGGGGGGGGGGGGGGGTGTTGTGGGGGTGTTAGGGGGGTGTGTATAAATCCCTGGCCTCAAGATCTTTTGATAGAGCAATGAACTGCTCTGCGGAGAAGCGCGGATGAAAAAAAAACAAAAAAAACAGTGTGGTTCTTAGCTTCCGAGTTCGCAAAAAAACATAGGCAAAGATAACGACTGGTTATTTTTACTGGGATGGCGTGACTGCAGAACGTTACGGGCTATAAGGACACTTTTAGCAGGGCGTGTTTACGACCACGGTGCTGAGTTAGGCGCGCGTTAACGGCTTGTTTGCGTAGGGCGGCGTGACCCTTCCCCTTTTCAAGCACGCCACACGTTAGCTCGACGACCGCCTTAAATTTACACGAGCGGAAATGCCTCTCCTTTTCTTGCCGACACGTTAAAAATGCAGCCACGCGCAAGGTTCCGAAGCAAGTCATACTGAGGTCGCAGAGAGGGAGAGAGAGAGAGACAGATGGAGGGTGCACACGCCATTTCATCTCCTCGAATGTCTGCGCATGCGTGTGTGTTGGGTGAGACGGAAAGAGAGGCTGGAAAAACGAGAGTCTACGCGCGTAAAGCATGGTTGACTGACTCACTAATTTATAAAAAAAACAAACAAACAAACAAACAAACAATTTTGTGCCCTACCATTGATTGCATCGCTATTCTCTCAGTGATGTTAACAGGTATATTTAGCAGGTTTCTTGACTCCGTTCTGGAGATTATTTATACGCTCCGTAAAATGCACAATGCTGCCGGAAGTGTTTTGCATTAGTTTTCCATGATCATCCTTACAATAATTAAACATTCCACCAGCTTGAGCGTTCGCGTAAGCGCAATGTCGTACTGATAGTGAAATTGTAGGCAAGTTTATTAAACAGTGCAGCAGCCGCGAGATGTTTGATGGTAATTTGAAAACAGCTGCCTCTAGCCAAACAAAGAAAGAAACCTTTTCAAAGCGCTCCACCCCTGTTTTGTTTAGCTACATTTTGACTTTCAGAACAAAGGATAGCCTACAGTGACTTTAAAGCGGCGAGTTAGTTTTTAGTCTCTTCCTTTTCGCCGCACAATAACATACATTACACGCAGGAGTAAATTTAGACATAGAAGCAAAACGAAGCCTACAGCCACCTCAACTTCGGCCGCATATGAAAAGGTATTAAAGTAGTAACAAGTGGACGCCCAAAACCCCTTAAAATAAGCTTTCAAGAGGTAGACGCTAAGAGTATAAGCTCCTAAAAGAAAAGGGCATCGAAGCGTGAGCTCTCACGGCTCCACGCACTTCAGGCGGCTCAACGGTTATGAGTTCACCTTCTGCCGTCGCGATAATCTTGGCGGGCTGAAGTCATTCTCCATCTTGCAGTTTTTTATTTGCCTTGCTTTGCGAAGTCCAACAAAAACTATCCCCTTCCTCACGCTGCTAAAGACAGCGAACGAAAGAGGTGCCGTCGTTCATAATGGATTTGGGGCCGGTGGGGCATAGCCCGACGTGAACGCAAGGTTTTTGCACCCTTCCCTATAGATAAGCGCTTCTCTGGGAGGGGGACCACAAAAATGACTTAAAAGAGAGCGGTATAAACCAGAAATGAACTGGAATAAAAGTCAAAATAGAAAAGCAAACCGCTGAAACATTTGTAAGGAATTCTCTTTGTTCCCTCCTGCCCCTTTATTCGTGGCCGAGTATCACCTAGTAACCCGAAACATCGTGTGGTTTATCTCGACCATGGAACCGGCGGGCTAAGCCTTCGCGTTGAACCGCAGGTTGATTGGGACTGAACAGAATTCCGCCATAAAGCTGTCCCGACCCATTTATTTATTTATTTATTTATTTATTTATTTATTTATTTATTTATTTATTTATTTATTTACTTATCCTAACGGCCCGAGCGGGCATTGCGTAGAAAGGGGGGGGGGGTACGTAGTTAAGACACAGCAGAAATACAATTTTACAGACATCCAAAGAACGGAATACAATAAAAATGCAATAACTACACAGAAATTACACCGGCAATCGCAAAGTACGGCACTAAACATTGTAAACAAATACAAGATTCTATAAGATAACGAATATCGAGCGATATACCATGGTACAGACAGGAACCATCATTGTTGCAGCCTACTAAATATACCAGTAGTTACTTCATGAGTGCGGTGCCTCCCCGCAACAGTAATGTTGGGCCACAAATGTTTTCTTGTTTATTTGTTTGCTTATTGCTCTGCGGGTACATACACAATGCGGGTACCCAGATTACCGAAGTGCTGAACGCACACGAAGCTAGGGTGTAAAGCGCTGGGCGCATTGGTTTATCCTGGAAACACCGAAACCGTGCATGCAACGGGCCTAAAAAAAGTATCCACAACACCGGTGCAGACTAACCTCAACTGAATTCATTATGCAGGCACAATTTATACGCCGAACTCTTCGCATCGCCTCGAAGGGTGGCCTCGAGCCAAATACACATTTCTGCCGCCTGCGTGTACTTCCCGTCTCTTCGTACCTTACGTCTGCTCTGTCCTTTTATTTCTTTCCGAAGCCGGAAATAAGTTGTATTGCTGCGAAGGAAATATTCGAGGCAGTTTTCCACTCAAGACAAACGAGGTGTATTTTGTTTCCACACAGCGGCAAAAGCGAAGAAACAATTCGAAACGACCACCCGTGTTTGTTCAATGGACGGGTTAAATTTAATTCCTTCGACGTCAGCACGCTGCCTGAAGGTAGCAGCGCTCATAGTTACTTCAAAAGGGAATGGGTGAGGGAGACGGGGAAGAAATCAATTTTTTCTGTACTCGTGCGTGCCAAAAACGTGTTCTAACTAGTTACGGAAGAAAGGGATGAACGGCAAGGGCAGCAGCAGCCAGCGAACGCGTCGCTTGAAATTTGGAATAATGAGTGGCAACAACAGCAAAAAAGAACAGACAGAGAGTGAGAGAACGAGAGAGACAGAGAGAGAGAGAGAGAGAGAGAGAGACAAAAAAAGTTATTTTTGTTGGGAAATGGTAACGATTGTGGGAAAGAAAAGGCTACCGAGTAAGAGCGAAAAGTACAGATAACAGGAGGAGGAGGAGGAGAAGGAGGGGAGGAGGAGGGGGCAAACGGGAGCGTGAATATGCAAATGTAGGGAAACGGAACGAGCATAACACGGCGGGAGTAATGCCGATTGCCAGCCAGCCACTGGTACTCTTGTATCACCGACAAGTACCCATCTCCAGCACGTTAGATAAGCCAAATATAAAACCAGGAAATGAAAAAAATATATATATCAAGGGAGTGAAGCCGGGAAAATCGAACGAGGTGATATAAAGGGGGGAAGGAATAATAAGAGCCTTCGCAAACACGCTCACTTCAAGCCGGCCCTTCGCTCGCCGTCGAGATCTGCTCGTCAGCCGTCGTGTTCGTTTTCGCCGCTCGTCGCCGGGTCGTTAGCGAGGCGGTGAGGGGGGCAGAAGCCGCTCGAACCCGATTCGCCCTTCCCCGTCTCGGGCATCGGAAATTGGAATCGGCCCTGTTGCTTGGTTTAGTTTTCACTCTCCTATTATTTGCTCGTTTCTCTTCTTCCTTTCTATTCTCAGTCTTCCTTTCCTCTTTTTATTGATTTCATTTCCGACGCCAGCAAGTGAAATGCAGTGGGACAGGGGCGCGGTTGTAATACTCGCTCGAGCCAGAGTTACACCGCCCGCGGTGGCGCCACGAAATGAAATGAAATAGAATGAAGAAACGAAAGCAGAAAAGGGAACAGAAGAGACAAGGAGGAAAGCGACGACAGGGCCGGAAGAGAGAACCCGGGTTGCAGCCACGAAGTTTTAACGTGGGTGGTCCAAATGTTTCTGCAGATACCCCTTTCATCGCAGCGTGCAACGCGGCGGTTAAGTTTTACTTCGAGAGGAGATTACGCGGAGAACGTTTCTTTTTACGCCAGTTGTAAGCGTTGGGAGCCTTTATCACAGAGGAATTCGGCGACATCCAGATGTGGAATCGACTTCCTGATCACATCAGAACATGTTCGTTGTCACAGTTAATCAGGCAGCTTGTGAAATCACTTTCACTTTCCGTAATCATAGCGATGAGTTTCGGGTGATGTAGTTCTCATGCTTGTTTCAAATATGTTTACCGAATATTATACCACCTCATAACTAAACTCCGCCCAGCCACGTATTTCAAAGACTTGACGACGTTTTTGTACATTATGGGATTTTTAATGCGTTCGCTTTCTTGTAGGTGTACACGTCGTCCATCCCGTTGCGATGGCGTATAACATGTAGAGCTTCCTTTGTTGGACAGGTATTGCTGTCATCGATTGGAGCAAGACTATGAGTTGAGAAATTTTCTATGAGGCAATATTTGTGTAACTGTTTCCACAGGCCGGTATTCAGCTCATGGGCGCCAGCTCTGAGCCATTGATCGGTGCCGTATCCCCATGTGGCTCGGCCACTTGACCTTACCTGCCGTTGGAATTTGGCGCGATTGACGACGGACCAAACAAAAATTTACGTGAAATAAAAACAAAGCCCACGGTAACGATGCCGACACGTCTTGACACTTGACAGATTTTCCAATGGGGTATCCTTTCTTACCGTTTTGTGTGCGAATAGTAGCAGTGTACCGCTCGTTTACTCATATGCTCTTAGAAGTAATGGACCAGAAAAGAAAAAGAAAAGATACAACTGGCGGCGATGATGCACGACTTTGCGGGAACATAGAAAAATGACGCCCTCGTTGTCAGTCAGTCGAAAGGAAAACGAGTACACGCCTTTTGAATGGCTAAGACATAAAATGAAAATTCCAATCAGGTTATAAAGACAAGCTCACAATAAACCTAGCGGCAAAGGTTTCCCATCCGCCATTCGGCGGCGGAGAAGTCTCTGGGCCGGATTCTGGCGTAGGCTGTATGTCCCTTTTTGTTTCTCTATTTTCTTGTGTTCCCACAACCGCGCCGTATTATGCAGCTCTGCCATTGACAAAGTTTACTTAACGTCTCTAGCACAGGCAAATGAACATTGGCTGACTTCAATCAATCCCTGGTAAGCTAACGAAAGGTGCCCCCGACTTCAAGGCCGATAAAGACTTCGTTGGCTTTGTCGCATCAACCGTCCTGCTTTCAAATTAGTGCTTTAGAATACCAAACACTGGTCATGCTACGCTTTCTACGGCTCTTCCGTTCCAGAACAACGCCCGTACATTGTTTCAGGACAAAGCCTGTTTACAGAACGGCCTACAAAATGAGTTCCTAGAAACCCTGGTTAGCGGCCAGCGGCGTCGGCGGAATCATCGACGCTTGAACTGACTGAGAGCGGCTGCGGATTCGATCCTGATAATGTAAATGCAAAAACTCAAACTCCGAATAAACGGAGTGCCTTTCCAGCAGACTCCGTTTGTTGGCGCTGCCAAATTTCCCTTAAATCATTCCTCAGTGCTGTGAAGCACGATGATGCGGGCTAAATTTCTGGACACGACGGCATTTTTAACAGCGAAGCTTTGTTAGGCTCTCCTCTTGGTTTTTCGGAGAGGAAGATGTTTCTGCTGCTGCTGCTGCTGCTTCTCTCTGGCAGTGCGCGCCGCTTGGTTTTATCCTGCATTGCAGATAACGCTGGCCTCCGTGTACCGCGCCCGCGGGTCCTGCAAGCGACTGGCGGCGGAGAATTCCCCAGTTCGTGCGTGTCACGTTCCCTGCGTTTGGAGCTGGTGACGCCACTGACGCGCTTTCGTAGTAGAGGAATGTCTTCGCTGGAAACCGTGAATGAACGCTGACGGTCGATGGACCACGTAGGTTACTACCCATCCAGCGCGACGGGTCGTCCGAACAAGCCATCTAGACGACGCATCGCCAAAGGCAAACATGCAACGATGTTGAGTTGTTTGATACGATTTGATCGTGTGAGGTCGTATAGTATGCGTATATAGAGGTGGGTCACAGTCAAAGGCGATAGCTGACACTGCGTACAGATTGTGCCACCCTGTGCCTCAGGGCATGTCCTTTCTTGCGTCCGCCAGTTCGTTCTCGATCGTTTCGCCGCTGGCCGTCACGAGTAAAAAACTGGGTAATCTTAAAACCAAATGTGGACAAACGCATTGGCATGTAGCTGAATGCAGGTAGAAACGTCCACTGCGATGCGACAATCGACGAGGAGTGCAGCGTTGTAGGAAGAAGGAGGAGTGTAATGGGCTCAGTTGTATACATCGCAGTTGAAGAGTTGGGAGATACTTATGATGGCCAGCGCGAGCGAAGACAGTGCCTGCGTCGACCCCTTTCTTCTGGTCCGGCGTTTCGTTCGCGCTGGCCGTCACGAGTAAAACGACTTCATTAGCCACGCTCGACTGGGCCATACGTCAAGTTGGCATTACTAGCAGTAGTGGAACTAATTCGTCACGGTAGAGCGAGGCCTAGTTGGAGGAGAGAAAATGAGGAAGGGCAAAACATGTCTCACTGTGCATACCACGCAAGCGAAATTTAACAGCGAATTTCAAGCTTGAATCTTCCATGTGACAGCAGCCTGAACCTTGCATTGAACCTTGAACCACGTTCGCGACCTTGCGGACGAGATGTCAGCGTTACCTGAATGAAGATCCTCAAGCGGCCCAAATTGGGCCGTAGACGTTCATTACAACACGCTGCTTTGCAACCACGGTGTGCGTCCGCACGAGAGAGAGAGAGAGTCACCCAATTTGAACTTCTCGTCATTGAATGTCTGAGTATCAACGGCGCATCAGAGTCATCCCGAGCGCTCTGCACCCCATGCAGGCCAGCAAAGCGCAGCTCGCAGCCTGTTCAGCTCCCGCATACAATAGGAATCGGGTGTGACGGCTTCCTGTATTCCGCTGCCTGACGTGCCTCGCAGTCGGCGATAATTAACGTTCAGCCACGGCGATCATGTATGCAACGGAACCAACGCGTGGCGAACAGCACGGCAGCGGGATAACGGCACGAACGCGCGACCTTGATACTTAGTTACGGACGACAAGCCGCGCGAGCAGCTGCTTTTTTCACTGCAGGCAGCCGCGCCCGAGGTCGGTTGGCGGGCGCGACGCTCGCGCCGTCAGCGCGTACACACACTTCGCAGACCCCCCTCGGCGAAGCCATTCACGCCTCGTCGCGGGCAACGGCGTCGACATAATGCGGGGAAGTTTCGGCGGCGTGTTTACACACGCCTCCTTTCTTCCTTCTAGTTTTGCCCGATTCGGGCCGCGTGCACGTTGTGCCGCGAACGGTTTACGGCTCCGACGTCCCCGACGGGCGTTTTGACTTATGGAGACATCAGAATTAAACGGGGCCATCGTTCCGCCATAAACAACCCAGCTACACGCGGTAAGGAAGGGTCGTGTATTTGGCGCTCGGGCTGCGGTGCCGCGCGATAACTTTTTTCACGAGGGCAATGCGCTTGTTTTAACGCGAAGTTGTGAGCCGCTCGTTCGTCGGGATTTTTTTCTGTGCGTCCGCGAACAGAAAAAAAAAAAGGGAGATCCACGCAGAGCGCTGTGTGTTGGGAGAACAGGTGCACCTCAGCCACAAATAACGGGGGAGTAGTGATTTGAAGTGAATATTACTACTGTTTACGTAATATTGAGATCAGATCAGATTGACCTTATTGTTGCCACGGGTGGGACCGTTTTCAGGTCGACTTTTGAATGAAATAAAATACCCCAAAATAGACAGAATAAAAAATAAAAATGAACAGAACCATGACACCATAATAAAATCCTGTAATTATATAGAAAAGCGGTCGGTCAAACAGCGGCAGCAACCAGTCTGAACTGAAATCACCGGTCAACATTCTTAGTGGCTTTAATGTGCCTCTTGCAAGCCAGTGCACGCGTGGTTTTTGGCGTTTGTCAGTGAACTTTTCGAGTACTAATGTTATAATGACACGAATGTAGCCACCACAGACAACAGATGCTGCTTAATGTTTGCGAAGGGTCTGGTGAGTGTTGTGGCCGATCCAATCGGAGTGCACCACAGTGAACCTGACGCCATTGTTGTCACGATACCGACAAGATAATAAAACTGATTTGTCCAGCAGATTCTACCGTTTCTTTGTATTGGTTCACTCACCAGCTTCGCTGATCATCCCTTTCTGTAGCGGGGTATGTCTCCTTAATTTTGTTTTGAGGTAGAAACAATTACGGCGTTACGTACAGAACAGACACAGAGACGAAGCGTGCCTATCAAGCCTTTAAATTTCTCTCGCACGCTTCCTTTTGATATCGTGCAGGACGGCGGAGCAATCGCCACTGTGATAACGTTACTCCAGCACTGGGTGTGTGATTTAACCAAGTTGAGCGCGTACACCCCGCAAGTAATCTGGTGCAGATATATTTTGCGTCCAGTAAACCCCTACGCACGTATCTTGTACAATCTATTAATACAGAGAGGGACACCTATATTCAAACTACAGTGAACACCCGTTATAACGAAATGGTTTAGTTCGATATCTACTTTTGCTCGAAGTCTGTCATGGTCCCACAAATCGTCCCCGCTTTCAGTGATGTATCGCCTATAACGAAGCCAGTTCTCTGTTCTGGGAACTTCATTATAACGAGAGTTTACTGAGTGCTAAGTACGTTTGAACAATGCCTATCCAGACTTCAAATCTCCCGGGCTTCCTATAGCGACGTCGGTGGCAGCGGGGAACGCTACGCAGCGTGCATGTGCCACCACTGATTTAGAAACAGGATGTCGGCGACCCACATGCACGACGCCGACCCTCCTTGAACCGGCGCCGATCGGTTCTCGGTGGATGAGAGAGACCCGAGGGGGGCATTCATTACGCCCGGGCCACGACCTCCCCCTCGCGCACGCGCAGTCGCTCACCTGCGCAGTGACAGCTGCTGCTTGGAGCGATCATTACAGACGGTCGGTCATCGACGCCACTTCTGCCGAACGAATCGTTAATTGCGACCACCACGCAAACAAATGGCCGAACAATAACGAAGGTTCATCGCAGCGTCAGAGTTTGACGGCGACAGTGACGCGCTCACGTAGAGCCGAAAAAGCAAACGAAGGTCGTGGCGTGTGTTTGTGTTAGCTGGCAGTGGCTTGCTTTTGAATCCATGGACAAACACTGTAAATGCTAGTTGAAATTCTCGAGGTTAACGACCCTCATTTGCGAAATTTCGGTATGTGGCAATGCCGTGAGAGTGTGTGAAATAAAGAATTGTACTGTGCGAGCTGCCCGGAGCGCCGAACGAAGCCTTGGGCTACACGAATGGACACGTATGGTTAGGACATACCGGGGGCTGGGCTGGCGATATAGCTGTGTTCATACTCAATTTGATTTATCTCAGCATCCAAGCGCCTATACTGCCCAGGGCAAAATACGGGTACATAGAGAGAGAGAGAGACAGTGTGAGAGAGATACGCACTGGATTGTCTCTCGCCTGTTGGCAACGCACGAGGCAATCACTTTCATTTTGAAACGAGAAATGTTGCCGTTGCCCGCTTCTCTTTTTTACATTTACAGGATAAAAACAAATGGAAAGGCAGGGAGGTAAAGCAGGTTTAAGTGTGGTTCAGGGGATAAAAGAGGGAGAAGGCGAGGAGGAGGAGATGGGAACGGCAACGCGCGCACTCATCGAGCGTTTACACTTGTTTCGACCAAAACATTACATTTTAAGGGACACTGTGGGGAGAGGGGGTGAGTAGCAGCACGAACCCGAGCAAAGTGCTCGTGGCTCTCCTTTGTTTGATGCAGTTGTAACAATCTACGTGATGGTATTATTTATTTCTCGGAGTCTCCCTTCGAGTTCTGACATCGCTACACCACACTGCATGGTGCTGGACGTCATTTACCTATTGCCGTCACAACGGAAACGGGTGCTACGAACAGTTTCAGTACCAGAACCGATTCAGTTTACAACGACCGAGCTCACGCTGATCTCCATAAAGTTGGCTTCACTTCTCAACACAAATGCTTCTCTGGGAAGAGCAGTATACGCAGTACACGCCACCTTGTGTCGAAAAAATGGAGTGCCGGAGGCGAACAGGTTGCTGAAGGTAGAGGGCGTGCCGAAGTGAAGAGGAGGAAAGCGGTTTTTTTTTTATCTACGCTCGCAAAATACAGGGGAGTTAGCCTACAACAGTACCGCTGTAAAAAATTTGACAGCGCTGACGACCGTTACGCAACTCCAAGTTACAAAGTGCTCAAATTTCCCTGCCTAGAGATGATGGGAAACGACAGGGCTTAGGTTGTGTTGTAACACACCGGTCGCTTAGAGGGCCACCAAGTGTTTCACCTCGAAAAGGACACTGCCGACAGAGGGCCTTTGTTACAGTGAACTGTACCTCCATTCCATCCAGCGGGGGGATTACTTAGCCTCGTGCCCAGTGACGCGGCCCGCGGGCAGCGTTTTATCTACTCTGATGTGCGCGCTGCGCCCCGGCGCGGTAGCTTTCTTTGCTTGGCTAGGCTAGAGGCATCGCGCGGACGACTTTCGCCCCTACTTTATGCGTTTCTTTACATCGTGGTGTGACGAAAATGTAGCTAAGAAATGAGACAGCTTAGGAGGCTTCGTAGTTTTAACTCGGAGCAAACTCCTTTTGCGCACCCACCTCGGAGTAGTAGCAGAAAATGACTCGATCAATAAGGACAAAATTTACTGGGCTCTGTTCTTGTAATATCAGCACTACTTTCCACCGGGTGGGTGTCGCAATGTAGGAGAGACGAGAATTAAGATTCGATCCGTTGATCACTGCCGTGAAGCCATCTGGGTCTTGCGTATACCGAGCCCGACTTTCGCTGTAACGGTCGTACATTTCACAATTATGCTTGACGCGTCAGAACGACTTCTCTCTTTGCAGGTCGCGTGTCTCGACCTTGAAACGGCAATAACTGGCGGGTACTGGCTACTTTCTTTTTTACTGTCTCTTCAAATGATAGGCACCGCTTGATAGTCGTGCTCGAGAGCTGTGGAGGGGTCAAAAGAAAACCTAAGAGCAGATTCCCTGGCCTTAAACTTGCTCTTGGAATAGAAGGGGGTCAGACTGGCTGTGTCGCGCATGATATAAGTTCAATGACTCCAGTTGCTGTGCTACGCAAAAGCGGTCACATCATGGAACTCACTTCTCCAAGCACTGTCGTCATGACCTCAATTCTCAATTCCTCCAGAGAAGGAGTTGGGCCTATCGAGGTATTACCTTTGTGGCGATTTTCGTGATTCAGGTATATAGCTTGGAAGATAGGGGGCTTCGATTTGAGGATTTAGAGCTAGCGAGAATGGTCTTTAATGAGACTAGTGAGGTTAGCCTTGCAAATGCGCCTAGCTTACTACGCTGGATGTATAAGAAAAATTAAATTTGAATAATGTGGTGATTATGATGGCTAGGATGACGATCATGTGAATTCTTGCGCAAAATTGTTTAAAGGCACTGTGATGCACATCGCAGGAAAGTCCATAGAGCTTTTGTAGTAGGATTCCACCAAGTGTAGGATACGTGTAGGATTCCACCAAGGATTCCAGCAAGGGCCTAACACGTGATTTAGTTTAATAAACACTATACAGTATGCCAAGAACCCGCTCAGCTTGTCGAATTATTGAATTATATCAATCGATTTACAGAGGTTGACGCTTTCTGCTGCGATTTCCACAGGCCCCGAGGATCTCACGGTCGTTAGACGCTTTCCGGACACGTTAGTTTCGGCAGAACAACTTTCAAATTACTGTCACATGTGAATGCTGCAGCAGCAGTACACAAAAATAAAAGAGGGGTGAGTGGGTGGGACGGAGTGTTTGCACATGTCTGATTCACCACTGTCGTGTGTAGCTTTAACTGCAGGGGATCGCACTACTCAGAGACGAATTACAGCCTCGCTGCAGCCGAAGACGTATTCACGTTGAGCTAGATCACCTCGTACGGGGAACAACTTTTTTTTTGCTTACACTATATCAAGGAGCGGAGCGTGAAGTGCGCCAGCCCATAAACTCCATCAGTTGCAGCTTGCGGGCGTTCGCTGCGAACGAACGCACAAGCCAGTAAATCGGCCATCTTCCAGACGGCGCTGTGTACGCAAGATGGCGGCGCCCTGGATGAAATGGTTTGGAATGTCGGGCTATTTGCAGAGGGGAAAGCAAACAATATAAATTTATTGTTTCTCTCTGCGCATGCGGTGAATTATCATCCACGTTGCCACACGGAGGCTCGAGCCGGAGTGAACACACGCACTAGATTTTTTATTCCCGGCACAGGACCGGTCCTGGTGCGTAAGAACTGAGCATCATTCTCGTCCCCGATAACCTAAACATTTGCAAGTAAGTGACTTTATGGTGTCCTTCAGGGACCTCGAACGACCTTCCTGTGACCTCACCGCGTGCCCTACGAAACTAAGCCTCAGCTGGCGGGTCTTATAAATGATAAACTTGTTCCAAATCGGCACATAACGCTGTTCGTTTCACTGCATGTCCCCGGAAGCCCTGGATATCATGTCGAGGGTTACTTCTGCCGATAAGATAAGATACCCCTGTTTTTTACCAGGTATTGTCTTGCATACGTCCCAGGCTATTTGGCGTGAAGTCACCGCATGAAAAACTTTGGCTGGTTAAGTAACCTTACATTTCTGAGCGAGTAAGAATACACCAGGCACTTATACCGAATGCAGTGGAGTCAGTGTACAGAACCCATTTGCCACGCTTAAACAGACAGTTAAACTCTCACACCGACAAATCGGTATTTCCTTTTTGAGCTTAATTGCGCTCTTCTTTCTCTGATCGAGTGATTCAACGGGCAGGGAAATACTCGTACGGATCAGAATTGTTCGCCAGAAGCTGACAAATAAAGATTGTTCTTAAAATGGAGTTTCCCATCCTGTAGCAAAAAAAGAAAAAAAGAGAGAGGCGGCTGACCCACAAAGTAGGCTCATCATTCGAGCATATACTGCTCGCGGCATACCGTACATCTGCGCAACTTATTCCGCCGTCTAAATGTATGACGGAGGCATGACGTGCGCATTCTCTGAGTCTCGGATTAACAAAGGCGCTCGGCGTCTTGCATCCCAGCTAATTGCTTCATATCTCAGCGTTGTTCTGAAACAAAGCGCTAATTTTAGCGATGGCAGCGCCAACACGGAATGCATTCAGCGTTGATCCGGGGGCACTCGACAACGTTCTCGTCAAGACTGATGTTACGCGCCCAAATTGTGCCTCGGTTGATATAGCCGTGCACTTACACGATGGCAATGCACGTCCTTATTGCAAGCGTTGCGTTCCAGCGCAGGAAGGCACAGCGTCGAAGCCCCAATAATCGTTGACGCGGCCCCGTCTCGCGCACGCGCAGAGCGGCGGCGGCGGCGGCTTCAGGGGCAGACAGCTGACGCAACGCCCGACGGCTGCCGTCAGCAGCAGATGAGGCGAGGATGGGCGACGCGGTGGCGCAGCGCACTGGTGCGTGGGAGGAGAGGATACACGGCACAAACACAAAGGCACCGAAGAATTCCGGCTCCCATGCACGCAGTGTTGTTCAGAGAACTGGCGCTGCAGTAGATGGGCTACGGGAGCTTCGTTGCAGGGAAAGCCGCGTATACGAGCACGCGTAAGACCAGCACGAAAAATGAAGCAGTGATCCATCACGCTCTAGGGGAAGGTCTCTACGCGTGCCGACAGGCACCGAGCCTGTCGGCAACAAGATACCATAATAGAAAAAAAAAACCTGATAAAATACTATAAAGAAGAAATAGTTGGTTGATTGTAGGGTTTAACGCACCGACGCAACGCAGGCGATGAGGCGCGCCGTAGTGGAGGGCTCCGGATTAATCTTGACCACCTGGACATGTTTAACATGCGCCGAAATCTCGTACACACGGGCGTTTTTGCTTTTCGCCTCCATCAGAAAAGCGGCCACCGCGGCCGGGAATCGAACCCGCGACCTCGTGCTCAGCAGCAGAACGCCTTAGCCACTGAGCCACCGCGGCGGGATAACGAAGAAATAAAATAAAAACAAGTACTTATAAACTTATAGGGAAGCATTTAATTTATGGCGCTGCCTCGAAAGAAAAATCGCCCTACAGAGGTTCTTCCACAACCACCAACGGTTCCCATTCGATTTTTCTCTTCCCCGTCCCGGGTTTTGGTTATTTGCTGCCAGCAGTGCGCAATACGCTACGCCCCCCATGTCGATGGGCATGTTCGACATCGTGGGCGGTTCGAATGTTCGTTCATTCTTCTTCATGGCGGGTTCAGCGCCCGAGAGTAGCAGTCGTGCCTGGAGGAGAATTTAGTGAGGTGCAGCTGCGAGGGTTCGTGCAGCCACCTGGAGGCCTCTAACCGGGGCCTAGACGCAGTGCACGCCAAAGCGTTTGATTTAACATGCACGCGCTCCTGTCAGCGAACTCCCGCGTGCGCATTTCTGCCTTCCCATTATAAGCTCCTCTACGGTACTCAACTTCAAAAGGCGCAGACGGATGGAAACTGACCACGCACAGAAAAAAAAATAACAATGAAGGCTGTCACTTTGGTTCAATCCTTTGATGTTCTCTCACATGCAAAAGATATGTTCACACAGCCGGCGTGGTTTCTATATTGCCGTCGTTGCGAAATGATCCAGTGGGCAAGAGCAAAGCAAAAATGCACAGCACTTGGGCCAAGATCGGTTACCGAAAAATGAACGTTGAATTTGTATTTTACGAAACGGAAACCGCCAGAACCAAGCGAGAAACTTTTCGAACGCGACTCGCAGGAAGCGACGCTCTGATTGTTGTCTATTGATGCTGCAATCGTTGGCGGCTTGTATTGGCGGTGAGCGCGACCACGGGCGGCGCTGCGGAGCGCGCCTCCGTGACGCCGGCTCAGGGATTCTCGCATTTGTCGTCTGCTTCACTCGGGCTCGCTCTCCTTGCTGTTTCTTTGCGCTCGGTTGACGTCTGATGCTTGTGCGCACCAGATTGTGCGTGTGCGTGACTTTTTATCATAGTAATAGACTTCAAATCGCACACACTAGCTCAAGGCGCGAGTTAAAGTATAGTTTTAGATACCGCTACGGAAGAAACATTGCCGGCGTCGCCCCAGTCCTTGCGAAGCCGGTCCTGTGCGGGGCGCGAAGAGTCGGAGTAAGCGTCGGCTTCTGTTGTAAGCAATATTTCGAACAAAGGGAACAGCCAGCTGCTAGTAGCCGACAACAGCGAAAATACAAGACCAAAAGAAATTCCATGCCTTCGGGACTGCCGGCTTTGGCAGAAGGCATTACGATCCCCGGTAATGATAGGTAAGATAAAACAGTTTTTGCAACCTTGCCGAACGCTCGAAAGTATTGTATCACATCACTTTACGGTTTCATGGCATTAAAGTATGCCGACATGCACTATGGCGGGCAAAAAATGTAGGTTGAGTTCCAAATAACTTATTGCGTGTACAGGCGCGTGCTGCTTTTATACGAGGCTTCTAACCAGCATGGAGGTTTTTTGAGCAAAACGAGTCACGTCTACGATAAAACTACAGTAGCACTATGTTTGTGCAGACCCGGAGGGATACTTCGGTACATTTACCACAGCCATATCTTCCCAATATACAGATATGCTTTATGGGAGAACTGCGCTCCAGAGGAGTATAAGGAGGAGAAAACTTTATTTAGCAGTAAAATTGAGATAATTAGTCTGCCGGGCCCTCAGTCCAGGACAACAGTCTAAAAGTAATTTCCTTCAATTCATAGGACGCCATCCCGAGAAGACCAGGATTAGTTCTTTACGCCTGGAAAGGTTGGAAAACAACAAAGAGCTGCTTTGAAATATTCATCGGTTTCGATTTTTATAATATATGCACGTATACTATTTAATGCGTTCGTTAGCGAGTATATCAAGCCTTTAACACCGTAGATATATTTGTTCGGGTAACGTTGAGAGTCAGTTCGTTATGATAACGATAATTAAAATATAAATTCGTTGCAAAAAAGCCGCCTGCGAGTACTCTGGACAACGTTGTCTGGGGCGCGATCGCGGTGGCGTAGCACAAACCTTCTCATTGTATTTGCCTGCGAATAAACAACGCACGCTGAGGATATGCACCCTCTTGCACGCAGCCATAACGAAAGCCAATTTGTGAAGAAGGGAATGTATGCCATACAACCTGAAGAAAACATCCACATGATCTTTGTGAGCCTTGTGAGCCTTGAAGGCGTTTGGGGATGTTTGTGAACATCCACAAACCTACTAAGAAGTTTGTGACGGTGCAGAAAAATTAATGGGTTGGGCACAGAAAACAAATTACGCCCACCTCCCCCCGCGGGAACCCTGGTGTGATGCAACGCATCTCATGGGGGGTTCCATTGGCGTTTTCCATCGTATTGATTACGCTTATAGCAGGGATTCTCACGCGAAGGGGAGGTGGGCGTAATTTTACATGTTCATCATGCAATGCACATGCAGTACACGTATGCTCAGGTACGGTCTTTATTGCAGTGCCTTGTGGTCCGTAAAGTGCAGTTAGGGGCTCGACGATTGCATCAAGAAATCGTCGAGTACTGCGAGAGAGTGCAAGCGTAACGCGGACGACCGTCGACTGAGACCGTCGGAGCGCGGCATGCCGCTTTATATTCACAGCGCCCGAAGGAGAGGAGAGCGCGGAGAGAGAGAGAGTACTGCACATGCGCAGCGCCGCCCACCGGCGTCTAGAAACGAAGTGAGAGCGCGTTGCGCCAACTCGCAGCTGTTTGGGAGAGAGTGTTCGCTATCGGAGAGCGGAGAGGAGGAGAGGCGCAGCTGTGCGGACAACGCCGGACAGACGCAGGAAGGGCAGAGGGGCGAGCATGAGATGCGTTGCATCTAAAAAGTTCATCTGATAGAAGTCAGTAATAGAAGACAGCCGCGTTAATTCCTGCTGTACTATGCACGTGTAGGGGCCCGCTGCTTGGTACGTAGCATTAGACTGTTGAGCTTCAGAGCGCAGCTTTCGAGGATACTTATCGGGGAGCCTACGCATTTCGACGCCGGATCGGGGAGCAGGCGACTGAACCTCGCGAATAAGCTAAAAAAGACGAGTTACACACGGCCTTCTGACCGATGCTCTGAAAAAAGTTGTTCTCTCTCTTCGTGTGTTGCAAACTTGTGGGGGATACAGCTGGTAATTATTAAGATGTGTCAGAAGCGGGCAAAATAACTGAATTGCTAGAAATGCGGTTTTTAATGCACTAAATCATCAAAGCGGGCGATTTCTAGCACAGGCACTGCTGCCCCTCACAAGCGGAGTGTAGCAGACGACAGCGGCGCGAGTCCCTAAGCCGACGTCAAAGCCAGGGGGCGCCACTCAAACATCTCATCGCCATACGGTCATCAACAACCGTAGTCGTAGCTCATGTTATAACGGCGTTGTTCCTATAATACATTATATTTTGGTCACCGCTTATCACCGCAAGTATGCAAAAGTTCGTAGCGCTCACCACTGTTAAATATTCGCTGTTTAGAGAACCGTTAAAATGACTTTGTAACGCGCTGCGAAAGAGACAGAAATTTTATGAAACCAAGTTGCAACATCCATACGACCGTAGTGGCACAGATTGCGCATAGATGGATGAATTAGAGTAGATGGATAGGCTTAAAGGATGCTGGCGAACAGTAGAAAGTCAAGTCGCACACCTCCTTAACTTCCACAGACAAGAAACTTGCACAATAAAGATGAAATCACAATAATGAGAATAATGAACAGACAGATAAAAGGAAGAAACACGCCAAGCAGCGAACAAAGAACGCGAAAGAAAAAAAAGAGGGAAGGGGGTGGAGGTGATGGTGACAATATTAAAAGAAATATATAAGCACAGGAAAGGTCAAAACTCAACCTAACTGCTGCAAAGGGAACCTGTTCACTCCTTTGAGAAAATATAACAAAACTTGTTGGGGGGCTAGTTGGTTCATGATTCTTAAAAATATGTTCAGCGCAAAAAACTTTGAGAAAAGGTCGCGAAAAATTCGCCTGGTTTTGGATTTCAACCCGGAACCACCTTACTAAAACTAGATGTCGGCCTTTTTTTTTTTTTTTCAGACGAAACTAGCGCTACACTGAGGGTCTCCCGTAAATTGCCTGAGCACATGTTACGTAATGCGCACAGTCTTACAACGGGCTGAACCTAAGACAGAGAACCTTTGCTAGGAAACAATGGAGTCCACAGCACACGTCGCGTGTGGGGTTCTCTTTGTTCTTGCTTCTAAAATAAACTACAACGCTCTGGACCTCTTTCACGAGGTGAAATGAAATATTGCATGCGTTGTGCAACACAATGCGAGCCGGACCAATTCGATTCAGCTGGCCGCTTTATGCATGCAGTAAAGGACGCAAGAAACAGCATTATACACTGGATGCAGCCTGCAGTTCTCACCGTGCTACCCACGCAATCTTTACGCCCACGCCTGAAGCCTGAGAAAGGCGCGTTTCAGGTATTGTGTAAATGCATAGTCGAAGCCTTGAATAGAGTTCTCACGCATGAAGGAACTGGTTTTGTTCCAATGCATGGTGAAAACGCCCGCAGGAACGTACGTTCTTTTTTTCCCTCTCAATATTTGCTACACAAACCATCGCGCACTGCAGATTCGTGTCAGTCGAGATACAAACCGTTTGAACAGCTGTGCCGACTCAATCAATACGGTGAGCGGTTTTTCTTTTTTCAGAAAAAAAAAGTGCGCAAAAGTAAACCGGCTTTTCCGCAAAGGAAACTAAAAGATGTTAAAGAATGGGGCCGAAATGGATGAGATAGAAAATGACCGCCACAGGTATGTCCACCTTTTATGAACCTAAAATTCACTCCGGCAGAAGAGTGCAAATTCAACGATCACAACGATCTTTTTACTAGCATATGCGCATCAGCTTCGGCGTTCTAAATTTCGAGCTGGGCATGTTCGCCTAATCTCAGACATTCAGTGAGAAGAAAGGTATATATATAATATATATATATATATATATAAGTATATAGATATATATATATATATATATATATATATATATATATATATATATATATTACACACACACAGAGACCCTGGCAACAAGGCATGGTTAGCGACCACTCGGAAACCGTGCCACCGCTCCAATGTGCAGTTCTCTTAATTATATCGGCCCGGCCAACCCGTCTTCTCGGTGTCATTAGCCCACATCGCTAAATTTGTTTCCCCTCTAGGAGCATCATGCACAGAAAAAACTGCACCACAAGGCTGTTTTCGCTCCAAACACCCGCGAGTCACGTAAACTGCTTTGCGCGTCCCACTTTAGTAACCGCGCCATTAACGCTTGTACATCGGAGTAGTCGCACTATAATAAATAGGTGTCGTTGCCGTCGTAAACACGTCACTTAAGAAGAAATTAAACTCGTAATTGGTGCGCTTTATCGGCAACCTTCTATTTTCGCCAACAGGAAGTTAGCGACCTTCATGATGTTCATGCTCCAAATGCCGCTGAGCCTTGTGCACGGAGCTGCACAGCAGCCGTGCCGCCAACGTGGCCGTACAATCGCGGCGCGAGACAAATAAACAAGTAAACAAAGGAGAAGGGTATCACGTGGTCAAGCAGCGGATGGGCCGAGGCATTGCAACAGCGTGATCAAGATTCGCCCGATCGCGGCGCGCTACAAATTAACAAAAATGGGTCAGGTTTAACACAACGCTGTGTCTAGAGTGGCGTCCGACGGCACTCCGGCTCAGCGCCCCAGGCATGGCTGGATAGACTGCCGTGCGACGACATTCGAATATTTAAGACTGGGCTGATACAGGCCACGACGTCTGCCTGCTGCGGTGTAGGGGTTCCGTCTTAGGCTCCTCTTACTGAAGAAGTCTAGTGGGGTAAGCCCGGCTCGCGCGGACGCGGATGAGCGGACGCAGCTGAGATGCCTCCCCGCAGCGGATCACGTGGTGTGACGTCACACCTGCCACCCTTACGTTCCGGCGGTTCAAGGTCATTACGACGCGATGTATTACCTTGCGATACATGGCATAGCAGAGCTTCCGCTCCTAAAAAACCGACGCGTGCTCATAATAGAGAGCTTCACAGTAGGCGCGCATTAGGGGTATACGTGTCGCCACCGATATCCTGGTGCGATCGAGATCCAACTACCGCTGCTGCACCGAAAAGACTTCTTTGCGAAGAGTTACAGCCCGCGTTGAACGTCGTATCAGATGACATGATCGTCTCGCAATTTTCGTCCGGGTTACTTTCTCAACCGCGCTATTTTCGGCTGCGTACTCCGAACGCTTGGGGCTACTATCACTTCGCTGTACTTAATTCTCGATGATTTTTGTGCATTATCCTTTTACACAAAAGGGAATACCGAATGAATCCTGGCTGGTTTCAGTAAAAAAAAATGTTCGCATATTTTAAGTGTGACGAGGCGAACAGCACGTGACGTGGAACGCAAATCTGGTTTGCTTTTCTGACGCGGAATCCGAAGGAGAGCAGAAACCCGCAGAAGATGGCCTCCCAGCCGCTACTGCGCACAACGTTCTCGATTCACCTAAATATACGCCCCCCTTGGCTCCTTTCGCATTGCCCGTAGTCCTGAGCTTAGCTGCGGAACCCGGATCGATCCGGCTGGCTGTGTGTGTACGAAATTCGCGGCTCGTGCTCGACGGTGTGCTGCTTACAAACACCGAGGCCGCCGCTTTGTGACGGTCGAAGCATTCTTGCCGAGTTGTGCGAAGCGGGAATGTTCACCAATACGCGTGGTCGCCATGCACTTTCCATTACGACGCATTTTAATAGGGAATCGCAACGCTGAGCTGCGTAGTTAAAGCGGGCGGCACGGTCAAATTATTTCCCTTCTTTTCGGGCGCTTGTACTTTCAACGTCGCTAATGTGGGTCATTATGGAGAACGCACTCCGTTAAAAACCTATGGGCGATGCGCGCTTTTTTAGGGGCGAAGCCCCTTAGGTGCACGGGCAGTCGGCGTCTCATGTCGTCGTCGTAACCGTCGTCTCATGTAGTCACGGTACTAAAGCACCGGGACACTCGTTTACGCCTCGCGCTAGAACGTAACGCGTACAAAAAACGCCGGGGCAACCGTTTACGCCTCGCACTAGAACGCTTCGCGCTTCAAAGACACGAGACTTTTACAGCAAAGCTGTATACCTCTACCCGCCCGACGGCTTCATCTCTGTTGGCAAAAACGCCAAGACGCAAAGAATACGCTTATACACTGCATGCTTCCGCCCCTCCCCCGGTTTCACGTTAGTGGAGATGGCCCGAGATTTTTTTCTGCTTATGTTTTTTTTTTTTGTTTTTCAGAGCCATCAATCAGAAAAGTTCACGTAAGTCGGCCTCACCGCGATGCTCCGGAACAACACGTTCAGTGCGACCGGAGTGTGCAAGTCTGGTGAATGGTGAGGCTCGGCGCCTCCTTTCAGTAAAAGATATGCAACGCGAACGAATTCGACCGCGCAACCAAGAACAATTTGGTGAATAATGATGCCTATACAAAGAAACCCCGGCATTTCACAACAAATTCAAGCCACCATGGCTACTAAGAAAACGGTTATCTCGATCTGGCCAGTAATTCTGCGGGGAATAGTACTTCCCGGGCATGCCACCACCGGGACGGCACTGCGGCACGTGCGACCTTTGTTCAAGGGCAAGGTTGTCTGAAAATAGCACGCACCGCTCCGAGAGAAGCGTGCAAAACAACAGCTATATATTCGAGTGTTTATAACCTATGCGGCCGTAGCACGCGTGGTATACTTTCCGAGACAGGCATTGAGAAAGAAACACGGTTCTCTCGAGAACACCCGCCGCCCCTTTGTCTTGCATTCCCCGCATACTCTGCCGGGAAAAGTTTGCCGTACTTTCAATAGAAATATTGGTTTTCCAGCTCCGCCACGAAAATTGCCCCTGCGGTATACGTGCTACCATACACTCATTCAATGCGAGCGCCGCCGGGATGCGTTTCTTGCATCTGATAGCAGAGCGCATCTCGTATGCGCGGCGCTCCCGCTTGGATGCATTCGCTTGCGCAGCATCCTTTCTATAGGGCCCCCAATTCTACGCTCAGAAAGTGTTTACGGCGGGGGCGAAGAACGAAATATATACATGTATATATAGATAGTAGAAGAACCTTCTCGAGGAGTAAGAAGAAATATCTGAGAAAATGGTTGACTCACGCTTAAAAACAAAAACCGTGATTTACTGACGTTTCGACTAGAGGACCAGTCGACTGGTCCTCCAGTCGAAACGTCAGTAACCGCTGTTTTTGTTTTTAAGCGTGAGTCAACCATTTTCTCTTATATATATATATATATATATATATATATTATATATATATATATATATATGAAAAAATAAAAAAAAAAAACTGTACACGACTGAACGCCACGGCGCGCTCTTCCATTGAATATCGATTTGCGTGGCCCGAAGGGAAAACAAAGCGGGCAGATATGAACATTTGGCATATATGTTACGCACAAGTACGTTTCGGTGCGCAGACAACAATACTTTCTCCGCTCTCGGCCTGCAACGAGTAGACAATGCAAACAAAAGTAATAATAATTCGCAACCCGGAAAATAGAGTTGTTTTTTTTTGTCGCGTGTTTTCTGCCTAAAAAAAAGAACTTCAGGGAAGCTTGCGCTCACGCGAAAGACTTCAATGGAGAAGCTGTTATTGGAGATCATGTATGGACACAAAGTTTAGTTTCATTATCATTGGGGTTTTGTGGTTGACTTCGGCGGCAAGACATTACAATGACCGTATGTTGAGCAAGGCCAGAGTGAGCTCTCCATTTTGATCGAAGTTTGCGTACGCCACTCTGCAAGCGCGACTTATCGTCTCTTGCGGATGCTTTGCACGCCGAGCCTCTCCAGCGCGGCCTCTTCCTCGGCTGTCCATGGCCAGCCCTTGTGAAATCAATGTTAACCTACAGCAGCCTAGACATTCAAGTCGCGGCTCTTCTACGGTAAGCCGCCGCGGTGGCTGAGTGGCTAACGCGTTGTGCGACTGAGCACGAGGACGCTGGTTCAATTCCCGGCCACGGCGGCCGCTTTTCTGGTCGAGGCAAAAAGCAAAAATGCCCGTGTGTTCGAGATTTCGGAGCACGTTATGAGATCCCCAGGTGGTCAAAATTAATCCGGAGCCCTCCCCTACGGCGCGACTCATGACCTGTGCAGTTTCGGCAGCGTTAAACCCCACAACCGATCAATGAATAAATCTTCTACGGTAAAGAACGCATGCGCAAGACGACACGAGGACGAAAGAACCAGGGGCGTATACGCTATGACGTATTCTTCGTTCCGAGCAAGTATTGCCACGATACGGCGAACGCTGGCGGTTTTAGATGCAAAGCATCTCTTGCTCTCGGCTCCGTCGTCCGTCGTCCGTCCATCCACCGGCCCAGGAAGACACCGGCAACAATGCCGCTCCAGGAGCCCTTTAAGAGGAAGCGTGCTCGTCTCGTGCCGGCCCAGGAAGACACCGGCAACACTGTCGCTCCAGCATCTCATGGTCGGGGCTATGTCCCTCCCTTGTTGTGGCGCCGTCCACACCCCCACTGCGCATGCTCGGCTCATCTCGGGCCGGCCCAGGAACACACCGGTAACACTGTCGCTCCAGGAGCCATTAAAGGGTAAGACACCACCGGGCGTTCAGCAAGCCGAGCATGCGGAGTGGGGGTGTGGACGGCGCAACAACGACAATGGCGGGACGTAGCCCCGTCGCATCTTGTCAAATTACACCATCTTCCCGTAGGGGAACCCTGAGTAGTATGCGAAACAGCCGTGGGCTCAACGCAATTTCCCATTTCGTAGTTCCGGTAAGTGAAAAGTGTGGTAGTTAACATGGAAACGAAACTGTAAATATAACGGTAGCTACGTACCTCAACCTAACGGAAACGACGAACTGAACACTAATGGGCACTTGAATCGACCCCATGGCTGCTTTGCATACTACTCAGGGTTCCCCTGCGGGAAGATGGCGTAATTTTTTTTTGTTTTGGCCACTGTTGGCCAATTTCCCTAAGTGGACATGCTCAGCTCGACGAACGTGCGCTCGAGGCACGCGTGCAGGAGCGCTCGGCATTTTCCTTGTATTTGTAACTGTGTACACCATGCACAGACAATTTGCTCAACGCCGTCGCTGTTAAAAAAAAAGGCTGCTTAGTCCTGCGTCCGTGAAAAAAATGCACACGCTATCTCAATTACACGACCTTTTTGCATGGACGTTTCGTTAGTGGGCACAGTGGATGCCTAAGATTTAATTGAGGGAAGCGTTTGAAGGCCAGTTACGGCGAACGCCTAAGTAGTTACTTCGTTCTTCACATCGAGGCGGGCTATGAGGGAAAACGCCCAAGTGCTGAGATTTCGGCACAAGTTGATGAAAAAACTGTGGTTGATTCCCCTGTCGTACGAATCACTAAAACACGAAAGTGAAATGTGCGGCGAAATCTGCAGCTGAGCATGATTTGCGGGTCGGCGGCTGTCTTGTGGATGTGCTCGGCGTGCGACGTCCTGCTGGCGGGTCGCTTCGACAAAGGTGTACTGGCGTCATTTCCGTGACGGATATGACGTCAGTGAAATCTTGGGGTATCGTTGCATAAAACGCTTTCGTGTTTCAGTGTAAAACACGAAATCGAACAACCATAAGTATAGCGTACTCCTTAGTACTAAAGGTTGCTTCTCCGCAAGAAGACCCTGAGTGCAGGGGTGCACCCTTTACAGGCCGAGCCCTTCATTGTACTGGCGTTACTTCCGTGACGGATATGGCGTCAGTAAAATCTTCGTGTATCCGGCCATAAAACACTTTCGTGTTAAAAAGGACCGCTCTGCGGGGGTTAACGAAAACTGGCCAAGCGCGGTCAACGGGTTAGCCGCGTTGCTATTCAGCGCCTTTTGTACAGCTTGCGGCGCCCGCTGCGGAAACCTAGCGTGACGTCACAGCTTCAACTTCGTTTGCGGCTCAAAGAAGGGGAAACGAGACGGGGCGCGATGGAACGGAATGGGAGCCCGCGGATTGTGGAATCGGCTCCGCAGTGGGGAACGCGCAGCTGGGCCGACGCCGCGCTAAGAGCGCTTGGCGCTGTTCCAGAAACGGAAGCTCGCACCCGTACACCAGGGCGCCCCCTTCCCTTCCTCGCTAACCCCGCAATAGGTCGTTATGCCGTGCACAAGAGCTGGAAGAGGAGAAGAAAGAGTCAAGAGAGAAGGTAAACAAAAAGAAAACGGAATTCGCTGTCGCAGGAGAAAAAAAAAGGGAGGATACAAGTACATAAATAACTGAGTACACCATAGGGGCGCGGCGCGCAGTTATCGGGACAGCGAAAATGAGAGCGACCGCCAGAAAGGGGAAGACATAAAGCGACGGTCGGGAGCGAGAGGAAAATGAGGCTAGATTAGGGGAGATTAGGGTAGGGCTCGGGGATAGATAAAAATAAGTAGAGCAAGAAGAGATGGCAACTAGGACTGTGATCGATTGACAAGTCACTTCTTGACTTTTATTTCGTTTGTTTCTTGGGGAAGTGCGAAATTACCGGGCAGAGGAAAATGGACGGCCCGTGAGCCCCCCCTCCAAAAGAGGAAATCGTGACATTTGCAGGGAACGGTCAGCTGTCGAGGAGAAAGCGAAAACGCTAGCTCCTAACAGAGTGGTCGCTGCTCTACCTTGTAAAAGACCAGCTACTTCTGAGAGTATCTTACGCTAAAAGCACAGTGGGGACCGTTTACATACAAACCAGGGGGCGCCTAATACACGGTCCACTGAACGCAGTGTTCGGTACTTCTAGTCGAGAACGAGAGTAGTAGTAACAGAAGGTGAAAGCGCAGAGGGGAGGAAACGAAGGCAAGAAGGCGTTCAACCGGAGAGACAAAGGGAAGCAGGGGAAAGCAGGGGAAAGCAGGGGAAAGCAGGGCCGTTTTGCATGGTAGCACGCGCCGGGAAGAGGCCGTCCCTGGATATTGATGGTTGCCGTCGGACGGGTACGGCCATCCGGCACGGCGCAGCGGAGGCGCCGGGGCGAGTCCAAGGTCGCCGGGCCGAGATCGTGCCCCGATCGGGGAGGCAGCGGGCAGACGTGCGCCGGGCCTACCCCTGTTCTCTTCGGTAAGCGAAAAGAGAAATTTAACTCCGCAAAAGGACAAAAGAAAGAAAGGCGAAGCCACTATCGAACTGAAAGTAACGCAAGAGCGCATAAAAAGTTTACGCTAGACCTGAGAGCGGAGGGAAAAGAATGGCCAACAAAATCATCCAGCAGGCGACGTGCGGGACAAGCTAAAACGCTCGCCGTGAATGCGATGTCAACGAAGGCAGCGTTAAATATTCCGTCCGCCTTCCCACCCTGCCGCTGCTCGAGCGAGATTTGCAAAGGGCTCGCCTCGCCCAGCGTGGCACACGGCTCAGTTCGCCGGTGACGCCAAGTGACAGAGGTGCATTTTTTAGTGTTTTTTCTACAATGTAATCATCGTTCCAGTGAAGGGGTATTCGTCCATCACTGCCACGATTCGCTTGCTGTCAAGCAAGGTTCAGAGAATATCCCTGCCGGATATAGCGCGAAATGCGGCAGCACACTAACTGCAAACAAAAATGAAATGCCCGTCTAGATGCACGTTTTTCTTTTTTTTTTTTGACATGAAAGGAGGAGCTTACCCATATATTTCAGTCACGATTCGGCTTCGCTCTGAACCCCCACAGAATGAAAAGAGGTTTACATCAAAAGAGGGGGGTTGACATGCAAAATGGAGATATCGCACGCTCTGCGCCCACACGAAATCCCCGCAATCTTACGTGGCCTCAAGCGCGTCATGTGGCACCGGGGGGCTTTTTCCTCGTATCTGTAGTAGGCGGTTTCGACCCATTCCGTTATAAGAATGCTCGAAAACCGCTGATACCAACAACGCGATGAAAGCAGAACGCGGACGATGCATACTGCACTAGCTGGTGGGTGTCGCAAATCACCAAGTAGTGCGTTTTGTTGGAGAGAGCGTGTTTTACAAAGACGATAGTCATTTTTGGTTACCTAAACCCAGAAATTTTGGTCTGTCTGTCTGTCTGTCTGTATGTCTGTCCGTCCGTCCGTCCGTCCGCCCGTACCGCGATTCAGCCACACAGCCTAAACTTCCTTGAAGGAGAATTCTTGAACGAGAATTGAGCTTGACCCGCCGCGGTGGCTCAGTGGCTAAGGCGTTGTGCTGCTGAGCACGAGGACGCGGGCTCGATTCCCGGCCGCGGCGACCGCTTTTCTGAGGGAGGCGAGAAGCAAAAACGCCCGCATGCTCGAGATTTCGGCGCACGTTAAAGATCCCCAGGTGGTCAAAATTAATCCGGAGCCCTCCACTACGGCGCACCTCATCGCCTGCGTTGCGTCTGCGCGTTAAACCCTACAATGAATGAATGAATGAATGAATGAATGAATGAATGAATGAATGAATGAATGAATCAATCAATCAATCAAGGGTTGAGTATAGCAAACCTTCTCCATGTTTATTGTGGAAAGAGTGAGACTTGAGGGGAAGAGAGTTATAACGAGGGCGGGGGAGGAAAGAGATACATTTTCGTGGTAGAGGAAGCACAAGACTATCGTTTATCGACGACATTTGCAGCGAAGTTAGCAGATACGCGTCTAATTCCTTTATCTTTCAGCGCTTCCATGTGCTGCGAAACGACGAAAGCGAAATATCCCCGTTTTGTTCATCAGCGCGGTTGAGAGCAGTTCACAGCATATTTAAGTCATGGAAACTTCCTAAAAAGTTCCCTCGCGAAAGCTAACACGAAGAAAAGCCAGAGCAGAGTTACAATGCACCCGAGCACGTCTACATATACAGCATGATGAGGGAGTGCAGTATAGCCTCATTATAACAACCTCTACCACAATTATCACTTTATTGGAAAGGATTCACGGTGGCAACCCATTACGTATGCAGTAAGTAGCCACTCTTGCTAACGAAATTCAGCTTCTACGCTATAACGAAATTTGTTTGGAGTGACTGTAGCACTAAAAAGAATACGTAGAAAAACATCATGCTGCTTGTATTATAACTTGCACGGAAGGAGCCGTGTTATTTCTGAGTGCCTGTATAAGCACCCTACTAAAGAAAAGAAGAGCATGAAAAATCCCGGGCCATCTCCCCTAACGTGAAACATGGGGAGGGGCGAAGCATGCCGTGTATAAGTGTATTCTTTGCACCTTGGTGTTTTCGCCAAGGGAGATGAAACCGTTGGGGGGTGCAGGTATACAGCTTTGCTGTATGACTCTCGCGTTTTTAAGCGCGCAGCTTTCTAGCGCGAGGCGTAAACGAGTATCCCGGTGTTTTTTTTATTACGCGTTATGAAGCGCTCCTGTCCGAGGCGTAAACAAGTGTCCCGGTGTTTTCTTGGCACTCGTTACGTTCTAGCTCGAGGCGTACACGAGTTTCCCCGGTGTTTTAGTACCGTGATTACATGAGACGACGATTACGACGACGACATGAGACGCCGACAGCCCCAGGCTATAAGGGGCTTCGCCCCTAACAGACGAGCAGAAAAAGTTTTGTCTCCTACAACAAAGAGTTCTCTCGATTCCTACAACAAAGCTACACGGGCAGGTAGAAGAAAAACAAAAAAAGGCTGCTCGACAGTCACATGCGAGCGAAGCTCCGCAGTCGGACGAAAGCACCCTGCGTTAACGCATGTCTCACTACCCGCCGCCAATAGCGGCGTCAGCGGGGCCGGAATGTTTACGACAGCAGTTCAACTGCGCGCGGGGCGACAGGGGAAAAACGGACGGGGCACAAAAGGCGACAACGGCGGTAGGAACCGGCAATGACGTTCTTTGTCTGGTCCACCGAGTCTTCGCCGAAAACGCCGCGAGGACTGCCGGAACGGAACGGCAACGGAATCCAGCAGCTGGGCTGCTTAGGCTAGCCGCTTCGGTGAGGAGAATGCCTGGATACTGGACTACCACTTAAGAATTACACTTTTATGAATCAAGTTCGAGAGAAATAGTCTGCTGAAGCTGGTTGGAGTATCGAGGGTCGACAGACAAATTTTTTTGTAGGTGATACGGCAGCGTGTATAAGTTTCACGGCCTTCTGATCAGGCGGGTGTTGCTCAGAGTGACCCCGTTCCCTTTGTGATGGGGCGTACGCGATAGCGAAATCTCCAGTCTACCGGTCTGTGTAGTACGCAGGCAGAAGCCGCTCGCAGAAAAGTGAGGCGCAAGTATAGGCGAGCTGGTCGAAGCGATCACGGGCCCATAGGGGGCCAAGCCGCTGCGCGTTCGCCCAGCGAATCGATATAACGGCGCTGCACTGTTGTAGCGCGCGTGCACGATTCCGCGCGTCAAGATTACTCGGGCGCAGAGGGAGCCCGCCTGCCTACCTCTCTCTCTCTCTTTCTCCCTCCAAGAGCCGTCAGAATTGAAGAAAACCGGCACTGCGGCGGTCGGTCGAACGAAGGACGCGCACCTTCAGTTCGCGGGCGACCAGATGGGAGAAGTGAACGATTCGAAACACGCTCGCTCTGGATCAGCGTGTTATAACTATGGAATAGTGCAACCCTGGCGCTTAAGCGCCATGCACCCCAGCGCTATTACAGGCGCCACGCCGCCACAGTGACGCAAGAATGTGCCAGAACTGCACGTTAGGTGAATTAGAGGCGTCCAGAACCAGCGAAACAAAAATAGAAAAAAAACTGGGCTTGCGATCGGCCGGGAGCAGTGCAAATAGCATAAAATACCACGTCCGAGCTTTATTGTGCCAGAACGAGCCGTAAGAGCGCGAGAAAAAAAAAAAAAAAAAAGGAAAATTGAGCGTGGCTCGAGGGCAAGACCAGAAAGCGTGATACAGTTCCATATGTCCTGCGAGCGTTACCTTTTGCAAGGTTACCCTTTGCAAGGCAACTAAAAGAACTTCAAGAATCGAATTCGTGCGAAATTTCTGCGTAAGAAAAAGCGCAAACCCAGTTAAAAGACGACAAGAAAAATTTCTGTAGTTGGTCGTATTTCCACCTGTCGTCTTGTCGTATTCTTGTCGTGTCGTGATTCTGATGTCCAGTCGTGTGTCGTATTCCTGTCCTAAGTTTCATGTTCCATCGTGCCGAATTCCTGCCTTGTCATGATCCTAATGTTCCATGGTGTGCACACGGTTTGAAAGTTATTGCCCATTGGCAGTTCTGTTGTGACTACACGAACGTTTGTCGTTCAGAAAATTGACTTTGTCGTTACGACAGAAATGTGGGTCGTAACAACAGATGGCTTTGTCGTAACAAGATTTGTGTTGTCACAACGAAGTTTTTGGTCGTATGACAGGTATTCTTGTCGGGTTTTTGCCGTATTCTTGTTGCTTTTTTAGACTGGGAAGCGAGATATTCTAGCTGGGCTGCCATATATATATAGGGACTCGAAGTAGGTGTCTCACTGGCCTGATTTACATTGCTATTCCGGACCATTCTGACGCGCGGGCTCTCCCATTTTGTTCCAGACATAGGTCACGTTTACGGTGGCCGTGTTTTATTTCTTTCCACAGTCCGTCACGAGAGACGCGCACGCACAGACAAAACACGAAAGGGAAACAAGGAGAACACGCTTCGCCCGACTGAAACACTTCCCCGACGCGCGCAGCCCCGCAAAAAGGAGCCCAGCGTCCCGACTCCGACGCCGCTGTGCAGACGGACCATTGCTCGCTAAGTATACGGCCCATTCAGAACGTGTTTCTATCAAGCACTTCACAGAGCAGGCGCCGAAACGACGACAGCGTCCACGAGTGGGGCACATAAAACGGTCCGCACCGGCTCGCGCCCTCCGCGTCTACTACGCCTCCCTCCTCCACGCCTCACGCATCCCCTTGCAGACGGGCAGACACGCGTTTACCGGACGACCCTCGCGCGCGCAGGGAATGCCCTTCGTACGTGAATTGGCATGTTTCGCTTTCGAGGGGAGCGCGCGTCTCTCTCCGGCGCTCACGTTCCACGGAAGGCTGTTACGAGGACCAGGAAAAGGATGCACGAGAAAAGAAGAAGAATCGCAGACTGCGAAGAGGGGGAGCAAAACGGTCTCACGTCTGGGTGCTGCGCGCGAAATGACCTTGTGCGCTACATGCCGTGTCTGGTCGTTTTGTTCTAGTCCCTCTCTCCTTTCGTGCTTATCACTCCCTGCACGCCGATTGCGTTGGCTGACTTCGCTTCCGGAAACTCTGTCACAGGAAATGTGGCAAACGCCGTGCGAACTGGCTGAGAGTCCGCAGAACAGGTGGGGCTATATGCGTTCGTGCTGCACAAAAGAACGCGGAGATAAGTAGCGGAAGGGCTGCACGTGCTCTTGAACAAAAGAACGCTTAGTTGTGCTGACTGTGAGAGCGAGCGTCGTTGCGGGAGCGCTTCGCAGAAGTGGAATACGTGTCGAGAATAGTTTACGCGAGGAGGCTCGCGGGATAGGCAACAGTAGCGATGAAACGACTGTCCCGAAAGTGGCTTGGCTGTCACCTGAGAAGTGCCGAGGTAGGCAAGGAAAACCTGAGCAACGACGACTCGGTGCTACTTAGAAAGCGGACCACCAAAAGAAAAAAATAAATATCGAGTAGAGCTTGAGCAGACAATCGCCGCCACTTTGTGCTACAAAACACACAAAAAAGTACACTATCGGGTGGAAAAGTTCAAATAAAAAAATAGGCCGACGATCGAACGGAAAGAACTCGGGAACAGAAGGGGAGACTCGCCCAATGCCCACGTCTTGACTGGGCCATCCGTAGAAGGTGACTTGCAGGAGAATTGGTGGCACTCAACACCTAAGCGGCTTTCTTCCATTACAAGTTACCAACGAAATTTCACCCACAAAGAAGGAAAGAAAACAAAGTATTCCGCTTTGACGGTAAAAAAAAAAAAAAACATAGGACAGAAGGTACGCATGAAAAAAAAAAACAATTTATTTTATAGTTCTCTTAGGAAAGTTCATTGGGCTGGGGCCGCCCTGAAAAATATGTTGTACATACTGACTACCCTTACAAGAAAATGGCATGTAATTCTCGGACGGGTAGATCTCTGTGCGCGGCTGTTAATTACATAACAGCATTACATATTCGGATTTACTATATGGCTCATATGAAGTGCCTCACAGTGGTGCCAGTTCCGCCATACGAAGCTTCACCCGCGGATTTTGAATGGGAAGGCACATTTACAGTAGCCGGCCGTTTTTTTCCGGGACTCCAAAAATTCGGACTTGCTGGATATTCCGGACTTTCCCGAGGAACCGCCAGTTGTCCCATCGGACTAGATTATATGAACAACGAATATTTCGGACAAAATGAAACGAAAAGTTCGATTTTCCGGACAAAATTTTCGGCCACCGAGCCACGGTGCGACTCCACGACGACGCCATTTTGAATCATAAGCCACCTGGCCAGCTTCGGATTGCATGGGGATTGACTTCACTTCCGCCTGGGGTAACAAACTTTGATCATGAAGGCCGTAAGCTTGCATGTAATCAGAGACGTTAGCAGTCTCAAAAGCCGGAAACGGGTCATACGCGGCCATTTTCTTTTTTACACACCACTTTTTTTTTAGTCACCAGGTGACGCTGACTTAGGCGGCTGAGAGCGAATGGTTCAGTCCTATTTGTATGAAATAAAGTTTGTTTTTGCGACTCGATGATTTTTCGGACTACTCTTTTATTCGGACTATTTTTCGTTACCCTACAGGTGCGAAAAATCGGTCGGCTGCTGCAGTTAAAAAACAAACAAACAAACATAACGCGCGTTTTCACAAATACCCAACTTATCTATCGTGTTAAAGCGTGTGACTGTGGCATTAGTCTCCACGATGTCTGCGAGAATAGCGCGGGAATGTGGGAATACGGAGATAGTGTTTATAATTGCGTTTCGCAGATATTGCGAAAACGAACGACAGAGATATCGCTGCAGCTATTCTGTGCTTCATCCTCGTGTACTTAGCACACACCTGGTTCAGCGACCTCACTTGTGAAATAAAAAGAACCCGCTACGCGAGCCTCCACGCGGGACGCGCCGAGGATTAAAAAAAAAATAAAACAAGACAAATATAAAAAAGAAACACGCGTTTCGGTAGCCTTACGAAAAGGCGTTTAGATTTCGACGCTGGTGGTTACAGTAAAACGTAGTTGCAGTCCTAACCCCGCTCTCATTTGTAACAGAAGCACCACAAGTTCGCGAGGATACTGTGTTGCAGTACACGGCCACTAGATTACGCAACGAGATCCCGTAAGCCGCCTGCTTGCGGGCTTCAGTGTGCGAGCTTTTTGTTGGGGATAAAAGGTAAAAGGTTGCTTTGTTTCGCACTGTAAAAAAAAAGGTATGACGCCACTGAATAATGGTTGCGTACGCCGCAGCCACCTTTCTTCTTTTTCGGCCTTTTTGTTAAGGTCTAAACACTAAAGCCCAATAGGAACATGCGTGGACTCCTTGTAGACGAACAAACAGAGATTCTGAGTTCTTTTTTTACTATTCCGGCTATGTTTTTTTCTCGAACACGCACACTCGTGAAGCGAAAGCGTGCAACGCTGCTTCGCACACTCCATTCGAAGTGTCCCAACGCGCGGTTCTTTTCAGGCCGCGCGATTTGTCCACAATCGCATTTCCCCACGCTTTACAAAGAAACCGCGATTTCAGTGAATTCGCCGCAGATAGCAAGTCTTTGTTCACGGCTCCCAGCTGAGATTGCGAAGCCACCACACGCAGTCAGTTGGCTCGGTGTTCTTTTTTTTTACGCTGAAGAACAACGGAAGCTCGATTACACGGACTTACAAGATCAATACGCATACACGGAATGCCGGACTGGGTATACCTGATATTTCTCGCGCAGCAAAAAGGAAAGGTCGTCTTTTTTTCTTTTTTGCGCAAGTCCGCCATTGACGCTAGCAGAGCATTGTGTTGTGAGCAGAGAGAGAGAGAGAGAGATGAGAAGAGAGAAGAGAGAGAGAGCGAGAGAGAGAGAAGAGAGAGAGAGAGAGAGAGAGAGAGAGAGAGAGAGAGACCTGGGGCCGTATTCTCTTAATTTGCCGGTTTTGAAAACGCCCGTTTTGCGTTCGTTTTATTGTGGCGTACTTCCAGTTGTAGGCGGGCTTTGGGTTGACGTTTGCGCCACTGTTCTTGTATATACATATTAAACGATCAAACCTATTTTAAACTACACTATATGTGGTTATTGTTTTACCAGTGAACCAACAACGATGCGACGAAAAATCGTCTGCTCCGAAACGTCTGCTCCGAGTGGCTCCAAGAAGCCGCGGCTCATAGCTCCGCCTGTGCTTGCATGGCGTCACATCCGGGTGTTCGCTTTTAACCAATGAGGGCTTGCTCAAAACGGACACTTTTGAAACGGACACAAAACGGACAAAACACGAGAATACCGTCCCTGGTAACCGCCCGACTGGCTACGCCAGGTGGAGGTGACCGTGAGGTGCGTGCAAAAGCGCTCAGTTCAGTTACCAGGTAGACTCGCCAGATTATCGGCAATGCCAGAGAATTCTTAAGCGCAACAAGACCTCAGCAACATTCCTATACAGCCGCAAAGATCCCTCTTAAACGTAAAAAAAAAAAAATTAAGGGAGGACTTCCCAAGTGAGCGTCGGCCGATGCTTCACTGGAAAACCTGGTTAGGGCGTTGTGTATCCCCACTCTAAACCTCGCCCACCACCAAACGGCATTACAAACACGACAGACGCTCTTTAATTTTACGAAGGGAAATATCACATCGCTGTGGGACTTCTCTGACACGTATTGTATAACTTTTTTTTTTGGTTGCGTAAATGAGGCTGTTAACTTTCGATTTCTTCTACGGATCGTATTGAAATTTAGGCGGGACACATGTGCTCATATTTGCACAAGTGAAAATGAGTAGTCGTTCGATCGGGAAAGCACATACTTGGGCGAACTGTCGTGCTTTCTTGGTTTTTATGGAAGTTCGTTACAGCTGGGATTTTCGGTTTGGAGTTAGCTATGCTTGTTCGCAAAATCACAATTGATGTATCATGGTTAATCAGCTTTACCATTCGCTGTTTAACATGTTAAACGGAGGCTCTCTGAATTTAATAGATGTCAAAAAGAGACAAAATAAATAATCGCCGCGTCAAAGTTCGCAGAAGCAATAAACCATAAAATTTGGCTTGTAAACGTGCCACATTTCCCTGCACAGACGTGGGTATAAAACGCTTTTGAAGCAGTGAAACTTTGTTGAACTTGCACCTCTTTGACGAGACTGGCCGTTGTCTGAAATGGCAGACAATTGACATGGCCTTCAGAGTTAAACGGACAACAAGACCAACAAAACCTGGGCCCTAATGCAAACTATTGCCGGGAGCGCTGCCTAACCACGCATGGGATAACCCCAGAAAACTTGTCCTTTTCTATTTTTTCCCCTGACGCCCTCGGTGCCATGCTTTGAGTGTGCCGGCAGTTTATCGGGCAGGACATGACTGTAGACTGAGGAGGCTGATAGTCGAGGGACGAAAACATCGCAGGAATTGTACGTACGAAAAAAAAGCGAACGTCGAAGGATTAAAACGCCAAAAATAAAAATAAAAATGGGCGAATTGAAAAAAAAAAAACAGAAGGAAAAGCCAGGTAAGAGAAATTGATTCATTGTATGATTGTAGTGTAAAACGCGATAAGGCGATGAGGCGCGCCGCAGTGCAGGGCTCCGGATTAATTTTGAGCACCTGGGGATCTTTAAGGTGCGCCTAAATCTCGTACACACGGGCGTTTTTGCTTTTCGCCTCCATCAGAAAAGCGGCCGCCGCGGCCGGGAATCGAACCCGCGGGCGGTAAACGACATACATAAATAAAAGACATGGAATGATAAAAATGCAAAAAAATGAAAATGAGGTCTAGTGTATTGAGAAGGAAAAGCCTAAAAAACGGAAGAAAAAATGAAACGCATCGAAATCAAGATTTAAAAAAAAGAAAAAAAAAACAGAACACGTCACGTATTGAAAAAAGAAAAAGGCAAAGCCTGGTAAGAAAAAAAAAAGATTCAAGGCCAAAAAAATTGCCAGGAATGTAGTCGGGGAGCAGCCGCACTCTGGTCTTGTCTCGCGACTGCCAGTAACTCCGTGTCGACCTTGCAACCATGATTACGTGCATCGTACGGAGCGTCGCTGTCACGCCGAAAGACGTTCGCGCCCGTGACCCCTTCCTTCACCTTCTCGTGTGAACGCAGGCGCCGACAACGGGGACGCGACGCACGATTCTCGCCGTCACGCTGGATGTTTCCGTTACGTCGCCGTGCAAAGGAACACGAGATGCGGCCCCGCAGAGGACACACACGAGGCGGCACGACCCGCCGCAGGGCTCCTCCCAAACCATGTCTAATCAGCCTGTCTTTAACCGCTCAAAAACAAAACCCCTTGAGGGCTCAAAACTGAAAGAACGGCGGAAACATCATCCCGAGGTGATAGGGGAAAAAGAATAAAGCAAAGCCCGAACGAAAATGTAATAAAATAATGGGTCTACACACACGGTCGCCAATTGATCTGAATTTTGTAGGTTTAACGCTCCTAACGTACTCCTGGTCTATGAGGCACGCCGGGCTCCAGATTAATTTTGACCGGCTGGGGATCTTCAAATCGACACACAGGCGTCTTCGCTTCGCACGGTTGTTCCCTCTACGGGAGCAGGTATAGAGGTTCACCGAAAGGCAGTTGGTCGAACGTTCGCGTAGGGCAGGGCCTGAGACCAGCATGAACATTTCTTACACGCATGTACGACCGCACGCGCACGGCCACTGCGGGTGGAAACTATAACCCGGGGCCAGCACCGTTGTCTGGCATTACACTCTGTTTGAGTGTGAATACAGTCCCCCCCCCCCCCCCTTCCCCCCATCCTGAACTCGCCCTTTGACACTTAACTCTACCAAGAGACCCTTTTACGCACGTTTTATTTTATACTCATAACTGAAACATTGATGTAACATTCGAGCTGTGCTCCGTAACAAGTTATTTTCAGCCCGTTCATGTAACGACGTATTTTCTGCCTCGGGCGAGTATGGCGGGGGAACGATTAGGACAGCGTAAAGAAATAACTGTAAAAGGGTCGAAAGTTGGGCAAGTTCGTATTGACGCATCTTAAAATTCAACTGCGCGCAAATTAACGAGGACGTGAACACACCGAAGACACCAAAAGCGCTTGTGGTGTCTTGAGTGTGTTCACGTCCTCGTTAATTTGCGCGCAGTTGAATTTTAAGATGCGTAAAGAAATGAGCTGTGGAAGCTTGAAGCTACTGCTTACAAATCAGATAAATTGTACGCCTACTGGTCCTCGCATTAATATTAATCAGCAATAAGCGTCAAACGAATGCACACAGGTAATTTATTTTGTCTACTTATCTATTGCGCCTCTTTTGTCGAGCGTAAAGTATGAAAGGTAAAGGGAGTGTATGCCGTCTAGACAGCGCTGTCGAAATCTTCGAGCAGGATTTGCGTTACGCAAAGGGCAGCGACAACTCTACACCTAAAGCTGGTCGCAGCAGCCGCCAAAATAGGTGCCGTAGGGGCCATTTAAATAGCACTTTCGATGCCATTCATTTGAACAATAAATTTATACTTGAGTCCCGTAGTTCGAAAAAGAAGTTGGCCGTCTAGGAACAAAAATAAAGAAAAAAAAAAATCGTCGCATGACGCAATCGAAACATTTTCGCTCAGGTCTTTTTGTGTCCCAAAAGAAAGGGTAAAGAACAAAACCACTCAAAATAGCGAACAATACCAAGCGTCATCTTTTTTTTCTTTATTGCAGTATTTCAGTACAAAACAAGCACCATCAAACAAAAAACTGCAACGATAAAACTGCTAGTCATCACCTTGCCAGCAGAAAAACGATTAAAATTGTTTGAGGTTGGTCAGTGTTTCCATCACAGGCAGCCACTCTGGAGGCTCAGGCTGAGCCCTCCACACTTCAGTAATCATACGCATTGAATCACCGAAATATTCTCTTGACCATTTAGCGTCAACGTCCCTATGGCGTATGGCCATGCGGGATTTCCAATAGGCCAGGACCATCATGAGGTCGTAAGGTACTTCGTCACTCTCAATCGGTAAAAACCTAATGCCGTGAGGCGTCCAGTGGGGAAATCTTTTTTGAGCGGTCCGCTGAAGCACGTCCCAAAAGAAGACCCCGTCCCAGCAGTCCAAAAACACGTGTTCTACAGTCTCAGGTTTTCTGCACGGGTAGCAGTCAACCCCACCCGGCAAAAACCAGTTCCCTTTTCCTTCTGCCACGTTTTCACATCAAGGACGCCCGAGTGAAGTTTAAGAAAAACGTCTTAACCCATGGGCCAATCGCCATACGTTTCACACGCTTAAGCACATTCTGTCCTGACCCTACATGGTACAGCGATCTATACAATGGAACGGGAAGTACGGAATCAACGAGGTCATTATACATCTTTTACGCGTCACACTAGATAGTACTCTAGCGTGAAGCGTGCATCGCAAAAACATGGTGACTTGTACCACCTCACGGAAGTAGCCTTTCGTTGCGCCAAAAGAAAAAAGAAGCTGACGTTACAACAAAATCAGGAAGCGCTCTGGCCAACTTCACCTGACACACAGTGCGCAAAAAGGGGTCCTTCACATCCCGAAGAAACAAAAAACGCAATACCAAGCGTCATCGCTGAAGTAATAGGCCGTGACTGGTGTGTATAAGGTTCAGCAATTTCGTCTTCAGGACATCGGCGCTGTAGAGCGCCGGTGCGTTTTGCATTTCTAGGATACAGTGAAGATCTAGAGAGCTCGAAGGTGTGTTTCCGAACGGCTGCTTACACACATGTACTTTGCTGCTGCCATCTGATGACGAACAACACACAGGTGGGAAAACTGTTTCGTCTCGTTCTGTGACGTCGGCAACCGCTTATAATAGCACACCAGAGCAGAGACCGAAATTTGTAAGCGCCTAAAGGGACTCTGAAACCCTTCCCGTAAACGCTTTCACTCTTTCCTTCGCATCTGGAAGCACTGCGAAAGCTTTAGTTATCGGCCGCTTGGACCGGCACCGCGAGATTTGTTCGTCGCAGCAGATACGCCTTCTGTTCGTGCTTTGCTTTTGCGCCTTTCTTTTAGGAGCGAAGCCCCTTAGGGGCTCGGCTGTCGGCGTCTCACGTCGTCGTAGTGTCATGTATTCACGGTACTAAAACACCGATACACTCGTTTTCCAACGCCTCGCGCTAGAACGCTTCGTGCTTCAAAGACACGAGACTTACAGCAAAGCCGTATACCTCTACCCACAACGGTTACATCTCCTTGGGCAAACACGCCAAGGGGCCAAAACAAACTTCTACACTGCATGCTTTCCCCTCCCCAGGTTTCACGTTAGTGGAGATGGCCCGAGATTTTTTAAAGTGGCTATCGAATGCGTTCGTTGCTGCATCTCAATGAATGGCGGCCAATAGCCGCTACAACGCTGTAATGACGTACTTCTAGCCGTCGAAGAACGCAAAGACCGAAAAAAAGAGAAAAAAAATCTTCGGACCAAGTTTTTAAATTATCTGATGGGCATAGAGCAGTAATTTTTGGTCTGAGGTACTTTTCGACCCCCTAATCTATGTACTGGATACGTTGGTTGACTACGCTCCGCAAACATTTGATTTCGAAAAAAAGTTGAAAAAAGTGTTGCAGGATCCCTTTAAAACAAGCCGCCATTTCCGCCCGTTCCCTCCAAAGTAAAAAAAAAAAACAATGGTCATGTACGCCACAAATTAAGGTAAGGTCCCAGCGATATCTGTTATGGTAATGAGCGCAATTGTATCTTGTGTTCCAGACGGAAACAGGCGTTCACTCGCGTTGCCCGAATGGCCGACGTTGTTGTACAGAAGCTACTCGAAGCATTGAAGGTCATCAAGAACGCACCAAGATGCCGCTAATGACGTCGACAGGAATCAGCGGAATGCCCCGCATTGCGTTCCGGGCCAGCAGTCTAACGACGCCGCTTCTTCTCGTAGTCCCACGGACGTATCACAACATTACAGCGAAGTTATCACTCACATTACCGACTTGCAGCTCGTCGCCGTTCAAGCTACTAGTGTTCCTTGAAAAAAATGCCCGTATTTTGCTAGCTCTATAGGCCCGTTGCATCGGACAGAGGCCGCTGCGAGCGCAGTACTTTTCCTACTAAACTGTAGCGCACGTTAGGGCATCGGTAAAAGAGTGGCGATTCCTCGACCCGATATCACCCACTGCCTGCAGCATGCCGTGCGACGATCTATGGGGATGACACTGAGACACGGTGTAAAGAAAGACGACCGTGATGAAGGCATCGGTTCCTTCCTGCCATTTGTATTATCTGCGATCTGAATGGTCGGCTACAATATCAACAGCTAACGTATTTTCGTCTGTGCCACTTAAACTGTTCGTTCTTCTCGGCCTTGTTATCAGGGCGTTACCTTAGATGCCTTCTTTGTGTGGGCGCCCGTGCGTGACTAGTGATAATCCCGGCTGTTGCTGTCTAGGATGGGGCACCGACACTTACGTAATATGAAGGCTTGATTGATTGTAGGGTTTAACGCGCCGACGCAGCGCAGGCGGTGAGGCGCGCCGTAGTGGAGGGCTCCGGATCAATTTTGACCACCTGGGGATCTTTATCGTGCGCCGAAATCTCGTACACACGGGCGTTTTTGCTTAATATGAAGGCTACGAACCGAGCCCGTGATATGCGTGGCATCTTTACTACAAGAAATGACCCCTCAACCCACAAGGATATAGAAAACGGCGCTGCTGCTTGTGAGGCAAACATCAGCGCAACGTGCCTACAAATGACGCCTTGTGCAACCGGCACAGAAATGTAAAAGCGACGGTGGGCTCTTTCTTTTTATGCAGCGCGAGAAATCACCTAAACCATCGCCCCGAAGCTCATTGCGAATCGCAGTAGCACCATGTCAATGAACGTGACTGGCTGGGAGGAGGCGGTGAGAAGATCAGAGTAACTGGATATATACCAGTTGCGAAACTCCCCGTAGGCCCCGTATATGAGAAGTCGGTCCGCGGTTAGCCCCCCTGCGCTTGGGAAAGCACGGGGGCAAGTTGACTAGCCTGTCGTCTGTCGGCAGAAAATCGTAGTACTCAAGTGCTTGCGGCTGCTGCCTTAAGTCATAAAAAACGCATAAATCAATATTACGCAAGTTACTCATTCTAATTTAAGTAGCAAGCTTGATTTTATTAAGTTGCGCTATTAAGTAAATGAAAAGTATAGTTTTTTATCCCGTAGTCACGCCGGTACACTATCCCCTCAGCTTCCACGAGGCAGGGGGCTCATGCCACCCGGATTCTGAAGCGGAGTTTCGCGACTGGCCAAGTGAAGCCAAGTCAAGTCAAATCAAGTTTATTCGACATCAAAATACCGATAAAAATGAAGAACTCTGGAAGAAGATAACACCATGACAAGAGGTGAACGACAACAGCAAGCTTTCCCCGAAAATTTTGATGACGTCACATGTCACGTGAGTTGCAGTGTTCGCACCAGTCCCGTAAGAGCTGCCCCGCGACGGAAATTTGCTTCGCCTCAGCATCAGTGCCTGCAAGGCGGTGCACCCTTTACAGGGTACACTCGCCCAAGGTCACGTACGGGATAGCATCGCCAAGCCACCGGGAGCAACCGTTCTCAGGGCTGCGTTGGTTTGCGTTTAAAGGAGTCCTTCCTAATAGAAAAAGCTTCCTGTGCACCGGTAATGTCTGTCTTAAAGCCAGTGTGACAAGTATTTGGTGATGTTCACAAATTCTTTTTTCAATTACGTCGGCCCATGTACGGCCGTCGATCCTAGGCCCAACATATGGGAATTAATGTCGTATTAAAATCAACCTGCAATTACTTACGACGGCCTATGTACGGCCGTCGATGCTAAGCCCAAATCTTTCCAACAATTATTACACAAATATCGCAGGTTGATTTTAATACGACATTAAATCCCATATGTTCAACTATTTGAACGTTTTTCCGAATGACCGGAAATACGTCCCTGAAGTCTACGTGCATAAGTCATCCCTATATCGAATAATATACAGTCGGGAAACACATGAATGTTATTCATAAGGCTATTGAAAAAAAAAAAAATGGACGTCATCCCTCCCTGTGAAAGTGGATGTCCAGCGCAGCTGTCGTAAATATCACTACACATGTTAATGGGGGAGGGTATGAAATGTTCTCCTCGTTGTATCGGCGGGCTCGTCGCTTGCACTCGGCTTCTCTGGCGGCAAATGCTGGGTCCTGAAGCATGCGCTCGACGTCTTGGGCGACAACTGCTGGGCGCTAGCACTCGAATGACGTCAAACCCCCTCCCTTTTCGAGAGTAGTAACTGCAAACGTAATCTTCACCAGAGCACGTGGGGGGGGGGGGGGGGGGGGGGTCCTATTGTTCACCGGTGCCTTATCATCCATCACACTTGTTTTGTTGTTTTGCTTGTTTTGTTGTTGTTTTGTTGTTTTGTTGTTGTTGTTTTGCTTGTTTTGTTGTTGTTTTTCATTACACGAATACTGAGCTCTATGGTGCCCGCCTGATTAGCTTGACTCATGCGCTCGGTGTCCTGGAGAGAACGGCTGGGTCCTGCCTGGGTTTTCGGCTTACGACACAAAAGTTTCCGACCAACGAGCGTCTGTAAACTAACACAACCATCAAACGATAACCCGCTTTCTCGAGGAATTACGCAATGATCCCCGTCATGGGCCATTCAAGAGGTTCGGATAGGTCTTCGGTCCCTACCATCGACTTCGCGGAAAACAAACAAACAAACAAACAAAAAGCCCTTCTGCGTTTGCTGAACGATACGAGTTTACACGAACGACTGTAGTGCATAAAACTGGACTAGTGCGCGTGCGTTCCCGCTTCTTCCTTCTTTTTCGCTTAACATCTCTTTTATGCCCTGAACCCCACTCTCCCAGATAGGGTAACCTCCCCGCCCTTCCAACCGTTTTTCTCCTCCCCTTCTTCAGTAAACCTGCCGCCGTAATTTGCGACGTGTTGCGTCGCAGTGACGACGACAGCTAAGGGCGACGCTGTACGACTTTACATCAATGCAACTCCCCTTCGAATAGCAATCGGTGACGCACTTTTAAATCTTCCAAAGGCACTCCGAATGAAGCTTCGCTCGAAATCAGTTTTCGAGCTTTTCAAACCCTGGTGTGGGCCACGGCTCGCGCCTGACTGACTATTCGAGTGTTACAGTATTCTTTAGAGCGAACTCTGTGTCCGGGAGCTCGTCGGGGATTTCGCTTCGAAGTTCGCCAACACTTGCGCGCCCCGTGTGGGCGACGTCTTAATCGATATCGGCTTTTATCGACGCAATCGATCAAAAAGCTAAATTTAAACTATTCTCGTCCCTGTCGGCGCCAGACTGCAGTCGATAAACTTTTCTTTATCCATAAAACGCAGTAATTTGCTAGCCTGAAAGTTTTCAAAATACGGCGTTAAAAAGAAACAAAAAGTCGAATGAAAGAAATCCTGGACCATCTTCACTAACATGAAACCTGGGGAGGGGCGAAGCATGCAGTGTATAAGTGTATTCTTGGTGCCTTGACATTTTCGCACACGGAGGTGAAACTATTGCTAGGTAGAGGTACACAGCTTTGCTGTAAAAGTCTCTCGTCTTTGAAGCACGAAGCTCTCCAGGACGAGGCGTAAACAGTGTCCCGGCGTTTTAGTATCGTGACTACACAAGGCGAACGACGATTACGACGACGATGACAGGAGACGCCAACAGCCCCAGCGAAGCCCTTAAAAGAGCATAATAAGCAGTGTCTAATAATCCCTACAAAGATGTTATTGTGCACGCCTTAGCGTATACGTTTCCATATGTACACGTTTATAGTTGTAAGGTCACGTATTCCTACGGTCGGTAGCGCAGTGCTAAATGAAGGGCCATTTAAATGTTATCGAGTTCAAGACAATAGGGTTCCGACGGGAGTGACAGGGCGTGACGCACGGCTGAACGTGCGCCTCCTGTGAAGAGGAGGCGGGTTAACGCAGCCGGCGATGGCGAGCGACGTCAAGCGATGCCGCCAGGAACCGGAGGAGGAAGGCAGTGAAGAGGGGGAGGATGCTTGCGCACTGCACACGCACGACGTCGGCACAAGTAACGGCGACATTACAACACAAGCCCCGGCAATAATGGTCGCCGTGGGGAGCTTTCTCTCACGGCGGGGGCGGGTGCGTCACCCGCTGTGCCTGCACCGCGCTTCGCTGGCTCCTCGGCATTATTGTACGGCCAACGGTGCGTGCGCCTGGTCACGCGCTGACCTCTTTATACGTCACCTTACGGCTGCGGCCGAAAGCTGCACGACTGTAGCGACAACAATGCGCGTCATTGGACCCGGCGGGCCGTTCAAATCGCGCCCACGGCTGCCGCTATTCGCTGGCCATTAAACGCGACAGAGTTTCCTTCGGACGTCATAGAAAACTACGGCTGTCTATCCGCCCGTCCGTCCGTCTGTCGGATCGCTCGAAAAGTTAAGCGCACTTTCAGAAAATAAAGCCCGGGACAACTGTGGCGCCTGCATGCGATCTTAATAAGGGGCAGACGGATGACGTGCTGCCGTCTTGTTCATGCCCGTCCTGACCCACCATTATAGTTGTGTGTGGACCAACTTGGCAAACACACTGATCGATTTTCGGAAATAAATCGAACACAAAAAAGGGAAAAGCCAAGTGGATAACAGCGCTACAGAACCACCCTTTATTGGAATTTAGTTGACTTGTATCTTACAAATAAATCTGCGGCTACATGCGTGCGTCTGCGCGTATATTTGTTGCACGTGTGTGTGTGTGCGTGTGTGTGTGCTTGTGTATGCAGAAAGTAATTGGTACGACATACTATTATTGCAGAACTTGTCACCATTGACGGATGTCAGTTTTGTTGGGAGAGGAAAATAATTCAAGTATTATTCATTCCTTCAAACACCAAAACAGTTCTATTAGACAAACAACGCTGGAGTAAGAGGCATAATAGCGGCCGACCGTATATACTATCGTGCCCTATATACAAAAATTCTCCCCGGAAAAGTGAGTTTTATTCGGGTTTCAACTGGTCCCCGGAAATTCTCACCCCCCTTACATGGCGACGGCAGGGCAGGCGATGAATTCGAATACAGTTATTTTCTTCCAAACAAAGCACTCCATCAAGCGCAGTGCCGCACACGGCGCTTCTCTCTCCGCTACCGCAGCAACGCCGCGTGACGTGTGCGGAACGATACTCAAAGCAACAATTATTTCTTTTGCGTCTGGTCCGACAAAACGCCGGAAATTAAATTCTTCCCCACAGAACTGGCAATGCGGAGGTCCATGCACCTCGTTTCACGGCGGACGGGTTCTGGCAAATCAACTATCTCATTGGTGCTAACAGAAGCGACAACTACAAACCATACGGCAATAAACAAGAGGGGCGAAAGAGCGAGTCCCTGCGGAATGCCGAGCCTAGGGCCATCGTTGTCCCTGATTGGGAAGGCCGGGCGCGCGTGTTGAGAAATCAGACGAGGGGTGACGTTAATTACGCGGAGTATGCGGGAACCGCACTCGGACGCACCGTTCCCTCCCTCCGCCCTTGTTCGGGTGCAGAATCACTGAAAAGGGCGGCGGACGCGAGTATATGCGGCCGACGAGCCGGACGACGCTTCTGGCAGATGGCAGACGTATCGATTGCTCGCCCCAACAGCCACGCCAGGCAGTCGCGTTGGAAGCGAGCTACTACCGCTGCACCGGCGACGCCACTCAGACAGAGGCCAGCGCGGCGCCAGCCAGAAAAGCGCCGGAAGCAGGCACAAAAAAAAAAAAAAAAAAAGCGAGACAGAAGGCGGACGGAGGCGGAGACAGGAGAAATAAAAGAACGAACGGGACGATTCCTGGGTCGTTAACCGCGCACTGCTGCTGCTGGTCAGGAAAAGGGACTTGAGACGACAACCGCCAGAACGCAAACGAAGGTTCCTAAGCTATAGGCCCCGCTAAGCGGTCGCGCTCATTACGGAATCAGCTGGTAACGTTATGGATGCCCCACAAAGGACCATTCGTTTTGCCGAGAGCAGGCTTGCTTTTTTTGAATACTGAATGCAATGAACTCGCGTTCGACTGAGCGCGCATTTAGGTTTTATCCTATTCAGTTAAAGGAAGGTACCACGTCCAACTGTCATGGATTAACCAGTAGTAAAAAGAAAACGTACTGCAAGACGGAAAGTTTGCATCCGCATGAAATGCAGTGAACCTATTGCGGACGAAAGATATTCAGCTGTCTCAAAATTCTGCACCGAATATTCATGCGGCTATGTCTGGGGACTCAATAATATATGAAAAAAAGGAAGCTTTATCAAGAAGGAATTGCACAAGGACGGGAAAGGACAGAGGATTAAGCTGGAAGAAATAATAACGTCCTCGCATGTATGCATCCGACCGAATATAAGGCTCACGGGGAGGTTAGCGTCTGGTCATGCCTACTGCACGGCCAGATCCACTCCTCGTACCAAGGACCACAATCCGGGCAGGGTTTAACACGTAGCTCAGAAAGGGGCAAGACCACCCAAGGTGTCCATTGTCAGGCGTAACGATCTCTTCGCAAGCGAAACAGCGCATGACAGGTCGTGTCGGTGAGGAGCCGCTAGAACGGGCTTAGTGAGAAGTATGAGATCCTGCCGCTGTAGCGTTGGGTTCGGTCGTTTACCGAAAGGTCACTGCCAGCCGCATTGTCGTCCTTTGCATGCGAACTTCTGATGTTATGTGCAGCCCGGAGTTGCACCACCATGCGAACGACGACGGTAGATACAATGGAAAAGCCTGGACAGGCTCGATTAAAAAAAAAAACAAAAAAAAACACACCGCCTGCTCGCCATAGCCTCGGTGGCAAAAGGTCGAAAATTCGAGGCCAACACAGCTTCAAAGTTTAAGAAGCGCCACTGTCGGCCGGTGGCGCCTGCAATGCCCATCTGAGTCATGGTTGGAACTCCTGGGCGCATAGCCTCCAGGCGGTGGCAACGGTTCAAAGAAGCCTCGCTCGCCTGCTCGTAGTCGACACTTATGCCCAATATGCTCGACATGTGCAGGTATCCAAAGCACGGTGCTGGTGGCCTGGAGGGTCGACTGGCATGAACGCGCGATATGGTAGACCACAGTGTGCTTGCGTAACGGTCCGATGAGTGCCCGCGGAGTGTCAGCGCTGTTTGACGAAAAGTGGACGCGGTAATAACCAGCTTCGAAGTTGCCCACGCTGAACATTGCGCAATAGTTAGTAGGATGCTGTCGTAAACAGCACTGAGCTGGAGGAGTCGGTCGAATACAGGTGGTAAGTGCGCACTGCCTCTTTTAGGAGCGAAGCCGCTTAAGGGCTGGAGCTGTTGGCGTCTTCTGTCGTCGTCATAATCGTCGTATCATGTAGTCACGACACTAAAACACCGGAAAACTCGTTTACTGCCTCGCGCTAGAACGCAACGCGATCTAAAAAACCACCGGGACACCCGTTTACAGCCTCGAGGTAGAGAGCTTCGTGCTTGAAAGACAAGAGACTTTTACAGCAAAGCTGTGTACCTCTACCCCCCAACGGTTTAATCTCCGTGGGTAAAAACGTCACGGCGCCAAGAATACACTTATACACTTCACGCTTCGCCCCTCCCCAGGTTTCACGTTAGTGGAGACGGCCCGGCATCTTTTTTTCTTGTGGCTAGCCGTAGATGAGAATGCGGCGACTCTCGCGTCGGGTTGCCGAGGGGCTCGGACACAAACAGTCGACGTATGTGAACCCTGCGGAGTTCCACGCCTCCAGTCTCCTTGCTGAGCAGGACGAGCATCGCGCTTTCTCGTCCGAGCTGCCGGACGTTGCTGCGTTACAAGGACGTCCTCTCACGATGGGATGTGCCCATGGATGACCTAGACGTCGGGAAAGATCTTTTCGCACTACAAGTTGTTGAAACAGCCGCGGGGGCTCAGTGGCTAAGGCGTTGTGCTGCTGAGCCCAAGGACGCGGGTTCGAACCCGGCCGCGGCGGCTGCTTTTCTGATGGCAGGGGAAAGCGAAAAGTCCCATGTGGCGACTATTAGGCGCACGTTAGAGATACCCAGGTGGTCGAAATTAATCCGAAACCCTCTTCTACGGCGCTGCTCATATCCCGGTGCGTTAAATCCCTAAATCTGAACCACTTACAGCCACAGAAGACGTGGCTGGATATCCCTTGCTTTTATGTATTCCGCTAAAATCCAGAATTTTTTCCAACCAATTTCGCGTTCACTCAGAGCTTGCCTTAAATACTCAATTACAAATATGCGAGTAGAACCTGAAAGCCGCTCGCCACGTTAACGCAGTTTCGGAGAATTCCGTATCATTCCCCAGCTATCAAGAATTATGACCTGGAGCTTTAAAATAACAAAAATAAATATCTTCGCGCTCTACGACCTAGACTGTTTGCCTTTTTTTTAAAGTTTCAGCAAGCTCTTTGATGAAAGAGCGGACGACCATTCGGACAATATAACGACAAGCCGAAGGGCGCAGCACAAGATATATTGTAGCCCAAAGGACTCTCGACAGCGAGGTTTAACGCTGCGCCAGTCGTACAAAAAAAAAAAAAAAGTGACGACTGAGTAGGTGTGGGAAGAAGCGACAGATTTCGCTGCGGGAAACTCGGCAAAGGGTTGAAAAACAAACACGAAGAGAGGCCGACGCAACGCGCGCCTCGTCATCGCCGCCAGGAATTCTTGGCAGGAGACCTGGACGCTCGTTACCCAACGGATGCTCTTCCCATAGCGCCTGCAGCTTCCGTTTCCCCGCGCTTTGAGCAACGACGAGGAATTCCGAGCAAGAAACCCAGTTCAGCACACTTCGGCAGCGTCCCAGACGCCGCCGTCGGAAGCGTTTCCGGGTTTTGCGCCGGGGCATGTGCGGAGGTGTCAGAGTAAGTGCGACAATCGGTACGAGCGAGGGGGTGAGTATTGGGCAGGTTTCTCAATTAGCCATCGATTATGCCTTCATTGGATAGGTTGGTACAAGGTATATTCACGTAACTATTCGCTTTCTTTTCAGGGCGAAGCCCCTTAGGGGCTGGGGCTGTTGGCGTGTCCTGTCGTCGTCATAATCGTCGTATCATGTAGTCACGACACTAAGACACCGGATAACTCGTTTACGGCTCGCTTTAAAACGTAACGCGTATTAAAAAAACCCCGGGAAACTCGTTTACGGCACGCGCTGCAGAGTTTCGTGCTTCAAAGACAAAAGACGTTTACAGCAAAGCTGTATACCTGTGCACCCCCAACGGTTTCATTTCGGTGGGGAAAAACGCCAAGGCGCCAAGAATACACTTATACACGGCATGCTTCGCCCCTATCCAGGTTTCGCGTTAGTAGAGATGGCCCGGGATTTTTTTTTCTCAGAGAGCAAGGAGAGCAAGAGAGCAGAGATTAAGGGAGTCGTGTAATGCGGTATGCACAGTAGTACCGATAACGCGTGAGGTTGGTTCTGCACAGTCTCCTCTTCAGAATCGACCCGTTCTCACTGCCTTTCTCATACATGCAAAAGATAACTTCATTTTGAAGCCTTCAGGTTTCAAATGGCTTCCTCACAAAGCCTTTCCTCTGAGTTAACCCAGGTGTGTTGCAGTGTATGAGTTGTTCTTGCGCTTGTTTGCGTAGTATTCGCGTGTCGTTAAAGTTTGTATTCCTTGCGTAGTCGTGGGTGTCTGAGTGTACCGGAATCATGGTATGGTGACTTTCTTGCACATTATAAACAATTTGCAACTACTACTGCTATTGCTACTAATATTATTTTTGGTAACACTATCATCATCATCCACATCATGGTGCCTAATGTGCAGTAATGTTGAAAACGTGAGTGGTTTTCTTCCCCGAGAAACGGAAGTATACCTGGCTTACGTCAAATGCCAGTTTGTACAGTATTTCTGGCAGATCAAGAAAGAAAGGTGCGGCTCCCTGCCCAGATGTAATGCCATGTGCCTCCTAATTATTATTTTCGATCAACGCGCGCACAGAAACACGCAAAATCAACAACAAAAAAGAGAGTAAAGTCACGTTAATTCGATATTCTGATATCTCAAGGTGCAGCTTTCCGGTTCATCGCAGTTCTTCAGTAGTGGTTACTCTGTAGTTATTCAGCGCAATGCAAAATATTTTCCCACAGCTCATATTGGGGGCCCAAAGCTTGCTTTGTGCGCGGTTTCTAGCTTAGAACGCTGCGCGACCAAGATCCAGAGCCATAGAAGCTATCCCATAGAAATGCATGGGGAGACAATTTTTTACAGCGAATCATACAAGAAACATCCAGAGGTCTGGAAAGTATCTTTAGAGTTCTATGTCCAAGTCGACTCCTTGCTGCAAGATATCACTTTCTTGCAATGGTTTTGCCACATTCCTGAGGGGTAGGAATTTTGAACGAGCAAGGCGGGGGTGAAAAACTGAGTAAAGCGGTACAGTTTTTAAGTAAGCGGGGTATTCAACACTAGGCGGGTAAGGTCGAGCATTACAAAAACTTAAGCAACTCTAGCAACCACGCCAATAAACAACTTTATTTTACCTAAAACGGGAGCACAGCCCCGAAGATCGTTATGTAGGAAGAACAATATTAAATACTAGGCGTTGACAAATCGGAGTAGCATGACGAGCGATTGCTATTGGGTAGAAAAGTGAATTGCAATTGTAAGCCCACACACCACTTCGTTCTAAATTGCTGCGACGGTTGCCGTGTTTCGGCAGACAAAGTTGGTTTACGAAATACCACTAAAGAAACTGTATGTGCTTCTAAACTGAGCTCAACCAAACGCAATAACGACACGGCAGGTAGGCGGAAGTGGGACGGGGAATTGTGTGGCGGGAGATTTTCATCGTTACATGCGCCGCTCTCCCTGCTGCCTTGACAGTGTTTGCCATTTCACGACTATCCTCAATATCAGCTTCTCAGCTATTTTTGAAATTCACTTTTTCAGAAATAAAAATCCCCAGCTTCATACTGAATTCGGGTGCATACCTCAGAATTATATCTTTCAGAGGTTCCGCAGAAGGTGCCCTTGAGTGATCCGGTGCCCGCCCAGAAAGCCTCTCGAAATAAAGAGCCGGTAAATGTAGACATAATATGTAGACCAGACGACAGGTTCGGGATTAAAAAGAAAACTTCAAGTTAACTCGACTTCTGAGTAAACCTAGTTTGTGGTAACAAGAGTCTACGGTACTTGTTAAAAATACACCGTTTTTTATCGATCATATGCCGTTTTTCATATCGCTGTCTTGAATGATTAGTTACCTATACACAATCAGTTGGGAGGTTCAACGGTCGCCTGCGTTTCTTTTTATTTTTTACTAGCGTACGGTGAGCGGCTGAAAGATGAAAATTTTCTCGACGAGACGGAGGTTAGCGCTGCATTTAACGATCCTTAAGCAGAAGAAATTAACGCCGAGATATTCTGTGGAACGTCCATTGCTGGAAGGCAACCAGGGCGGCATCGAAGTAGAAAAGGTGGAGCTAGGCGGCGGTGTAGCACGGTTACAGAGGTTGCAGGGACTGAAAAGGATGACGATGCGGGTTTCATTGCCTCTAACTACTGAGCCTTGACTGTCACCCTACACGTACAGTGTGAGCGCATAATAATAATAATAATAATAATAATAATGCGCGCAATCTTCAGCATTGGCTTATACAAGAATCTCAATGGCATCACAGGCTATATCGACTAACCTAAGTTAGCATTTTTTAATGTTTCCGAACTGAAATTAAAGCCCCTATGACATAAATCTTCCGCTTTTAAGAAATCGAATTTGTTTTGTATGCCCTCAAAATGGTAATCATTCAGGTATCGTGTTTTTTTTTTTTTTGACGTACGGTTACTAATCAACGCCAGCTGAACAATAGCAAGGGGCTCAATAAACAACTTCGATGTCGTGTTTGGAAATGGGCTCTCACCGGCGCCGTACAACAACCTCGATACTTCAACGTACAAAGTGGGGTCAACGGCCTCGGCAAACAAACAACATCCGTGACTACCCTTCAAGACATGAGCGGCACGACTTCAGCGACCTTCGAGAGAGCGTTTCAAATGCCTAGCGCCTTTGTATTCATTGGCTTACCTCCTATTTCACCGACAACTTGTGACAATTACTTTTAATAAATACATTTTGTATTCCGCAGCCTTCGCGCCGATAATTTTAACCCAGTGAAGCTTACTCAAATGTCTCGGCCAGGTTACTAATCGCAAACCCAATCACTGAAACAAACAAAAAAAAAAAAAGAAAAGGAAAGACCACACTTTTGTTGAGATTTGCGGAGAGCCTAAAGCGGTACGGCGTCGCAGGTTTGACGAGGACAGCTACTTCACACCGCTATGTTTAGCCAGTGTGTCCTTGGAACAATCGGAGCATAGCGGAGACAGAGACGCCCAGCGGCCCGGAAGCACTCGTCCCAACACCTGCTCTCGCTGACATATTGACCTTTCAGTGCCGTTTGGGGGGAGAGATAACAGTGTCGCGGCTTTCCGCAGCGGACGCATCATTCAGTGACGTCGTCTGGCTCGATCACGCCATCGTCCGCGTCCTGTTTTTGCCCGTTTTAGCTCTTCAGCCACCGCAGCGGCCAACGCGCGTGCGAAAAGAAAAAAAAAGAACCCCATAAAACTCGAGCGGCGAAAGTCAAAACAAAAAAGGCGCTCCGGCGAACATTAGGTGTAGCGGAAGCAATAGAGCGTGCACGCTTCACAGAGCGGACGGTCTAATAAGAAAGAACGGCGACGGATGGCGAAAAAAAAAAAAAAAAAAGCGGCGACAGTGTTATCGACACAAAAAACAAAAGCGAGGACAACAAGAGAGAACAATGACTACGCGACAGGCCGAATAGAGCGAACGGCGCAACGGCGGGTTCGCGGGAGTGCCGATGAAAGAAGTGGCCCGAGTCACGCACGGAGGTCCCTGAGCAAGCGCTTCGCCGCGCACCACGCGTGTAGTGCGGAGAAGAGCGCCCTTCTTCTCTTCCCGCTTCGCTTCGCCGGCGTCTGAATGAGATGGGGGGAAAAGGGAGTGGCCAGACCATGGCAGCGGCCAGCATCCGACGCTGAGAGTGGCGGCGCTGGGGGGCCCGAGGATTAAGGTAGATCGGAGCCGCAGTTTCGTACGGCGGTGAAGCCAATTCATCCTTTATTTTGTTATTTTGCGAACGTGTTTCTCGTCTTCGGTGATGGAGAGGAGGCCGAGCAGCGCACTACCGACAACCGCCCAAACGCGCCGCTACCGGGAAACGGGGAAGCGATAGGGAGCTAGCGGATTAGGTGAAAAAGGTAGCAGGAAAAGAGAATCGCTGAGCAGATGAAGGGAAAACCATTTTTTCCCGAGAGCCATCCGCGGGGATTTTCATAAAACTCCGTAATGGCATGGGGCCTTCGAGAACGGCCACTGATCCTTTATTTTTCTTGTGGACATATATTTCCCGCAGAAATCTGGTTCAAATTGCGAGCTCGCGCTATCGAGAAGCACAACCGACCTACGGGGATTTCGTAAATGAGGTCTTTGTTATGCCATAGTTTCGAAACATTGATCTCTACCGATTTCGTTAAAAAAATATATTACGTTTTTTTCCCGCTATGATCTATTTTGAGATACAGTACGGAAGTTACCGAGGACCAGTGTTTTTTAGGTTCGAGAGAGAGAGCAAGCAACACAGAACATGGCGTTGCATCAGCGGTTTTGTAATGAATGAAGTCGCGTGGAATGGCGAAGGCGTGCCAACATTCCACACTGCAGTTCGTGTCACCGGTCGCGTACGACGGCAGGTGCGCTTCGATGAATCAACGTGCCGCGCACTGCAGACTACCGGCGTCAAAGCGACACGCAAGTGTTAGTGCGCTGCGCACGCTGTTGGGTTAGGCCTGGTTAAGTCGATCGCGGAAGCCAGGTCAGTCGGGGCCGGAGCCCGATACGGCCTGTATCGACGAATTGTCGCGCCCCCTCAGATTTTACTTCGCTTTTCCCTTTTGTCTCGATTCGCGGTATCTATGCTACAACAGTCGTCTTGCATCTGGGCCGCGCAGCACTCGGGAATAAAGCGCGCCGTGGAATAAAAAGAAATACGACAACACAGTCGCCTTCCCCCTCACATTTGCTCTCTCCCCCCAAAATGGGAACAGCCAGTCTGGAGATTTCGCGAGGCCTTACTGACCTCCTTGTACACGCCAGATGACTAAAAAAAGAAAAACGTAAGAGAGGTCTTTTAGAGTTGTTGAATGAAGACTGACATGAACGAATTTTTGAAACGGTGCGGATATTGCGATGTAGTCTTGGGATAAGGAATTTCGCGAGCTCAAAAAAAAAAAAAAAAAAACAGATGTAAAACGCAACAAAAATTATTATTTTAATTCAGCCTCGAGTGAGAAAAAAATATTTCGGTATCGCATTAGACGCCCTATTTTTTTTTTTTTTTCGTCCGGAACTACTCAGCGTAAGAACGTTTGGGTAAGACGAAAGAAAAACCAGCGAAGAGGCGAAGTTTCCTCCAGTTCGACCACTCGTAAGGCATTCATGGCACAACAAGCGGCGTATGCTGATGATGTTTGGAGCCTCGGTAACTGCGAAGCAGACGACATGATTCGATTGCCCGGCTCCTCCGCGCGAGCGAGAGAAGTGTCAGAAGAGAACGGAGAGCGGAGTTGCAGACGGGCCCGGCCGCGGATACACCTTCGGAGCCGGCTGCTGGAGTAAACAACCGGCGGCTGGCGAGAGCTTACCTTTGGCGACGCGCTGCAGAATGGCCTCCTTGTGCTCGGGAGTCCAGGGCGGGTTGAGGACCAGCAAGAGGTAACCGCCGCCGCCCATGGCAGCAGCGCCAGTCGCCGGGAGCAGCGCCGGGGATGGTGTCAAGCCAGCGGCGGAAAGGGTAATGGCGGCCGCCTCCGACCTGCAGTGCCAGGGCTCCGGCCACGTGACGTGTCACGTGACGCTCCGCGGCGCCTCCAAGCCGTCGTCATGGAGACGCGCCCGGCCGCCATGACGCCGCTGACGCCGGCGTCTGACAGCGCGTCGTCGGCTGCTGCCGACGAACGGTAAATTTAGCAGCGGCAGCAGCGACGCTGTTGCTCTTGGGACACATGCCTGGGAATCTAGACGGCTGGCTTGAGAAGAAAGCGAAAGATGAATTGGATTGTCCCGGTGAAACGTCGGGCGAGTGGCGGGCTTCGAAGAACTAACGTGCCAGGATTAGGGTGATCGACTGAGCACTGGAGGAAGGGATACACTGTGATACGAATGTTCACTCCAGGAAGTTGGAAATCTGGAGGGTTTAGAAAATGGCAAAAGTGGGCCGAATAAATTCAACTGCAGTAAAAACGGAAGTAAAGAGCATAAAAAATCCTCTTTAAAGAATTACCAATAAAAAATTATCAAAATCAAAATTAAAAATTATCAATTTAAAAAATATATTGCTTATCAGTGGCACGAGAAGTTGTAAACTGTCGTATAAATGCACGCTGAGAAAGTTGACAACCGTGGAGGATTTAGAAATTCACTAAGGAGGAAAAGAAAGCTGAAAGTACAAAAATTCGACTGTAAATTGAACTATATTTCCATAAATATTTTACTTGTGAATATCAATGGCTGTACCGGCTGTTACAATTGAATAACTGTGGTGAAATGTGTAATACTTTATAGCATAATCGTATATTGCTAGGACTTGGAAACGCTGTACGGGTTGAAACGGACGATGTTCTAAGAGTTAGGTGATGTTTACATTGATATGAATACCAGGATTTGGTAAATGCTGTAGTAAACATTTGCTTAGGAGACAATAAATGCATGAAGAGAAAATACATTCGCGCTTGCAACTTTTCATGAAAAGTAAACAACATCTTGGGCCTAAACGACTTCCACAAATTCAAATGGAATGAATAGGTGCTCTTGCGTTTACTTAACTTCTCACAAAAATTCTACGAAACCGAGTGCGGCAGCAAGAACCAAAATTTTAAAGTTAACCGCCCAAAAGTAAAATTGCTCCCAGAGTAACAGCCTCCGCCAGACGAGGCCGGAAACCCTTTTAGTACAGCTTCAGCACGCTTCCCGTGCGTTGCTAGGTGTTGCGTCATAACATCTGCCCTGACGTCAGCGCCTCCGCTATTTTTACGCCTTGCACATTTGTAATTTTAATGACGGCATCCGTATCGCGAGCACACTTCCGTGTAATAATTAAGACAAACAAGGAAACTTTTTAATGCTTAGAACGAGCAACATCTTTTTGTAAATCATATATTCAGCATTTCACACTTTTATGTCGATTTTGTAATGGAGGGTAATATATAAGCAATTTATTTCGCGGCAATCGGTACTTTCCTTTATTTGGATTTCCGGAAGCGCTAAACAACAGCCAATGACAAATTCCGTTACAAATACCTCCAATCAAGGTTAAAAAAAAACACATAACATTATCTCCGAAAGAGAGAAACGCTTGACCCTTCAGGCACATTTTGGAACTCTGCTGACCAGTCCAATAAAACCTTATTGAACAACCTATAATAAATTATTAGCACTGATTAATCCTGGATTCTCAAATGATATATCGGCTTATAGCTGTAACTGCGTGTGAATATATTGTAATTGTACTTAAATCTGAAACTTAAAGCTTTTAATTAAAAGTGAAGCGTAAATTATAAATAATAAGCATTGCAATTATTAATTATGATTGTTATTATAAACATATACAGTAATTCCTTGGGTTGTATATTTATTGCTAGAAATTCCTCTTGCTATATGCCGTGGAGTCACGTGAAGCCAAAACGCGAAACACACAATTGAAACGCAACAAATTAAATAGTGCATCGCGTCAAAGATTTTAAGAAAGCTATTGTAGTTATGTCGTTACGTTGAAAATTTACACAATGTTCATGCCTCGTCGAAAAAAAAAAAGAACCCTGGCCACGTGGTGTTATGTAACGCGTTCATAAATCTTGCGCACAGTAAATTTTCCTGGTTTGACTTTGTCACAGCAACTTTCACCCCCACTGGTAGTTAAGCTTGCGACATCGTCTTCTGGAGTGGTTCGGCTTGGACACTACGCCACTGTGGCGGCTACACTCTAAGGCGTCCCCTAGGCCGTCTTTCTCACAATGCTCCAGAATGACCAATCGAAGTGTTCCAGTGTTCAAATTCGACGAATGATGTGGCCGAGCATATAATTTGCATGAAAAAGGCCATCTGCGCAGGAACATTGTTCAATGCATACAACAGGCCTTGCGTGTTGTATGCACGTTTTTTCACTCAAAGCCGAACTTGCACGTTGGTCACTTCAATGGGTCATTCTGACGCGCCGCGGTGGCTCAGTGGCTAGGGCGTTGTGCTGCTTAGCCCAAGGACGCGGGTTCGACTCCCGGCCGTGGCGGCCGCCTTTCACATGGAGGTGAAAAACCAAAATGCCCGTGGATTCGAGATTTGGGCGCACGTCAAAGATACCCAGGTGGGCAAAATTATTCCGGAACCCTCCACACCAGCGCGCCTCATCGCCTGCATTGCGTCGGCGCGTTAAACCTCATAATCAATCAATGAACGCGTCATTCTGGAGCGCTGGGGTGAAGAAGACGTACGAGGACGTCTTCTAGTGTGTATTTCTTACATATTACATTCAAAAGTCCTTTTGAAAAATGTTATTTTTTCCCGCGTGGTAGAGACGTTTACTTTTCTCGTACCAGGTTACGCTATTAGAGATGTTTCATTTTAATGCATGAACATTCTTTGTCGAGTGCCGCGGAGCACCAACCGTGTAACGCCTTGTAATTGAACAGAATTTATAGTCGTCGAGTTAAAATACCTGATCGTTATATTAGTGCAAATAAACATGATCTGTCAGAAATAATTAAAGAAAGGTACAACAAAACCAACAAATGGACTAAAGAATAACAAAACCGTCCAGTAAACCATGCCCACGCAATAAATAAAAAAATATCATAAGCCTGAAAAGCAAGCGGGCACAAAAAAAAAAATTGCAAAAAAAGCCCCAACCCCAACCGAAAGACGTACTGTGTGCGTAATGCCCTGCACTAGCACCCCGTAAATGCATATTTCAAATGGTGAAGTGATACATCTGATCGTTGTAATAGTTTAATTGAAGGTTATTTGTCGAAAAAAGCAAAAAGAAACTTAAAAACTGAACAAGCTATGCATGAACTAACAAAATAAAAAAAATGTATATGCTATGTATATGATACAGCACCCCCCAGCCCCCTTTTGCAGTGAATACAAAACAAAAACAAAAAAGAAAGAAAAATCGTAAAGAGAACCAACCGTGGAATTCCTTGCATGCACACAAAAATACACCATTGGCGAAATTAATTCAGTTATACGTTATAACACTGTAACTGGAGAATATTTATCGAAGGGAATTTAAAATAAAAAAAAAATTTGAAGGAAGCTCCCAGTAACGCTTAAGACTTGAAGCTGTAGCTGTAGCCGAAGGTGCAGCGAAGCTGTACGTTGCGACCTTCCCCACCATCACGACGGTTTAACTCCACGATTGCAACCGATTTGCTTCTTCTTCGCTGCCGCAACGACCTTCACTCCATTATTGTTGCTGTAAGTGGGAACTTCCTTCATTTTTTTGGAAGTGATAATCATTGGACATCACCCTGGAGGGGCGTACGCTATGACGTGTATTTCTCGTACCGCGCAAGCGTTGCCACGATTACGGCGAATGCTGGAGTTTTTTCTTTGGCCGTGTCTAGAGTGCCGTCCGACGGTATTATAAGCACTCCACTATATCGACGTCCACCGGCGTTTTGTGTCAAAATTGCCGCTTGTGGCACTACTTCGCTCTAGATACGTAAAGCTAGGCAACCTAACCTAAACACAACATAAGATAACCTAACGCACAAAAATAAATATATTTAAGGCATCAAAACTAACCTAAGGCATAAAAATTATACTTCAATTTAAAGATGAAAAAAAAAAAAAACAACAGAGGCAAGAGCCGGACTCGAACAACCGAGCTCGGGATCAAGAAGCTAAGACGGATCTCTACACCATAACGACAGACACATTGGGCCGTGCTAGCCTAGTGTTTTATGTTCGAATGTCGTCGGACGGCACTCTAGCCATGCCTACAGCGATCAGCTAGAGTGCCGTCGCACGGCACTCTAGACACTGCGTTTTTCTTTGCCCAGTCTTGATGAACCTCCCTAAGCGGATATGCTTAATTGAGAAACGTGTGCCCGGGACGCTGGGCGGTCGCCACGAGGCATGCACAAACGAGTGCTCGGAATTTTCTTTTTTTTTTTCGCTACCGGGCTTCGCCGCAATCTTGGCCAATCTAACTAAGTGGGTACGCCTGGCCTGAGAAACGTGCGCAGTGGGACGCTGTGCGGTCATCGCGAAGCACGCACACACAAGCGCGCGCTCGGCAAATTCTTTGTATCTTTGACTGCGGACACGACAAACAACGATTTGCTAAACAGCTTCGCTGTTAGAAGAACTCTAGCAAACGAAACATTAACTCACGAAATAAAACATATTTACATTATACACCGTGCCAAAACTATGTAATGATGATGATGAATAAACTTATTGGTAGGGGCCGAGTTGCTGGTATTAGGGAACTCTCTCGGTGGGAGGCGTTGAATGATGACAAATAAACTCAACAGAACAAACAGAAACAAAAAATTGTGGGAGGTGTTTAGAACCTTTTAACAATGTGAAGGCAAACACTATAATTGGGCATTCCGTTCATATGATGCTGACTTTCCCCTGATCTTTCGGCTGCGCCCGTTACCACTCCCTCCGTCAGCACACCTCCGAAGCTCCTTCCGCTATCTAGCCATCACCAGGAGCCCCCTGTTCGCCCCGTCCGCACCTTCACCGCTCAAGCCGGTTTGTATTGCATGTATGGCAGCAGCCTACCGCCCTTTGGCGCCACTGTCTCCCTTTCAAGGCGCGCGATTCCCGGTTGACGCTCCAATTCTTTTCTGGAATTCTGTGTACCTCACAGCAATTTTTTGTACCTCAGGTGTACCAACCCTGTAACACTTCTTATCTGCTAGAAAAATGCAAATTGGGGAAGGTAGCATATTTTATCGCTACAATAGTGTAACTGCAAATAATTAAAAAAGGAAAAAAAAGTAACCAGACGATAGCAGAACGCGAACTGAAACAACAAAAACTAGTCGACTTTGTCTATTAATAGTTAAACGTGGATTATAAAAAAAACCCACAATGAAGGCAAGCGGGGTTGAAGCCTGCTTACGCATTTGTAGTTGATTCGCGGAATATATGTGAATATTGTTTGCGTGATATGGCCGCTGGATGCCGGGAAGAAATTGTGTATCGTTCTCCGGGCGCTTCTGTAACTCTTATATATATTCAAATCGGCACCTCATCACCCGGTGGGGTAGGAGTCAGGGTAGCCCGTTCAGGGTAGCCCGTTTTGCGCCTTTTTATTAGCTCTTTCAGGCACCGTGTCCTCCATATAGGAGACGCGACTTTCTTCGTCGTTTTCATCGTGAAAACGAAAACAGTTCATGCTGCAGAGCACTGCGGCTGATGTTCGAAACCTACGGAAGTAAAAGGTAGCACCATGGGATGTGGAATGGCGGAACCGCACTCAGAAACATCGTTTCAAAATGGACGCCACCAAGTTTTGTGGGAGCTCCGGTGTGTTGCCGTCCTACGTTCTCTTTTACTGCGGCGTAAGTCATTTATAAAGGCTAAAAACACCTCTTTCATGTGCAGAAATTATTATTTTACCTCCTTGTTTGTAAACTGCCTTAGGATATTTATTATTTTTATAGGGAAAAGCAGGATTGAGTAATGGTGTCTCCGTATGAGGACGCGACGCCATTTCCGTAATGAAGCATTCTAGAGAGACTGAACTTTTTTTCTCTTACCTCTAGACACTTGGCGCTGCTAAACCTCCGAGTATGGAATTTTTCTGCAGTGAATTATAATAATTCGTGACTAAAAGGGTTAGTATTTCCAACGGTCTTCTCCGGGCTTTTTTGTTTGTTGGAGACCTATAAGATGCAGACTTCGATCAGTTCATTTTAAAACGACGCCTTAGTTTCCTCACTGTGCCTTCGTACACTATACGCCCTGCCGAAAAGCCAACTTTTTCTGACGATGACGATGGATGATCGTGGTTGAAGTGGAAGGAAAAGAAAACGCGTGGCCGGAATCGAACTTGGTTCCCTCGCGTTATGAAGCCGGCGTCTATACGATTGCTCCGTTTCGACATGGTCGAAGTGAGAGTTCTTTTCATATATTTTCATTCCACCTTCACCCCCATTTGGTGCAGCAAGTCGGGTGCCCAGCCTGGCTGACCTCACTTGCCCATTAAATCTCTCTCTCTCTCTCTCTTTCCACAGCGAACACCAAGCAGTACTTCCCGATTCGCGCCGTACACCCCAAACCCGAGCGTTATGTCTACGGAGCCCGCACCGGAGAGTCGCTGCGGGTATTCTAGAAAAGTGGGCATACCTCCAGAGCAGCACATACTCGCAGTGTGGGATTCGGCAAACCAAAGAATCCATCACGAGAAAACTTCACGTTCAACCATCGTCGTCATCACACCGAGGCTGTGCGTGATTTTTTGGTAAATGTTTGTTTTTACTATTTTTGTATTTTTATCGCTCTTCAAAATTCCCTTCCCCGAATGTTCTCGTTTACGTTATTCTATCTATTAAATAGTTTTCTTCCATCATTTATGTATTGTTGTCGCACGGCATTACAGGGTTGCCTCATTGTCTCTATATTTTTCTTCTTATCTCCATCGTTCTGTTTCAGGCTTTTTAAATTTAGACTTCCTTCAGTTGAATTATTATTTCGCAAGTTCATGATTTTAATTTATTATTATTTTTTATTTTTTATTTTGTGGTTATCAGAATTATGTGAGCTCATCCACGTATGTCCATTTACGTTTTCATAACGAATATATGTGTTACTTCCTGCAATTATACATTTTGTGCAAATTCACGGCGTTGCTGTGCGGGTACTCGGGCAAAAATGCTACGAATTGAAAAAATTGTTAAGAAATTCATAGAATTGCTCACTAATGAGTAAGCATTCTTAGCCCGCTCCTCTTCATTTTTAGTCAGTTATAGCAAGATTTGGGTGTCAGTGGGCAAATTCGCATTTTTTGTCACTTTTACTTCACGTTCGGCTGTCGTGTTATCTTCAGTGGCTGTAATTTTTTGGTCTTCGCTGTTTTTTGTTTCTCTACAAAGCATCTGATTTTGCACTGCTATAATTATTTAATACCTTAGCTTTGCCAATTGTGCATCTTTGCGCAGATGCGAGGCATTACGCTGTAGGAGCTGTTTGTCGTTCTTTTGTGTTGTTGTTTGTTTGTTCTTGTTTTTTTTACTTTGCATTACTCGCGTGAGACCGCTGGAACAAATTTACCTCGACAATTCCGTTTTTTTCATTTTTGTTTTCTGTTTGCTCATTTTCTCCGACCAAGCATCTACATTTACGCTATTAAAACGGTCAGACGTGTTAACATCGCAAAAAAAAAAAAAATCATTTTTATGCAGACACACGGCGCTACACAATTGGCGTTGCGGAGTACTCGGCGAAGCATATTAACGCATATGAGAGCAGGCTTCGGAAGCTAATGCTACGCGTGGGGTACGACCCCTACGAGGCCCGCCGTAAGTGAGGGCAGCGGATTTATTAAGGCCGTCTGGGGAGCTTTAACGCGCGCCGAAAGCTCGTAAACACGGACGTTCGTGCTTTTCGGCTTCGCCAGAAAAAAAACGGCCGCTGCCGCAGCAGGAAATCCCGCTTGTGTCCTCGTGGTCAGCAGAAGAACGCTTTGGCCTCTGAGTCACCGTGGAGATCACAGCAGCGGGTGCGTTCACAGGTAGCTCTCCGCCGGGAAAATTTATCCGAGAGGCCGTCAACAAGACTCGCAGGGGCGGGTTTCTTTGTTGCAATGCTCGCTTTTTCTTGTCGATAGATGGTATAGGGAAATGGGCCTTCCCCTTACCACTGGAGAGCAAATGAAGGGATGTTTTTTTTTTTTGATACAGGGGAGGACGTTCCCCAATGCCGAAATTGGAGGACTCCGGGCCTATATATTTACTATAAAGCGTGACGTCACAAAGACGTGTGGTGCTCGAACAGCTACCGAGTGCAGTAAATATAACAAAAAGAAGTGAAGTGAACAGCAAAAAAAAAAAAAAAATGAAGGAAGCTCACACTAACGCTTAAGAATTGAAGGTCAAAAAAGCTGTACGGAACTTTCACGACCACTATGATGGTTTAAGTCCACGATTGCAGCCAATTTGCTTCTTCTTCGTTGCCGCAAGGACCTTTGCTCCATCTTTGTTGCTGTAAGTGTGAGCTTCCTTCATTTATTTGGAAGTGGTAATTATTAAGTGCGAATGCACTTCTTAAGCGACCCTGAATCACGCGTCCACCGCCGTCCGTCCGTCCGCACCACATACCCACTTAGGGCGATTGGCCAAGAAGAAGAAGGGCGGCGAGTGGTTGATGGAATACATGCTCGCCAACCACTCCATGACGTGCCTACCGCTAGAGGCTCCCACCACCATCAACGGCAGCTACATCGACCTGGCCTTTGCGAGGAACTGTCTGATACGCGCGGTCTTGCAACAACTCTTGACCGTACATTTCAGTGACCACAAGGCGGTCATAATGACCGTCAACTACAACGACAACACCAACAAGTGCTGAATAAAGAATACTGTCGTTTCACTTCACTTGCGTGTGTGTGTGATCTCCTCGAACATACACTTTAATTCACCAAGATTTCCAGAGAACGACTAACGGGGTGTGTGAATCCCCACTTGATCAAATGCGGGTGATTTTTGGACATCACCTTGAGGGGGGGGGGGGGGGGGGGGGAGGAGGCGTACTCTATGACGTGTCTTCCTCGTTCCGAGCGAGTGTTGCCACGATTAGGGCGAACGCTGGAGATTTTTTTTGGGCAGTCTTGGCCGATTTCTCTACGTGGGTATGCATGACTTGACGAACGTGCGCCGGGGACGCTTGGCGGTCGCCGCGAGCCACGCATACACAAGCACTCGGCATTTTCTTGGTTTTATTAACTGCCGGTCGGTAGCCGCGCTCAAATGCGCGCGCTCACGCGCACTCGGCATTTTCTTTGTATTTTTAAAACTGCGGACACCATACCCAAACGACTTGCTCAACAGCTTCACTACTAAAATTGTACTGCCCGCGATAGCAGAGACGACACCGCAAAATAAGGCAAAACTGAGCGGAATAGAAACTGTTATCATGAATTTATCACGTCCGTAAACACAGCTAAAATTAGAAATATCTACAAATAAAAGGAAGGACATGCACGTTTGAGCGGATTAGGAAATAACCGCACGAGTGTGCACCTGCGGGGTGCTGCTGATTTCGATACAAGATGTGGAAGTTTCAGTGTTTCGCAGTGTGTATTCTGTGAGCATCGTGGCGGGGCCGCCGCTTGAGCGCGTGGTGCTATCCACAGTTCGGAGGGCAGAGTTTGCGGCGGTGACCTAGTGGTCGCAGGGGATTCGAAAAGTAATCTGCTTAGTCGCGTTAGTCTATTTACAGGCCATGATTTCGAAGGAAGATAGCCTTCCGTTGATGTCTGTTCATAATCGAGGGCTTGCCACTGGTTTTGAGACCCTAGCATAAATATTGGTTGATTTTGAAACGCTTTATCAGACTCAACAATGAAACTCGTCTGTGCGTGGGTAACGCTTGATGCGTCACACTTTCACCGATTCGAAGAGGCTGTCAATAAAAGGCCATATGGCCATCAGATTTTAATATTAGATAGCTATATTGCCCCCGGAAGATGTCCTCTCTCAGCAGATCATTTCTGTATTTTTTGACGAAGACTCTAAAGGGACTGAGTGTATGCAGATCCACAGGGACACACAAGGTTTTATGGAGGTAGTTAATAAAATGAGCGCCTTCCTACTTTTTATCAGACTGCTTATATTGCACTTAGAAAAATGTCTTTCCAGCAAATCATCTACGTGGAAGTAGGGAAGTGGACCCTGAAAAGGATCTGTGTATTACAGAGCGGCTTAAGCTGTTATTTGATGAATCCCACCTGCGCGTTTCTGGACATTTTTTGTGGTTGGGTGACGCAATGTTTGTGCCGGCATCATTACTGGTGGGAGAAGAGCTTAGGTGTGATGGCGCAGTTCCGGGCATAGCTGCCGACCGTGCATGCCTACCGAGCCCAATGTGAGAATGAACTTCAGAATGAACAGTGTGAGAACGAACTTCATTGCGCTGGCCTGTTGCTTGTTGAAATCACGTATTCATTCTTTCGCCTCCGCCGTAGGCGAGACCAGCGGCACGCCTCCTCGCCCCACTCCTGTTGTCGCTATGTCCGATTCGAGCTTCAGATGGGCGCTCGCTTCTGGATGCCGCCGTCGTAGTTTTGGGCTGGCGGTGATGGCGTAATTCTGTGGACGCTTCATGAGCACAGCCGATAACCATGGCAGCTGTGGATGGCTAGCGGCCACGAAAAAATCGCTAAATGAGCCTGGTAACACTCTCGCGTTTGGAAGAACCATCAAATTGGTGATTTTGGTCCACGTGAGACGGGATCAGGCATCAGCCACTGCCCGATTTCTTTAAAATTGCAGCGGGGCCTTTCGGACGGAGTACGAGGCGTGAACAGAAGTGCACCGGATTTCCCAACTGGAGTGTTGCGGCTGCTTCATGAGACCCGCTTTGGCCATGTTACGACTTCGGGCGAACCAATGACCTCTGATTTTCTAGACCTATTCCTTTCACTGCCGGTGATTCTCCCGCTACGCCTCCAGCGCTCTTGGGAAACACTTAACGCGTGCAGCCAATCCTTTCTTGATATTATTATTTTTCATTCTCAGTCTCTGCTGGTGTTCTTCCATTCCATCCATCCCCATTATTTTCGTGGATGTGTCCCAGCTTCCTTGCCAGAGCGCCCGCCAATCTCTTTCGTTTTACGCGACAGCGTAAGTGCGCCTTCGAGGGAGGAAGCCCAATAAATTCTGAAAATTGTCCACTAATACGCAAGCGTTCTTACGCCGCTGTTCTGCTTCCCCAGCACTATGTTTCTTTGATGGCACTGAGAAAACACGTCCAACGAGACAGCATATTTTTTTTGTTTCTTTGTTAGGGCGCTCGATTAGATGCACCATCATGGTTTCGCGAGCTCATTTAAAGTTTTTTTTAGCCGAAGCTTATATCGTTAACGTTCCATGCATTTTTGAAAATAACGCGTTTGGTTATATTCTAAATGACGTATCAGCTAGAAACGTGCCTGCTAGAATGTTTTAGCATAGCGGGTGGCGTACGCTAAGCTTGATGCGACGGGTCCCGGTACCGGGCGCCGCTAGCGCAGCGTACGCCACGCGCTAATGTAAAACTCGTTTGAGATGATGATGATGACGAAAAAATTTATTCACTATCCATAATTGGGGTTTTTTTCGAACCCTTGCAAGGCGCCAGCCTGTATCCCTTGTGACCTAGACGGCTGCCTCAGCGTGATTGATGATCTTCCGTTGAACTTCAAGGTCTGAGCTGAGCATCAGAGCCTTCCAAGCGTGTAGTGTGTGTGCCGTCTGATATTTGAAAAGCCACGTGAGCTTTCCTGTGAGAATGTCTCTCCCATGAAGTGATAAATCCGCAGTTATTCTTTTCGTACATGGGTCTTTCAACCCCCTTTTTGCCGCCTTTAAAGGCCATTGCTACATCATCGTTAAATATTTTTAGTATTTTTCCAAAAGGAATATTCGGGCGGAAACAACCCTGTGTATCAGGATCAGATGCGTACAAATTGGAGTTGAATTTTCATGCTATTATCAACATGTCGTTTATATAGTTAACCTTTCTCGTCTCGGGGTGCATACACTATGCTCCTATCCACGGCCAATTTCTTCGTGACTGATTTGAAACTGTTTTTATTCTTCAGCGTTATGTTATATTTCCGAACATCAGCTACCTTACTTCTGTTTGATAATTTTAATAATTCCACCAAATCGTTTCGATCCCTTGCAATTAATCACGCCACGCTTTTGTGTTTTTTATTAGGTCTTTCGTTTTCTGAGATAGTTTACCAGATTCGTTTCCGGAACGTTCCTCCCGTGCTAAAGCTGCCGTTTATTCAGGCATTATTCTAAGTCAGGTTATTCTTAACAATGTATCCAATGTGGTCCGCCTCACTTAGGACTGTGAATTTCTTTTGAAGGAGCAATCTCAATAACGACGATCTGCTTTTTAGCGACTGTACGATCAGTTTCTCTGGTCTTATTAGCTTACTTCTTTATCTACGAAGGTGTTGTGTAACCCTGCGTCTGTCACCCTGTGATCACTGGTTCTCACTTTGCCAGGAACGGGTATATTGTACAAGATTCCAATGCGCACGTACCCCTAAGCGCAATGTCGGCATATCCCGTCGGACACCTACAGGCTCTGCGTCCGTTACTTAAGGGTACGCGGTGAATTTGTGCCACGCGACGTGCGAATATTTGATCGGGCCCAGGCAAATAACGTTTTGTAACCGCATACAGTAGTTCCATTAGCTGTTTCGCACATTTTTGTGGTTGCTTTAATTCCGTTAAGTCACTGGCGTATGAAGGAAAGGACAGGGGGGGGGGTGGGGGGGGGGGGAACCACTGCCTCCTACTGATACTTGAGGGTTTGTTGGGTTAAGAGAATAGACGGGGCCACTGACTCCACTTCTAATCAGATAGCGACCACCGGTAATGCTATTTCTGCCGCAAGCGATGTACCAAGCCAACGTGGCTTGGTCGTCTGCTCCTACCACACAACAATGAGCTGTTTTGCAGGAACCCTGAGGAAAAACAAAAATGAATAAACGCCCCAAACCTTTTGCAGACTACGCTTGCGGAATGCCGTAGTTTTTCCCTGCTTGTAATTGATCTTTTTTTTTAATTTTCTTATCTCCCCTCAACTTTTTCTACGCCATTTTCCCGCTTGTCCCGCCCGTCGGAAATTAAATACGGCGATCACCACTGTACTCGGCCAACAAGGCGCGATAACCTTTTCAATCCGGCCCGACCTGACCGACTGGGCTTAACCAACATGTATTTGCCGAAACTAAGGCCAGTTTCTTCTTTCTCCGTGATTCGATTCCCTAGTGCTTCATAGCAAGTGAACCTCGTAGGTTCTCTGCCGATTCTTGCTGCATCATCTTCATTTTCGGCCTGTAGCCTTGCTTCGTGGTGGTTTACGGACAACAGCAGCAACAACAAAACAGAAAAACTCAGAGAAATATAATCCGTGGATCGATCGTGATATTACTCACAGAAACGCAAAGTTAACAGGCTTAGGAAATCTCTAAAAATAAGTAACAACAAATCCAATACCGCTCCTACAACTGCCACCACCAACGTGAATTCAAAAATAGGAACAGCAAGAAACAACTATTTAACCGATACCCTTCTTAGTTTCATAAAAAAATTCCCCCACAACGTTTTCGCGCTTCCTCAATAATACAACGACAAGCGAAAACACTAATTATTTTCAAGATGACCTTATCACCCCTTCTTCGCTCAATTAGTACTTTGAATCAGTTTGTACGATCGATGGCGGCAATACACCACAAAAGGACATTTCGAATATGGAACCGTTGGAGGTGCCCCTGATAACCTATAAAGGCATCCTTCATCTGCTTTTCCAACTTGACGTAATAAAAGGCTCATTCAGGACCAGACAATATACGAAATTTGTTTGTTAACAGATATGTAGGGTGGATGGCAAAATATTTGTGCATATTTTTAATAACTCTTTAACAACTTGCACTGTACCGAATTATTGGAAAAGCGCGAAAGTTACACCGATACACAAAAGCAGGCCCAAAAGATGACGTAACTAACTTCAGGCCCATATCTTTTACTTTCACTGCCACTGAACTACTTGAACATATCTTAAAGCTCATGAATAAACTGGGTGTTCAAACTTAAGCTTCATGGTTTTCTTAGGCATCGAGAGGCACACGAAGATCACCTGTGCAATAAGTTATTTGTCCAGGGGGACACAAGTTTAGATGACAATTATCGCTGTCAGCAGCCCAATTAACGAAACCTGAATAATTACTTTTTGTTGACTGCAGTAAGTGGGAATGTTTGTATTGAAAAGTTGGAGGCAGTCGTGTTTCTACACAGTATCAGTTGAAAGAATTCTTCTAGCGTGTCTGTACTCCGAGATATCTGACTCTGAATTTTATTGTCATTGGCATGATTACGCATGCAAGGGAGTTAGATCGACCATGATGTGACGCGGATGTTGCGTGCGACGTTTAGTCTGACAACGGAGCGGAAGCATTCTCAAAGATGAGAACTGTCCCCCTTCCCCGTCTCGGCTGGCGATATCAAGATATAACATCGCAACAGCCGCAACAGAAATATTATAATATTTATGTTCTGCAAGCTACATTTGAAAATAGTTTATTGAGGAAGATTCCTACGAATCGAGGAAGTGGGGATAGGATTGCGAAGTCTCCTAAGAGGGTTTCTATTTCTGTGTTTTTTACAATACAAGCTGCACCACCATGGGTGGTGTCTACTTGGAGGGTGCATCTACCAGCGGAGCCAGTGGAGGAAATACTCTGGCATGTGCAATCGCATGGCCCGCCTGATTTACTCTGGCAGAGTTCCGTGACCCTGAAACCAGTCACTGCAAACGTGACTGCTGTTGCGCTGGCGGACGTCGACATGGAATTGCATCACTAAAACGGATGCTGGGAGGCTGCAGCTCCCGGATGACTTTAAATGAACCACTGAGGATTCGAACGTGGGACGGCAAATGACCCTCGTAATTGTAGCTCAAGAAGTTGAGGCAATAGAGGATAACGTGCAGTTCTTCTTCAGGGGTGGTAAGGTGGTAATTTTTTAAGGTGTGGTATTCAGAGGTCGGGAGGTTCTATGCGCATCCAGGTAGGGCTGGCTGTGGTAGTGGATAGGCTTGCATTGTGGAGATCATAGAGTTTCGTACTACTACTACATACTAGAGGGAAATCTAGAGCTGCAATCGCGGGCCGTCGGGGGCGCCGCCATAGCAGCTAGTGACGTTCCTCGCCTACTTGGCTTGGCTGGACACAACGCTTCGCTTTTGTCTTGAAGCCAAAATTAACAACAAAAGGGTAACATCTTTTCCTCGTTCATGTTGCATTAAGCTTCTAAATATTCCCTGAAGAATAAATCTTCTTGTAGTTTTAATTTATAATAACAAAACAAATTTGATTAATCTTCCACAGTAATATTGTTGCTTTTTACAGCCAGAGGCCATTTTCAGCCTGTTCATGAGCCATGCCAAGGACAAGTGGAACGTGCCTGCCCGGTACACGACGGAACGCTCGCTGAAGCGCGGCTGGCCTAGACAGTGGCGCCAGATTCCTCTCTAGTATATATTAGTATGAAACTCTGGGGTGAATCTGTCCCGTCGGGATTGAAGGCGACCGAAGTGCAAACGTTCGGTGTGGCGCTTACACAGGGTAGAGTCAGCTCAGAGGATGGGTTCAGATGCAGGTGCTTTCAATACTGAAGGTAACCGCAGCGGAGCGAGTCGGGTGAGAAGGTTATGCGGCTGCAGTGTGCGTTGGGCGTCCAACTGGATCAGAACTAAGCCGTGATGCGCGAGGACCTACTTGAGGGTCGCCTGTTCCAACGTTACGGCTGGCCTGTTCTTTGTATTCTTAGCGTTGATGCGAGTGATGGGGGAAGTGGAATGTACTATTCGAGTTAATACATGGTGTAGCAGCGGACGGAACTTATGGAACGGACAGTCGTTCAACGAAGGATTTGCAGGGTTTATAGCCTGGTATTGTTGAGGTGGAATGTGCCCGCACTGACTGCATGAGCCATAGTATTAGTAGCCTTTGAGTGGCTTCACCGTACCTGTTTCGTAGTCAGCCGTATTATGTGTAGAACGAGTTTCCACTTTTCCGTCGACGTAGCCATATGACGGTTATACTTTCCGTTCTGAATCAGGTACTCATGGGTTCAAACGTGGAGGCCATCTGAAGTATCGAAGGAGTTACTGAGTGCGTTACTCATTTGTGGTGGCTTTGAGCTGTATGCCGTAAACATTTCAGCCTTCTCGGGTGCCAATTCAAGGCGAAGGGACTGATGGGAATACTTCAGATTATGGGCGGTGCGTAAACTTTGGTTAGTATATCTTGCAAACAGTCGTTATCCTGTACCTCTGCCCAGATAGGTATGTCGTCCGCATACGCTGTGGATCGGGCTGCGGGGTCCTGTTCTGAATTGTAGTGTTGGGCCGTGGCCATATTGAAGAGATGTGGGCCCTGTATGAAATTCTGGGTAACGTCCTGGTCGATGAAGTATGTAGGCATGTAACTCCTAACCTGGGTAAAAACCATGCAATTAATTTAGCATATTTGCAAGATGTTTCGGAGCCACGTTTCCGCACCGAAACCCCAGTAAGCCGGTGCCAGTTCCCGATGAAGGGGGCCCGACTGACTTAATCAAATAAGTTTGTCAACTCCATTTGGAGCATGAGGTCTATTACGCCTCGTAAAACAGAGAGATCAGTTGTTGACGCCTCAAAGCCACCGTTGATCGTCATGAGTACCGAGATTGGGACGGAATCCTGCACAGGCCATGTGAAATAATTTTTACTCGTGTTCTAGTTTTTTTTTACGAATTGCTTGTTCATGGGTATTTCTGTGAGTTCGCATATAAGAGAAGTGAGAGAGATGGTACGGAGTTTTGTGAGTTCATTGGCAGAAGCTGGATTTGAAACCGGATAGTCCAGGCTAAAGTCGAAATTAAATGGTGTCCTTGCTCCCAGATGGCATTATTATGGGCTAGGAGGTACACGAAGTGATTCCTCGGAAGCGTTGCGAAGATGTCTTAGTTACCAAATGCCATCAGCGTATCGGGCCCGCGACCTTGCATGACGGCAGTACGAAGTTCGTTCATTGTGAAAAGCAAGTAAATATTTCGCTCAGCTTTGTCAATGTCACCCGCCCGGGTAGCCTGTGTGGCTAAGGCGTTGTGCTGCTGAGCCCAAGGACGTGGTTTCGATTCCCGTGCGCGGCGGCCGCTTTTCAGATGGAGGCGAAAAACGAGAACGCCCATATGTTCGAGATTTCGCACGTCAAAGATCCCTAGGTGGTCGAAATTAATCCGCAGCCCTCCACTACGGTGCGCCTCGTAGCGCAGGTGTAGCGGTGGTGCGCTAAACCCCCTATTTCGAACTTTATCAATGGACAGATTGAGTATAGGGGCATCAGAAACAGTGGTAACGTGAGGAAAAAGTGAGGTATTGAGTGATGTCTCACTGTCTTTCGGTCCGCAGAAAACAACAATGTATTGCAAAAGCAGGGTGTGTTTCCTGGCTCCTTCCGTAAGACTGCGGTGCAGCTTGGGAGTGCGGGAATTCCACGTTCGTGACACAGTGGCGCAGATGTTCGTCCAGTGTGTTTGTGAGACGAGGCTGATAGCAGAAATGAGCTTATATTCTTTTCTTCTCGGCTGCAAGGAATAATGTCACCGTCTACGGGATCGGTTGGCATTAGTGACGGCGCGGACGCGTTTGCAGAAGTTGGTGATATCGAGGTATATATAATGTGCCTCTGATGACTACGTGAGGTATTCGAGTAGTGATTTCGCACACCATTGGATGAGCCGTGTAATTTGTAGCAGATGTGTGAAAGAGCGCTGAGCTGTCGAACTGTTTTGCTGTTTCTTATCTGCTCAGACTTTAAGAAAAACGGGGAAATTGTCACTTCGTCATGTGGTTGATTATAAGGCACACTGCTTAATCAGGCCAGAGGAGGCCCCAATTAGATCCGGGACGGTTCTACTGAGTGGCGTAGAGGCCAAAGCTGGTCCAAATTATATCATTAGAAGGGCAAGGTTGGAACCTTCTGCTGCGTCTTATAGTGACGAGAGCTGGTGGTGTGGTAGCCCCAAAAAGGCCACTGTGCATTGCAGTCATCACCCGTGAGGAGTGGGGCGCGGGGGCATCAGCAGTTAGTGCCGGTATCCAGGCAAAACTGGTATTTCTGTCAGTTTTCGAAGCAGGTCTGTACTAGGCCGATGCATGGGTGATTTCTTTGCCATTTGATAATCGAATGTAAGCTGCTACCACTTCGCGAGCAGCGGGCGCCATGTACGGAGGTGCAGCTTGTTGGACGAGAGCTGTGCAAGAGCCAGAAATGTTGGCCGTCGACACAAAGCGTCTTTTCATTAAGCGTGGTATATCGGGCTAGTAAAAAGTGGTGTATCCAGAAGGTGGGGGGTGCATTGAGTTTCTTAAAGCCGAATGTGAGGCAGTCCACTTTTTGCACCTGTTTGAGCACAAATGATGCGTTGGTGTTGGAAGCTACAACAGGTCCAAGCACTGTGGTTAGCGACTGCTTGCGCAGTATGGTTTTACGTGGGGCTTGCTTCGTGGAGTTACGTTGTATGACTCATTGTTAGATATGCCGAGTTTTAGTGGGTTCAGTTTCTATTTCTATGTATTCCCGGTCTTTCGTTAAATCGGCTTGGCAGGCTTGTCGCTTCTAAAGAGTATCAGCGCGGAATACCTTCAGAGGCTGATGCAAATTAGAATCTGGCTGCGGACCGCTGGGTCAGAAATTAGTAGTGGGTTGCATACGAAAAACAGGTGGGATGGGTTCCTTGAAGTTCACTTTCTGTTGTACGATGAGTTCGAAATCTGGTTTTTTCGGTTCCAAGTTGCTAGTTTCCAACTCGAAGACGTTGTGGACAAGCTCGATGAACTGCTAATTGAGGGAAGGTAGAGGTCATGTTGTTTGTCTCAGAATGACTTTTCGTGACTGGCAGTGGAGGTGAACTTTTTGCATTGGGAGTAGGATTCTCCTTTAGTTGAATTCTCTGCGCCTTCGTTATTTTATGAGGAGAGACTCTTACCAAATTCAGCTAAGAATGAAATAAAATGGGCCAAGTTTCATGTCACTCTGAAATCAGGGAAGGAACAACATAGTTCTTGAGGGTCGCTACACCTTGCGTCAGCTGAAACTAGAGGAGGAGGAGGAAAAATCTTTTATTAAACCGCGAAGTGTTGGTGTCAAGGGCACCCGCCCAGTGAGAGGAGTCCTCAATCCAGGACCGCTTGGAGTCTACTGGCTTTCTTCGCTCTCTGCACCAATGTTTGCTAGTCGGAGAGGTCAGGGCTGGTTAGCATCTTCACGCACTGCTGAAAAGGAGAGATTGGTATGAGTTCCGGCTTGTGGGACACTCTCAAACGATGTGGTATAGAGTGCCTGTCTGCGTGCAGTATTTGCAGTTGGCAGTAGGGTACATGGATACATGGCAGGGAACATGGTAGTGCACATGGGAATAGGGTATACACGGCATTTAGGGTACATGGCTTGTAGTATGCTGTTGTGAGGATATGTGTTGGTTTGAAGTCTTCGTAGCGTGGTGGCGTCTTCTTTGGCTAGTCAGTGCTCCTGCGCTAACCTACAAAGCCGAATGTTCGTTTAGTGTCAGAAAATTTTCGTTTATTGTCTCCCTCATACGGAAGGTGGCCAAGGGACTGACTTAACCCAGACGGTTGCTAGATGTAACTGGAGAGTCACATGGTATGAAAATAAGAAAACTGCTCTGCATGAGCGCAAGGTCCAAGGTGGGAAATTGGCCAAGAGAGAATGAAGGCTAGCATTTTATAGATTTGAAGGCTTTCTCAAGAAAACAGTACGGCGTCTCTTTTCTTGCTTTTCTGTGAGCACTGAAAATAGCAAGTCGGTCATTGCATCTGCCGCTGGTACTGGGAGCCACGAGCAGAATGTAATCGTGAACCCTGTTAGTTAAACAATTGTAGGAAGTATTGATGATTCGAGACCTGGTGAATGGAAATTCTGCACAATTTGAAGGATTTAAAGAATCGCCAATGGGCAAGTTAAATATTACTTTTTAACAACCAAGAATACCGCTTAAAAGATATTGTTACGTGGCGTTGGACATGAACAATGAGATGCGGACGATGTATTTTACACTATTTACATGGCGGCTATCACCGAGCTCGCACCGGCTGCGCGTCAGCCACTTCCTCGTCGTCGTCTATGGTGGAACACCGGGCATTGTCCACCTGTTCCGTAACATTATCCCCCGGTCAAAGACGACCGTCCCGGTCGAGCTCGGTCACCGTGAGTGGACGGGTGCGGTGAGGATGAGGTGCGATGCGTATAGACAATGAAGTCCTTTCTACCGCGAATGACGATGGCGGCCTCCGATGACGACTGGACCCCGAACATCGACGCCCACAAGGCCACGACGAACCGATGAGGGTGCCGGGAACCACGCCCGACGAAAAGGCTGGGGACACGGCATGGTCGACACGTCTTGGCTGGTCACATCTCGTCCGGTCTCGGTTCTTGATCGGCTTTTCACGGGCTGGGGACACGGGGCGGGGGTATCGTCATGTGCTTATCGCGGCGGGCTGGGGCTGCCCGACACGGTCCGCGTACCCTCGATGTTTGCGCCGGTGCCTAGAAGAAGCGATGCTGGGGCCAGGACGGGGAGAAACCCGCACACTCCACCAAACATGTTACGTGGTGCAGGACATGAACTATGAGATGCGGACGATATGTTTCACACTATTTACACGGCGGCTATCGCCTAGCCGCACCGGCTGCGCGTCCGCCACTCCGTCGTCGTCGTCGATGGTTGGACATCGGGAATTGTCCACTTGTTCGTAACAATATCTATCACTACTGTTGTGTGCCTCGTTACTCAGAAGGTGAGCAGTAGGTCAGAAAATTGCTATCCCCGATGGACATTTTGTTCGGTGCAATCAAAATATCAGACAGCATTCACGTATCTTTGGTTTATACGACAGTATTCCCACGTCGTCTCGGAATCTCACTAGCCAATTACAATGTGTCCAAATGGCTGCTATAAGCCAATGCCCATTGCACCCTAGAAATGATGGAATACCAGATAGATATGGCGGTGATTCCAGCTAGAGAAACAAGGTCCAGCTAAAAATAACGATGGAAAGTGGAATTTACTAGTAGTAAAATTAAAGAATTCACATAAGTAATGATGCTTCTTTGACCTCTGGATCATCCAACGGCAGCTAAAGCTTAGAGAACGGGGAGACTTCAAGGATGAGGATTTTAATAAAAATTTGCTAGAAAAAAAAAGAAGGAAGCTCACACTAACGCGTAAGAAGCTGTACGAAACCTTGACGACCATCACGAAGGTTTAAGTCCACGATTGCCGCCAATTTCCTTCTTTTTCGCTGCCGCAACGACCTTTGTTGCTCTAAGGGTGAGCTTGGCTCATTTTTTGGAAGTTATAATCAGTAGACATCACCTTCGAGGGGTACACGCTATGACGTGTCTTTCTCGTTCCGAGCAAGTGTTGCTACGATTACGCCGAGCGCTAGAGTTTGTTTTATAATCTTGGCCAATCTCCTGAAGTGATATGCTTGGCTTGACAAACGTGCGTAGGGACGCTGGGTGGTGGCCACGTGGCACGCACACGCAAACGCTTGGCATTTTTTTTTTGGTTTTCTGGCTGTGGCCGTGAGGCCCGCACTCACGTGCGCGCATGCTCGGCCATTTCTTGGTATTTTTAACTGCGGACAGTAGAAATTAGAATTTGCTACATAGCTTTGCTGTTATAAAGCTGCCTAAGTGTGCACTATCTTGCGCAAGGCTGGAACCATAGCGAAGCGGCCGGATTTCTTTCTTCTTCAGCACTGCAGGATTTCTGACTGCGTAAGAAAATCCCCACACATTTGTACAAGTTTGAAATTGTTTATTTACATGTTCCGCCGCCGCTCTTCACTGTGCTAGTAGTAGTCATCGTCATAAACATCGACATTTTCACGATCCTCTTGCCGAGCATTACATGCGCGGTAGCACTTGACGAAAACTTGGGCGCAGCGGCGGCGCGTACGTGCACGATGCATGTGCTGTGTTCCTGGATGCGTCGAGGTTCCGTGGAGGCAGTGTTGCGTCAGCTATGGCATTGCCGGTTTTTAGGCAACGCGACGCGCACCTCAATGCTTTCGCCAGGAGCTTTTTTCCCAAAGCCACTGCGTTGATCATGGGACGGGTGGCGATAGCCGCGATGCAGGCGCTGACGAGTGCTCGGCATATTCTTGGTATTTTTAGCGCATTCCGCGTTGTGTGCCACACATTACGGCCAGTTACAACAGCTCTGCTGTTAAAAGCGAGGCGAGCCGGCGCAGCCACGAGAGCACACGCGACCTCGTGAGGAGCAGAATGAAATGATGGTGATGAGCGTCGTCTGCTACGAGAGTTGATAGAGAGGAAGTCACAACAATGCTTGTCCTTCAAGAAAAGACCAATTTCTAGGTAGATATGCTGCTGGAAATTTCAGCAGTCCAGCTTGAATCGCCAATTGTTCCAGCTAGGAAATACTACTACTCAAGCTAGAAAAAGTGCAGTTGTAAATACTTCTACCCTCCTCAAATTTTCTGGTTCCATAATCCGCCCAGAAATACCATTATTTTCTTCTTTGTACAGGTACATTGGTGCACTATTTACACTGGTAAGGCATTAAATGCACATGCATCATGCTACCAATAAGAAACCTAGAAAGCGGCTGAGCACCGAAGAAGCTGCTGCCCAGCATTGGTTAGGAACAGCCTTTATTGCATAAAAACATGTGCCTGACGGTGCTTTCCTTTTTTTAGGGACAGTGACCCGCTGAGCAACTGGAGTGTTCGTGAAGGACGGCGTGGACACCATCTTTACAATGATTAGCATCAAATGCGTTAACAGCGGGACGAACTGCGATCTCTGGAGTGGCATTTCTTGCTGTTCACCGCGTTGTTTGTGCATTTCCTCCTAAATATGTCAGGCAAACTAGCCCTTCAGATTGCTTTGATCTCGTTTCCAAGAAAATTCAGGGCGTGCCAAAAAGCACGAATACAAGTTATTTCTGATCTGGTGCCTGAAATAAATGTTGTAAAGCTATAAGCGAAGATAGAATTTCCTTCCCACTGAAGGCCTGCAGTGTACCACTATCATGTGGTTCCACCTCCAAGGTGCTTCCACTTCCAAAGTAGCCCCACTTCCAATGTAGTTCCACTTCGAAAGTGGTCCCACATTCAAGTGCTTCTTTTTCCAAAGTGGTCCCACTTCGAAAGTGGCCCACTTGTGAAGTGGTGCCTGTTCGATAATCCAATTCAAGGCGATCCCACTTCAAATTTTCGTCTGGGTGGCCATGGCGATGTCTGGGCACCAATTATAACAATAATTATGCTAATATTCAGTGATTCTCTAGCCACCCTCCCCCTTTCCATCACCTTCAAAACACTTACGAAGCCTCTGGTTGGATGTACAACTTTTCATGGAAAGAAAGAGCTTGCTTACTTACATTACCTGAACGAGCTTCTCGAATGCCACCCCTGCCCATATTGTTCCTTTCCTTGTTTGGAAATACGTAGTGAATGCAAAAGTATTAGTGTGTGGCTAATGAAGTGCTCCTACAGTTTCCTGGGCGATTGAAGTTTCTTCTCACGCGCGCACGATGGCCAAAAATAGACACATTTCAACCATGTTCATCACTGCCTTCTTTGCTCTGTTTTAGCTTCTGTTGGGTTCCCCATAGTGCAAAAAAAAAATTACGCCCACCTCCCCTCGCGGGAACCCTGGTGTGATGCAACGCATCTCATAGGGGGTTCAATTGGCGTTTTCCATCTTATTGATTACGCTTATAGCAGGGATTCTCCCGCGAAGGGAGGTGGAAGGACGACCGTCGACTGAGACCGCCGGAGCGCGGCATGCCGCTTTATATTCACAGCGCCCGAAGGAGAGGAGAGCGCGGAGAGAGAGAGTACTGCACATGCGCAGCGCGCGCAGCGCCGAGCGCAGCGCAGCCCACCGGCGCCTAGCAACGGAGTGAGAGCGCGCTGCGCCAACCCGCAGCTGTTTGGGAGAGAGTGTTCGCTATCGGAGAGAGGAGAGGAAGATGAGGCGCAGCTGTGCGGACAACGCCGGACAGACGCAGGAAGGACAGAGGGGCGAGCATGAGATGCGTTGCATCTAAAAGCGGCGTTGACCTGTACAGAAAACGGCCACCCTTGGGAAACGTTTTGCGCTACGGTGTATTTTACATCAATAAGCCGCGTAATGCTCCCGCAATAAAGCAAGGAACGAGGACAATGCTAAAAACATACTTCAAACGCGCAATACAAGAAAATCATAGGTACAGTGAGCATATGCAACGATTAAAAAATTCAGAATCTGGAAAAAGCACAGGTGCAAACGGCACCTGTCTAGCGGGCCCAAATGCCGGTTGGTCCAACCCCAAAGGACACACTCTGGTTGTCCTGTGCTGATAAGGCCGTCCTGTCGCGGCGCCGTCCTCCGCCGTCCTTGGACGCGGCACTCTTGGAGCTTCTGCGCTTGGTGGGGTCGTAAACAGCCTTGTGGCTTCGGGCCAACCTGAGCGGCGAGTGCAGCTTCCACTTGTCGGCCATCATGCCTCGCATCGTGTTGGCTGGCGGAAGCTTCGTCGTCTCTGGCAGTGAGATCGCCAGGAACGCGAGGAACAGCAGCAGGAGGGCGACGACGGAGAAGGCCACGGCCCGCAGCTCTGCAGAGTGCACGTCGTGTAGGAAGGGCCCCACCATGGCCCCCATCCGACCACTGACGTAGCAGAAGCCCACGCCTGCGCCCCGCACCACCGTCGGGTAGAGCTCGGCCGAGAAGGCGAACAGCGTGGTCACGGTGAACTCGAACACCAGCAGCCACAAGACGGTGACCACCCAGTGGAGTGCGTACGAACCGCGGTACACGTCGACCACACCTAGGCATCCGATGATGACGGATAGGGCCGCCATGCTGTAGGCCAAGGACAGCCGACGGCCGATGCGCCTCAGCACGTAGACATTGAAAGGGAGCTCGATAATCTTCAACACCAGAAGGGAGAAGCGTGGCACCCAGCTTGTGCGCATAACTTCGCTTGTGCCGAGGCTGTAGAACATGGCAAATGTTATACACCAACAGCCAAAGATGATGATGGACCGGTATCGCAAGCTCTCGTTCGCTACCAGGTCGGAGACGTGAACGTCTGCAACAGGAAGTCCGTCATTGCTCTCAGTGCGCTGTCCTCCTGACAAATGGATGTCACCTACAGACGAAGCTCGGGTAATGATAGCAATGAACTATGGCTAAAGCTACTCAGTTAACAATCATGAATTACCAGATTTATATTTAAAGTTTGGTTTCCGATTAAGGGCCGGCATTACTTGTTTGCTTTTGATCCCCTTCATCAAACCATTTGCTTCAACACAGCTCTTTACCCTCTTTCGTCGTAACTCACCACGTGGTTGCTGCCTTGTAGCTTTATCCTCCCCTCTTCTTCTCTTCCATCTCGCTCTTATCACATTTTCAACTGTCCAGCCCTTTCATCCCGTTCTCACCACATTGTCATCGTCATTTTACCTCACTTATGGTTGCCCAGCAGGCATGCCCACGAGCTCACTGGCCTGTCGAGATGAACGATCTCTGCATTTTTGTCTCCAATAAACCACACTTTTCTCTCCAATAAACTTACTATTACCACGTGATTCGTGAAGTAAGTAAAGGAACCAGTCAGTCCTGACCCCAAGTCAACATCGGTTCGGCACAGTGCAGGAACCACTCCAAATAAAGATATAAGCCGTTCCGCTGGTTGACTGGTTGTTTCTCTATGTTAGTGAGTCTGAGCTTCGGGACAGTACATTACGGACACCGTCTTTGTTTTGAATCACAAAATTTAAATTATGAGGATATGCTGGCGCGAATCTGGTTCCCTAAGATGGTCACTTTGCTTGTGTACTCACGTCATATCGTGGCAGTTCTCGCATGAGCTTTCGACCGCAGATATCTTTGTGCATTACCGACAGCAAAGCACAATAAACTTTAACGCCAACCAGTTCATTTAAGGGGGGTCAAGTTTGTCCCCTTTCTTGTATTCGTCATTATTTTGCCTAAACTTTCTTTAGAAAGGGCATGCTTGTCACTCAGAGAGGTTAAATAATCAATCCTGAAGCCTTGCGTTCGTGCTGATGGACTTTATAAAGGTGGTGCATTTTTACTTCTTCAATCACAGAGATGACGCAAGAGAGCCTTCAGCACACTGTATCAAGTCTGTGGCTTCAAGAAACGAGCCCAGCAGGAATAAGTTGATGGGGCAGGACTTGGAAGTAAACAAAAGTACTACGTATTTGTCATCAGTAACCAAATAGCAGTCAGTTGCCAGATAAAGAGCGGGACTCACCTTGATCCGAGAGAATGGCGTCGAGAGTGCCCCCTCGCCCGTGTTCGAGCTGCTGCTGCTGCCTCTTCATCTCGTCCCGGAGCGCAGCGAGGCGAGTCTTGAACACGTCTTGGTCGACCTTGTTGACACGCGCCGCCCACAGCAAGACGCGCTCGCCTTGACGCACCCGCGCGGTCGCCAGGAGCCAGCAGGGCGACTCCTCCATCAGGTACACCGCCATGACCAGGGAACTCGTAGGAACCATGTACGCGATCTGTGCCATATGCCAGTCGTGGATGAAGGTCGTCACGAGCGCGCGATATATCGCAGACGCAACGCCAGCCCCGGATATGGAGAGAGCGCAGTACAGGGCGCGGTGGTCAACGTCGGTGACCTCGAAGAGCAGCAATGTCGACGTGACGATCGTGCTCGAGGCCGCCATAGACAGGACAAAGCGGAGCCCGGCGAAGACCAGTATGCTGTGGGCGAACGCGGTGCCGATGCCGGCCAGGATGAGGAGGAAGATCATAATGCAGAGGACCGGCCAGCGCCCGATGCGGTCGGCCAATACCCCCGCACAGGCACCACCCAGCACGCCGCCAGCCATGTATACCGCCGTCAACAGGGACAGGATCCGACTCCGGCCACACACAAGGTCCCAGGCACTGACTATTGAACGCTTACCAGCGCCTGGCTCATAGTCCCATCCGGCGTCACAGGGTACCATGGTCCGGTTATCGGCTCCTAGGTCCTCTGGCAGGGGAAACGGAGGGTCGTGGCGAAAGCAGTGGCTGCGACCATCATCTTTGCCGTCTACGGCGGGAACGCTGGCGTTCTTCCAGGTCTCCAGAGGCAAGTCGGCGTAGGCGGCCGGCGCCCTGCACCAGTGGTCAACAGGCAGCGCCAAGTCACTGGAAGCTAAGCCGTGCACAATGGATGTGAAGACGGCCAACATCGTGCATAACAAGACCCGCTTCTGGAAACGGCCTTGGCCGAAGATTAGGATGTGCTCTAGCGGCGATGTCATGCCGACGAGGGTTGAACCCTGGGATGGTACTGCTGGGGACAGCGGCGACATCGGGGACATGATTGAGGACACGGGGAAGTTGGAACCTTGGGCTTGTCCTCCTTCTGGGGACATCGGGGACATGATTGGGGACCAAGGCTGGTTCGAACACATATTCCTTCCGTGTGCGGCCTTCGGCGTTTGGCTGAGGCGGCTGGAACACTTGAACGGAGCAGCTGCGACAAACGGCTGCATCGGCGAAACGAGGTCTTCTTCTTCGAACGTGACCGGCAGCGCGAGCCTGTTCCCAGGCGGGAGACGATGTTGATGATGAGGATGAGGATGACGACGAAGAAGACGACAGTGACGACGACGGCGATGATGCCCTACCCCAAATAAACTAGGTCATGGTGTCATAAGGTTGTGACCTCCTTCTGAAAATGGGGCTCCTTGGCAAATTCGCCGCATGGGTATGTGCTACAATCTGGGTTGCCAGCCATCCAACCCACAGAGTTTTTCACTAACTCACCTGTTCTTGGGCTATCTGCGATACAGTGCCCCTGTCCTTTCTGGAGCGTGCCGCACAACTACTCGGTCACTTCAGGGTATACAAGCTCAGGCCCTGCGAACCTGTCTTGGCCTACCACGATGTACGTCCACAGCAGCGACCATTGCCCTGGCTTGAAATCACCCTTTGGCCACCTTTGTGGACGTTGAAATACTCAGGACACATATCAGGCACCTCGCCCTTCTACCTGATCATCACCTCGCGGGAATACCAGCGACCGGTCCCCGGGCGTCGTTCGCAAGAATAGTAGCTACACACAACACCAGCGTTCCATCGAACTACACGCCGGCGATGAGACCGCTCGTTCCGCTGTGGTGTGTGATGCAGCCCCGAGTGTGCCTAGATATCCCAGGAGTGACAAAAAAACGTGATCTTCCAATTCCGGCCCTGCAACAGCTCGCTTTGACGTACATGCACGAGACATACAGTGACCGATCCCATGTATACACTGATGGCTCGGTAACATCGTCGGGTTCTGCCGGAGCTGTTGTTATACCACGACTGTCACTGTGCAGCAAATTCAAGATAGCCAATCTTACGACATCCACGGCTACAGAACTTACGGCCATCCGTAGCGCTCTTCACACCGTCGAGCAAAGTTCGTGCCGCAGATGGGCTATCTTCTGTGATTCGAAGCCTGCACTTCAGTCACTCCAGTCAGCGCTGTGCCGGGGACCTTACGAACAGCTCCTACCAGAAATAAGAATGGTGTAGGACCGTGCTGCCCAGGCGGGTCATGATGTCACCCTACAGTGGCTTCCTAGCCACTGCGGCATTGTCGGCAACAAAAGTGCGGACGCTGCCGCCCGGCTGGCGCATCAAACAGCGACAACTGTACTCATCCCATTGTCTAGGACGGACGCAGCTAGGGTCCTCCGCATTTTTGCCCGGGAAAAAGCTATCTCCCAATGGTCTCCAGAAGATTTCACATGCGCACGCATTGGTGCCTTTGACCCGCACCTGCATCGTCCCCTTCCACTAGGCCTCCCACGGTCTGCCGCAACTCTTCTTTGCCGTCTCTGGCTGGGGGTGGAATTCACAAATGCTTACTCGTACTTAATAGGAATGTCAGCAAGGGCGGAGTGCGAAACGTGTGGCACATCGGAGACGATACGCCACGTTTTATACGAGTGCCCACGCTACTCGGCTGAAAGAAAAAAGCTGTCGTCAGCGCTGAGGAACCTGGACTCTCGGCGGCCATTTTCGGAGGAGAAGATTCTGTGCCACTGGCCTTCTCAGTCATCCGCTCAGAAGGCGACTAAGGATTTATTACGTTTTCTACGGGCGACGAACTTGAACACTAGGCTATAGACTGAGAGCCTCCAGTGTCAATCACTGTCAGTGCCTCAGTGCTGGGCATACGTGTCTAGTCCAACTCTTCCTCTTTTTTCCTTCTCTCTTTTTTTCTATTTCCCCTTTCCCACGTGCAGGATAGCAAACTAGGCTCTAGCCAGGTTAACTTTCCTGCCTTTCTTCTACATTCATCCTTCCCTCCTTCACCTAGAGTGGAATCTGGCGCTAGCGTCAACGTGATTCGCCGAAAGCGCTCTATGCATCCATGAGTGCCGCCATAGTGTGTAGTTCGGCCGGAAATTCGGCGTGGCATGGCTGGCAACGACTTTGCGGCTACGCAAATTGAGTTTTTGTTTAAAAAATTGCATCCAAAAGTGCCACTGTTAACCAATTTTATTTTGTATAAGACACTTTGGGGGCTTATGTTCCAAAACAAATTTGGGGGTTACAAAGAAAAAAAGCAGAAGTCCTGCCTTTGGCTCACTCCGCCAGACAGAGCGGGCCGTACCGGATATATTTTGAAATCATTACATACTCCCAACTGTATGAGGTTTTGTTTGATTTTTTGTAATATTTAGCTGAAAAAAGTGTTTAGATTGTCTTAAACTATGTTCTGGCTTCCTCTTAATACAGTATTTTTATCGTATGCTACGCATTACTAGCAGGCGAAGCAGATGCAACATTGAGATGCAAGAATGATGTAATCGCGTCGTATTTATTTGTTTTGTTCAAGCAGATATAAATAAACATAGAGGCGAAGCCTATTACCGCAAGTAAGTCTTCAAGCACGCGCGCAAAACATTATGAAACTGCATGAATGCTTTAAATGGCAAATAAATACTGGCTTGTCGAGTAGCTATGTATGTTGCCTCATTGGGCCTGCCCAAGGCAGTGCATGCTTCAAGGGGTAAGTAAACGCAGCGGCGGCGACGAGCGACGCGAAAATCGGAACTGAATGTGTGCACAAAACGGATATTGGCTAGCGTAGCTTATTTAGTGGCTGTAGTGTCGGCGGCGGCGGCCAGCGGTATGAAGCGGTATAACACGCCGCCGGGACCCTCGCTCGCTTTTTGCCGACCAGAAGCAGCCCACAAGCGAGCGGCAGCGGCGATACAGTGAACTGTAGCGACGAGCGACGAACGACGACGACAGAGGACATTGGCGGCAGCGTATTAATTTTTTTCGCTCGTCTCTGTCGCCCAGTACACTCTGCTGTTATAACTTTTGAGTTACGTTTTCCGCATCGCTTGTCGCCGTCGCTGCACGTGGTCACCCCTTCATCTTAAGAAACTCGCCGCTAACGCGAGCACATGCGTTAAGTGCTGATCATGCTGTTATTTAGACATATCTGTGATAGCCATTGAATGCCAGAAATTGGTACCCCGTAAACGGTAAAGCATACCGAAAACAGAACTAACAAGCACTTCAGAGCCGAGAAGCCTAATCCATAGCCATTTGTACTAGCCACTTGCTGCCAATCCGATTCCCACAGTACCCACACTTCCCGTGGCGGCGTGCGATCGCAGCGACACTTTCCGCTCTAGGGGATATTGAGAAACTCTATGATCCAACCCAAATGAGAGTCTGCCACTCAGGGTGCGTTATCCACGTAATAAATTTCCAAAATTGTCAAACAAAGGTGCACATGAGTTCAAGTTACCGGCAGAAGTGAACAAAGTATCCTCACAGAAATTATACGGTCCAAAAAAGAAAACGACAATAAAATGAATTATAACAATTTTGTGCAGTCGAAGTGCGCGAGTAAATTTCAAAAATTCTCCCGACCATAGTTTGCTGTATTAAACGTACATTCTCTCTCTCTTTATTTCAGATGACATGTTTTTTTAACGCAGTGCAATAGCAATGGTCGCCCTGGCACGAAAGCTCTACCTAAGCTTTACTGATTGATTGCAGGGTTTAACGCGCTGACGCAACGCAGACGATGAGGCGTACCGTAGTGGAGGGCTCGGAATCAGTTTTTGACAACCTGGAGATCTTTAACGTGCACCGAAATCTCGTACACACGGGCGTTTTTGCTTTTCGCCTCCGTCAGAAAAGCGGCCGCCGCGCCCGGGAATCGAACCCGCGTGCTCGTGCTCAGCAGCACAACGCCTTAGCCAGTGAGCCCCCGCGGCAGTTGCTAAGCTTTATTGTAGCTACCTTAAGCCACGTTGGCAACATAGCTGCGGTAGTTGAAAATGCATTGAGAGTGTGAGGATGGTCCTGGCATAGTAAAGGGCTAATTTCGGTTAAATAATCATCCTTTAAATGGTGCTGACGCTGCAATTTTATGGGCATAAAAAATTTCCCCGCATTTCCCCGAGGGGAAGAATGTGAAAGTGCGAATGCAGGAGTTGAATTTGCGCGGTTCGGTAATGTTCGCGAAAGAGAGATCACACACACACACAACTACAAAGAAAGAAAGATGCATTTATTCACAGACACCTATTTGTGTCGTGTCTTGTTGTACGGATTCAGCTTTGATTGTGTCTAGAGCCCTTCTCACGGATCTCAGTGGGTATGTGGGGGATTGGCCAGGGGGGAACAGACACCTATTTCTGTTGTCGTTGTACTTGATTGCTAGAGCGGATCTCAGCTTTGAAATTTCGTGTCAGTACTCCTTTAAGCGGGTGCATTAGCCCTTCTCACGCCCGATTCCTGGCCAATCCCCCACGTGGGTATGTGCCATGTCAGCGGCCAGGCAGCGCGCGCCCATCTCCCCCCGTTGCCAAGGAAGACGAGGAGATTCCTGGCCAATCCCCCACGTGGGTATGTGCCATGTCAGCGGCCAGGCAGCGCGCGCCCATCTCCCCCCGTTGCCAAGGAAGACGAGGAGCGCGCGCACCCGCAGCTGTTGCTATGTGGACGGATGGCGGTCACCGGAATTCAGGGTCGCTTATAAAGTGCATTCGCACTTAAAAACTTGAACTGGTCGGTCGGACATTGTACGAACAAAATGTCTACCTATAGAAGGAAGTGGCGGATTCATTGACTGATTGACTGATTCCCCCACAACCATGCAGCTAAAACTGCTACGCCGAGGAACTTAAAACTTCCAAAGCAAAATCCTACCATGGCTTAAGAGCTCTCTGAATTGGGAGTTTCGTAAATGCCACACTTAACAGAAGAAAACAGAAAAATTGCTTTTTCGCAAATTTCTGATCACCTCACTCACCCGCTCAAGTATCGAAGTAATTTTTTGCCATATATGTTCCGTAAAAAATCTATAAAAAGTAGTTTCATAGTTTTGCCCTATTCCACCCCCATGGTCGAATCTGTATTGCGTGCAGAATTGGGTTCTCTAAGAGATATGTTTCACTGGATCAAATATAGATTGGTTTATCGCTGATAAATGGTACTCATACAAACACATAAAAACAATTTTGCGGATTTCGCCCCAAGACGCCGGTAAGAGGGCGTAAACGATTTTTGATATTAAACACTAAAAGACTAAATTAACAAAAAGGTGATACCAGCGCCCAGCCAAACTTCCTACAAAGGAGGAAGAAAATGTCGAGAGGCCACACCTATCATGACCTAAATAGTTACTGTGGAAGGATGTTTTAAATTATCAGGATCAGACAGAGAAAAGGACTGGCATATTTTTCTATAAATTTGTCATTATGTCGCAGGATTGTAGAGATATTAATCTGGTTTTCGCGGTTTTAGGTAACCCATTCGAATATCCAAAATCCGCTTTAAGGGTTTTCGCCTGATGCGCCCCTCAAGAGCCTAATTTCTGACTTAGGGTGGGGTGCATGTTCCCAGAAATTTCTCAGGGAGTGTTGGCCGCGTTGAAATACCCGATTAATTTTTGTTTACAAACATTACCCAGGCATGCGCCCAAAGTGGTATATTCCGTTTCCAAGAGGGGTTCAAACGTGGCGCTCGCGGCTCGAAAGAAAACGTTAACTAAACGTACCCGCCGTGGTCGCTCAGTTGCCATGCCGTTGTGCTGCTGCGCACAAGGACGCGGGTTCGATTCCACACCGCGGTGGCTGCTTTTCTGATGGAGGCGAAATGCAATAACGAGACGTGTGTTTGAGATTTCGGTGCACGCAAAGATTACCACGTGGTCAAAATTAACGGGAGCCCTCCACTACGGCACGCCTCATCGTCTGTGTAGCGTTGGCGCATTGAACCCCACAATCAATCTATTAATTAAACGTGTTGATATGCAGCACCGTCTCCCTAACGCCACCTATAAGATTCCAAACCACTTTTATTTACGAGAATAATGCGGAGAACTGAGCTAAGCGAACATAATACAATAAAAAAATCAGAAGCTTGCACTCACGGGGAAGACTTGAATTGCGGAGCTGTTGTAGGTGAGCATTGCCAAACAGATAGCATCATAGTATAGTATCATGGAGTCATAGTATATCACACATAATGTCTTAGTATAGTTTCAGTATCATTGTTTATGGCATGGTTGCGGTGCTAGTAATAGTCGTCATATTCATCGAAGAGGTCGTCATCTTTTTCGCGGCGAATGGTGGATGCAAAGCCAACCTCAGCATTGTAGATTTCCACCAGCCCTTCGTCATCGACCCCAGGAAGCGGCGGCGAGATCTGCAAATCATCTCGGGAAGGATTGGCAAACTCGTAGCCATGTCTCCAAATATGCATAATGGCTTCTAGAGAATGTGGCGGCCGCGGTTTTTTTGTGTGTGATTGTTGTTGTTAAAGCCACTGGCGTGAGCCTGGAACTCGGAGGTCGCCGGGAAGGCATGCGCTCACGAGTGCTCAGCTCTCTCGTGGTATTTTTTTATGCAATGGCGAACTTACGGCGAGTAACAACAGCTCCACTGTTAAAAAATGATTGGTGTTTCAAAAAATTACTAAGATTCCTCAGGCTCGACGTCGGGGCTTAGGTTCCTTAACCCTTAACCCTAGGCTACCGAGGCAGAACAACGGATCTTTTATGCAGTTTTTTTTAATTGCGGAAGTTTTCTGCATAAGAAAAAACTATATGTACAGATACACTCCGGATTTCTGAAGGAATCGGAGCAGGAGGCCATGATGTGGACCTTGTATCCACGCCATGAAATCTGGCGGATGTCCGGGGTGCGGGCCGCAGGTGGCGATGTACAAAAGTCGTAGGCTTCGCAGGGCGGGACAACTTCACACCAGTTGCTCTGCTGTAGCCTGGTCAACAGGAGCAGGGCAACAGAGGCACGTGGAGTTAAACGAGGCATGGTATTGATGTGGCCAGGACCTCGTCACAGCCGGTGTGACGGCGACTCTCAGGCGAAGACGTGTGAGCGGGACCTCATCTTGGCGAGACAACCCACCAGGGAGATCCGTACCGCGAGAGGGTGTGAGAGCGCGCGCGGCGCGCAGTAGACGTTCTTTTTCACTGGCAAGGCGAACCCCGTTTGACGAAGGCGCAAGTGGAGTTTGATGTTGCACACGCGCGAGGTGTATACCGGCATCTTCAGCCTGAATTGTGGGGTGGCTGCTCCGTTGGCGCCATGACACACGCACACGAAATGGGTTCTGAATTTCTAGCAGAAGTTCGTTGGACGTAAGAGTTTTACGAAGCTATTGTACAGCTGCCGATGAATCAGTGTAAATTGTACACTGTGGTGAAGCGTGATTGATTATCAACGATCTGTGTAGCAGAGCATCCCTCACTGCAAGGAGTTCTGCCTGCGTTGATGGCCACTTCTCCGTTGCAATGAAAGTGCAGGTCACTGGAACGGGAGCCACCGTCGGACAAAGTGGAGCGGTATGAAGAAAGGTATCTGAAGCACCGGCGTCGACAAACATTAACGTAGAGGAAGGGCTAGCAATGTATATAGAAGGCGAAATCGAAGCACCGACTTTAGGGTATCAATATGGGCAACAGGTCGTGTATCCGTCAATTGGTTGAACTTCCATGGGGGCCGTATTGTGGTGTTTGATAGTTGTGGGGTTGTTGAACCGGTCATGTACGCTGCAAGAGCGGCGGAATATAGGTTAAGGGTTTGTTTTTGGAGGCGGACTTGTCGCCGCTGATGCACTAGCTCAAAAAATGTGCTGAGCTGTGCTTCCTGTAGGAGAGTAGGGACGGGGGTGAAGGCTGGAAGACCAGTTATAGCTCGCATAGCCGAATTTTTTCATTCATTCGAGTAGTGCCTAGTCTGACTGTGAGAAAGTGGAATTGAGCTCGATAAACTATGCGAGGCTGAAGAATGGCTTGGAGAAGCATGCGGGTCATCTTGTAGGCCGCACCGCCGTCTTTTTGAGACATGCGACGGAACAGATGCAGCGATTGTGAAGCTTGATAGTTTGCAGAGCGAATCCAAAGTTTTGCAGACCCGGTGGCCGTAATATCGAAACCCAACACCTGTAGGGTAGACGCTGTTGGTATAGGGGTGTCTTGAACAGAAAGACGGATAGGGGAGGTTGCCAAGCGTCAAAGGCCCCATGCGTTGGCCACGGTGAGAAGTGCTGTTTTGTTAGCAGATAGCGAGAGGCGGAGATACCTGCACCAAGAATTGGTTACATCTAGAGCTTGTTGCAGGCGGAGACTTTGGACGTGAAGGACCTAGTGAAGAGACCATACCATGATGTCGTCTGCATTGACGATACTATAGGTGTGTGGAACAGCACCCAGGCAAGATGTATCATGGCCCTATTAAAAAGCAAGGGGTCCAGGACAGATCCCTGAGGCACACAATGGCGGGGCTTTAAGGAACCGGTGCGACATCCATTGAGACGAATGGATAAGGTGCAGTTTCATAAGTAGGAGGAAAGGAAATCACATAGGAGGGATGGCAGGGGAAGGAGATGAGGTACCGCAATGACGGCGGCGTGGCCAATGTGATCGTATGCTTTGTGAACGTCCATGCCCAGCACAGAGCGAACACATGGGATCGGCCGCCGATAAGGATCATCTCGGAGAAGTGGCCCACACTATCCCCTGCACCAAGGTGGGGACGAAATCAAATTTAGCAGGGGTGGTATAGATGGTGCACGTCGTGCCACCGCTGCAGGCGTGTGGCAAACATTCGTTCCAACAGCTTCGTAATGGTCGCTGTGAGCGGTATTGGTCGGAGGTTGCGGACATCTGTGCTCGGGTTGCCGGGTTTCGGAACAGTGATAACATCCGTTTGAAGCCAGGCCGGGGGGATCGTACACGTGAGCCAAACCCGGTTGTACTCCTCTAGGAGTCCCTCCAGAGAAGAATCGTCGAGGTTCTTGAAAGATTGAAATGTTACTTCGCCAATGCTGGGAGCTTTGCGGAGTGCGGCCATGTAAATGGCCGCGGTTAGTTCCGCCATTGTAAATGGTTGTTGCTTCCGATAGCGGCGTACCAGCACCAGGCGGAAGAGTGAACGGAGGGGACATGATGGCTGGGTCCAAGTCAAAATCGGGATATAAAGTATGAGCCAGCGTATCTGCAAATTGCAACGAAGTTTGGTTGGAGGTGAGGAACGCTGACACAGCAGGATCTGGGGATCGTGGTGATCGCTCCAAAGAATGAAAAATACGCAATATGGAGCCTAGTACAGACTGGGGCCGTAACGAAACGCACATGTCAAGCCAGCGCTGGCGGGACAGCCGGCGTTCATGGCGATAGGTCGTAGCACTGAGCTGTTTAAGGCGGAGTTGGCTAGATTAAATAGAAGGCAGGGGAGGAGCCATGGCAGTGTATCGGTGTTACAACATCCCCCGAAATTTATGCATGCACAACAGTGACAAATTGTTTCGTCAGCAGGTTCAACAGTTCCCGTAATAATTTATATTTTTCTTATTTTTCTTAGTTTTATTATTTCGTTCGACCAATTATTTTCATATACGCTATTATAACGATTCCAGGTGGGACTTTTGCGACATATGCATTATTGCGGAAATGCCATGCGGTATGTTTTGCCATTTTCCGTATTTTTTTAATATTGTCGTTATTTTCTGGTTTTTCACAATATCATCCGGCCAATTATCTGCATTTACATTATCATAACAATTACATTTGCAAAATTTAAGAAATCTGCATTATTGTGGGAATGCAGGGCATTACTCGGTTTGCAATTTTCCGCAACTATTTTATATTTTTCTTATTTTTTCGTTTTTCGAAATTTTGTTTGACCAATTATGTCGATTTACGCTATTGTCACGATTACAAGTAGAACGTCCGCGAAATCTGCATCATTGTGGGAATGCAGGGCGTTAAACGTTTCACCATTTTCCTTATTTTTTTGTATTTTCCTTATTTTGTAGTTTTTCAAAATTTCGTGCGACCCCCAGTTATCTCCATTTATGCCATTGTAGCGATTACAGGGGGAACTTCCGCGATATCTGCACGGTATTGGCCGGGGGAAGGGGGGGGTACTCGGGAAAGAATGCTACGGATTAAACCACCGGGACGCTCGTTTACGCCTCACGCTAGAGAGCTTCGTGCTTCAAAGACAAGAGACTTTGACAGCAAAGCTGTATACCTGTACCCCCCAACGGTTTTATCTCCGTTGGGCAAAAACGCCAAGGCGCCGATAATACACTTATACACTCCATGTTTCGCCCTTCTCCAGGTTTCACGTTAGTGGAGATGTTTTTTAGTACACACCTTAATTGGTTAATCTCGCTACGTTTACCAGATTTCACTCCGAATATCAAGCCGAATTTCAAGCCGGAATTTCAAGCGGAATTCTTAGCGCTAGTAGGGGTCTTAAATGAAGTACCTCCGCAACCCTAGAATACAGCTATAATAAGTGACTCACTATCGGTCTGTTTTGCTTTGTAATCATCCGAAAATTCACTCCTGATTCGGGCATTCAACTTTCTTGTGCCTTCCCATTTGCGGGGCATCTGCCTCATTTGGGTTCCCATGCCCAAAGGTTTGCTCCTTGATGAAGAGGCTTGCTCCTTGGCACGATCATCTTTGGATGGTCGTTCGGTTGACCTTTGCCCTGTTCCGGTTTTGTAGCAGGAGCAAGGTTACGTAGTTATCAACGCCTAACAAGAACGCAGGAAGGGGTCATCACTAATTGTGAAGAGTATGCCCATTTAAAACATAATAGGAATCCTCGTTTTTATGGATCTCATCAATGCGAGGTCACATTAACAAGCTTGAGATGTAGGGTTCCTTAGCTGAACTTCTATATGCACAGGTCTCGCCTCGCTTCCTCCGCCATATGTACTATTTGCGGTGAACATGAGACACTGGAGAACTTCCTATTACATTGCCGTGGTTTTTCAATGACGAGACCACTTCACCTTACCAGACCAGACAACAGATTGGACTTCCTATCTCCATGCCCATACTAGTGCCACCTAGGATATTATTGGGATATTATCACAGAGGGGTGGGTGCAGTCATTCTTGCATACGTTTCCGAGACTAGGCGTCTGCTCTGTTAGCCTTGATTATTGCTTGCACGTTTTCTAAAATTAGACCTCAACTTTCAATTTTGAATCAATCCTCTGTTGTAATCACGCGCTGTTTCTGGATGCCAATGGTTAGTTATGTACTTTTGAGTTGTTATGAGCGGGCGCACAGCTCCCGTCATGTCCGATTCGTGGCCAATCCCCCGCGTGCGTATGAGGCGTGAGACGAGGAACAACAACGACCACAACCACAACGAAAAACGTGTTCCCCGGGTCCCGCCTGCTTTGTTCCGTCAGCCATTTTTTCGTTGAGATCTGACCTGCTGTCTCGCCTCTCCGTGTTAAGCGTCGCGCCGAATAAATCGCTGTAACACAGTATAGCCAACTTTGCCTGCGTCTATCGCGACGCAACACTGTTGGAGGAGCAGTGGTTACCGGTTCCCTAATGCCTGGATTCCAGTAGGTACGACGCTTTTCTGCGCTGGAGGCCGATGTCAGCTTGTAATCAAATACCCATGTCCAGCCTGATACAAGGTATTTAGCGAATCAACCTGGCGAATGGAATGTTGACGATGGGACACCGAAATAGATCTTGGGTCTGTAAGGGGCAGCACGAGAACGGCACACTTATTATTATTTCACGAAAATTTCAAAGTGTCAAGCCATACTTCCAGGGCGTTCAGATATGAGTGAAGAGAATAAAACAGGGAATGAATATCCTACGAAGATGAGAAAAAGGCAAAATCATCTGCATAAACGTTTGTACATCAGATTGAATAGGTACGGAGCTCAAGAGCACATTGAATAACACTGGGGGATGACAGACCCCTGGAGGACTCCACGCGTCTGCTTATACCGAGAAGACGCGTAGGCATGTTGATAACAAAAAAACTGTTTTGTAGAAAATCCGCTATCCACGCAGTGATATCCTCCGGGAATGAATAATCAGCCAGGATATCTAGGAGGATGCTAGATTCCACAGTGTCGTAAGCGTTTGAGATATCTACAGTGACCATACCTAGCTTCAACCTGCTTATTCCGTCGTGCCCACTGGATGGGACTTTCTAGGTCAACATGCGCCCACAAGGTGGAGCATCCTTCTCTAAACTTATTCTGCAGTTTAGAATGTTCTTAGCACTCAAAAACGTGTTAATTCGGAGAAGCAAAACGCGCTCAATCACTTTAATTAGGGTGGATGCTATCGCTATCGGCCAAATGTTATCAATGGTGTAACCACGCTCCGGCTTCTTGGAAAAGGGTAAAATCTTGGGAAAACGCCATTCAGGTAGTATCCATGCGTTTTTAAGTGAAATACTAAACTACATTTAGCAGGTCTGCCGGAGCTTCATTGTACAAAAATTTGATCATCAGCGGCGGTAATGCCATCCGGGCCTGGCGCAGACGCTAGGAGACAAGGAATCACGCTATCCAGTTCGCGTATAAGCTGAGTCTGAATTTTAGCGGCATGTCGGAGAAATCCTCGTCGAAATCGCAGCTCTAGGTCACCAGCAATATTCTCTATGAAGTCGACTGTTTCTTCCGGCGTACGAACCAGTGAGGTTCGTTCAGAGAGGGGGAACATGATTTCCTAGACCTCATAAACTTGAATATGCTTTTAAAGACGATAGTCTTTCTTCGGCTACTTAAACCCCAAAATTTTGGTCTGTCTGTCTGTCTATCTGTCCGTCTATCTGTCTGTGACTCGATTCAGCCACAATGGCCAAAGTAAAATGGATACTGCGCAATAGTCTTATATACTCACAGCCAAATGTAAACGTCTAAGCCGGTTTATATGTTCATAATTGCAACTTTGTTGAACAACAACAAGACATTACGCAAATATGACAGGAAAATTAGTACACAAAGGATATTTACAGTATTCCTTTATTTAAAAAATAATGGATGCTTGGTTTTTTGATAGCAAACGATATTCTACATCTACTGCAGGAAACCGCAGCTTGCTGTTGGCCGCGCCACCTCCTGGCAGCATATGAGAAATCACGCTGCAACAGCAACGAAAGGTTCCACTAGCTAGGTTCCACGTTCTGCTTGGAACGCACGTGGTGCACGGCAACACGGTTCTATAAACCTTGATGTCGGCCGCCTCGATTCACGCGCGTCCCCGCCGTACTGCAGCGCTGGCTTCGAGGAACCCGGCCTGTAGCAGTGGAACGCGGTAAATTCAAATCGCCTTAAGCAAACCTTTAGCGTGCTTACCTTGGCATGAGCATGACAGGAACAGCATGAGTGGTGAGAGAGAGAGATCAAACTTTATTTAAAGTGGCCCATGTCCGGGCTGCCAAAAATGTGGTTCTGGTGGGCCTGGAATACGTTCAGGCGGGAATTCCGCAGGTGTCAGGGCCCCGCACAAGGTGAGCGGGAAAGCAACGGGGGCATTTCCTTGGCAAATGTCTTACAAAGACTATCGTCTTTTGACGACATTTGCAACGAAAAGAAGCAGATATGCGGCCAATTTTTTACGATGCGGTTCTGATAGGGCTGAAAATCGGCCAATGCAGCAGCGTCGGCCACGGCCGTGAGTCGGGAGAGAGAAAACGGAGAGGAACGTCTTTCAAAGGGTGAGATAGCGGAGCGTAGCCATCCGTGATGTGCTAGCTTGGGGCTACGCGACCACGCGGACACAAGAGCAGACGCCGAAACAATTCGGCATATGAGCTTAGTGATTTTCATTTATACCGATTTTCACTAGTTTAGTAAGTTTGAGAATTGCGAGAAAGCTGAGGGAACTTTTATAATCGCTATTTATCAGAACCAGTTGCTACTTTCGTCCTTTTGTAATACCTCTTAAAAAACAACCGAATGGTATTCACCAATTTAGAGAATGGAGTCCCATTCGTGGCAATCAGTGCGCAAAAGGTATCATTCTCTAGCGGCCACATGTCTGCATGTGGTTGGCACATTTGGTTTTCCCGCCCTGCAAACCAATTCTTAACGTATGTTTGCCACACGACCACTTAATTCCGTCGGCATGTGGGTTACCCTGGAGGTTCTGACGAACAAGTTAATCAAGCCGGGCGAAGGCAGCACGCAAAGGACGCGAAGCTGCGTCAGAACAGGCCCAAAACAACCATCGCTTAAGCAGACGACAAAGCCGTACCGCCGAAGCTGCCGCCGGCGAGCAAGCACTTCCGCGTGGGGTACGAACGCTGAATATTGCCATCTGCAGTGTGCTCCGCGAGTGAAACCTTCCGCCCCTCCCCACGCCACCGTCCGCCGCGTTGTGAGTTTGTTGCCCCGCACGCCACAAAAGAACCGTTGTGTGGTAGAGCTAGAAAGCTTTGATTTAAACGCGGCCTTCATGGAAGAGCACAGGGTCGTCTTCCCTGCAGAGCCCAAATACTTTTATGCTGGGGTCGCCTCCAAGCTTTCGCGGAGGCCCTGCCACCACTTCCACTGTAACCCGTCCCTGCACAGGTAGGTACGTGCAGGAGGAGAAAGACGACCATTGTCGCGAGACATTCTAATTGTCGCCGGATGGGGCTCACAAAAGCCCAACGACAAGGGGACGAAAAGAAAAGGCGGGCTTACTAAGCATAACTTCCCGGCTTATCCTTTGTTGTGGTTGGGCGGCCGGGTTAATGAAGCCACCTTGAAACAAGTTTCCTTGAGGGTTGTGAGGTTCAAGTATAATGGCACACAGCATGCCCAATTTTGGTTCAGTTCGCGCAGTTACAACAAATATCAATGGATTTTTTTGCGATACAATGAGAACAGATTGTTAGGTAAATTGTGGACAAGGATAACGTAAAATTATATTTAAAGCTACAGCCTTTATTTGCAAGCCAGTTCGACGGAGGTTGAATGATGCCTACTCCGCACTATTTTCGACAGCCCCTGCAAAATGAAACTGCCGTGTTCTCAGCCAGCTTTTTTTCCTCACTGTGCCAACGTCCATGGTACTGCGCGCATGATCCTGACCACGCTTCTTTTCGTGCCTGTCATTTGTATTACTGCCGGGATGTAGCCGCACTAACGTTGTGATGCCGAGCAAACGTTCAGTTCCGCGGTGCCGCGGAAATTACACATCAGACTGTAAAGTGCCAGTGTTTCGGTTTCCTCAACAGGACGAGCTGCGACACAAGTGGATACGTGCGATACGTCGAGAAGACTTTCAACCAACCCAAAATTCCAGGGCGAGTGAATCCTTACCGTCTAGAATATTGTCTTTCCCGCGATTGGAGAGATGTAGCACTGCACAGATTATCGCATAACCAAAGTGTTAAAAACAGTCTACCTAACGCGTAATATAACCTTGTTGAAAGAGTTGCTATTGATTCGAAGGTAATATTCTTTCTCAGGTATGTGCGCACCACTTCGCTCCTGACGACATTTCGTACAGTACATCCTACGTCGATGAGGCCACAGGGCGTACGGTGACTGCGTCGCTGCCGAAGCCGTGCCTTCGCCCGGGGACAGTTCCGACCAGGATGTTTCCAGACTGTCTGACCTACCTGTCGTCCGAGCACGTTACACGGGAGAGTCCAGATACTATGCGAATACGGTTGGAAGCGGCGGCCATGCAGAAGGCTCTTGCAGGGTGAGTTGAGACTTTCCACAGCGAAGAGGTAGCTGACAGAGTTCTCTACCTGACAGACCTTGCAGATTACGTTCGGTGTGAACAGAGTGTGTTCTAATATGCCATTGAAAAAATCATCATATCATCATCATCAACAGCCTATTTAGGTCCACTGCAGGACGAAGGCCTCCCCCATTGACCTCCACCTGTTTTTGTCCTGTGCTGCCCGAGTCCATTCTATGCCTCCGAATTTTCTCATTTCATCTCCCCATCTTAATGGCCTTCCTCTTCTTCAAGTCCCGTCTTTCGGTGTCCATTCTGTTGTTCTTGTGGTCCACCTGTTGTCCGTTCGTCGTATCACATGGCCAGCCCAAGTCCATTTATTTTTCTTAAACTGAACTATGATATCATCTATCCGAGTTTGTTCCCTAATCCAGGTAGCTCGTTTTCTGTCCCTAAGCGTCACTCCTAACATTATCCGCTGAATGGCACGTTGAGCAGACCTAAGCTTGCTTTCTAATTGTTTAGTACGTCGCCAAGTTTCCGCTCCGTATGTCATCACCGGCTGGATGCATTTTTTGAATACCTTTCTGTTTAGGGATAGAGGTATCTTACTTTTAATTTGCGAATGCTTGCCGAATACACCCCATACCAGTCTTATTCTGCGCCTGATTTCATTTTCGTGGTTTGGGTCCGCACTGACCATCTGGCCAAGGTAGTTATATTCCTGTACGTGTTCCAATGTTTCGTCTCCTAGGTTAATGAAGGCGCGTTCAGCATGTTTATTTATCATCACTTTGGTTTTATTCATATCTTTTCTTTAGCCCAACAGCGAAGCTTTCTGATTTTAGTTCCTCAATAATGTTTTGGAGTTGCTTTGCAAATTCACTGAGCAAAACTGTGTTGTCTGCAAACCTTAAATGGCTCAAGTATTCGCCGTTTATCCGTAAGCCTAAATTTTCCAAGTCAAGCCTCCTAAATACACTCTCGAGACATGCTGCGAACAATTTTGGTGAGATGGTTTCTCCTTGTCGCACTCCCTTTCGGATTGGGAATTTATCACTTTGCTTGTGAAGGGTAATTCTGCCAGTGCATTCCTCCTATATGTCGTCTAGGGGTGGTAGGTAGGTATTCTCTATTCCTTGGTCCTTTAAGGCGTCCATCACTGCGGCGGTGATCACTGAATCGAACGCCTTCTCATAGTCTATGAATATCATGTAAAGTGGTTTATTATACTCTCCGCATTTTTCTCTTACTTGGTTGATGACATTAATGTGATCCATGGTAGAGTATCCTTTTCTGAACCCAGACGGTTCCCTGGGTTGTTGGAAGTCTAGGCTGGCGGTTATGCGGCTAACTACTATCTTGGTAAGCCGCTTTGTATGCAACTGACAGAAGGCTGATGAGTCTGTAGTTCTTAAGATCTTTGTTATCTCCCGTCTTGTGAATTAAACTGCGTTGGTGTTTTTCCAGGCTTTTGGTACTTTAAAGTCTTTAAGATTCTGAGAATAGTTTAGGAAGGTTTTCTATTATTGCATCTTCACCCTATTTTACAAGGTCTAAGGTTATGCCGTCGTCGCCTGCAACTTTCCCTCATTTCATGCCCTTAAGCGCGTTTTCTACTTCCTCTTTCGTTACTGGTTCAACATCGCAAGCAACGGTTGTAAGCTCGGTAGTTTGCCCCGCTCCAGCGTCGCTGGCGTATAGCCTGGTGTAGAAGCGTTATGCGGTTTTTATTATGTCTTCCATATTACGCGTAATGTTACACTGTTCATCTTTAAGTGCGTACATTGTCTCGGCCAATACCCAGCTTCCTCCTTGTTGCCTACAAGCTTTCTTCTTTTTCTAACGTTTCCCCGATGGCCGCAATGTCGTACTCATGAATGTCATTTGTTTTGCTTCTGTTTATCAATTCTGACAGCTCCTTTAATTCACTTTGATCCACCGTACTCGACAATATTATCTTTTGGGGCTGCGAAACAAGTTCCTTTGTTCGCCTAGTTAGTTTTCCAGTTTGCTTCCTACGTGCTGCTTCACGATTAGCCGCTGCTGACTCAGTGATTGCTGTTGTTAGGTTATCATTTAGGGTGTGCAGACTGTCCTCGTTCTGACCGTCTAGAAGCGCCAACTTGTTCTGAAGGGTTTATTTAAACTCCTGCATCCTGACTCATGGACTTGATGCTGGGTTTCTTACCTCTTACGAGCTTTCTTCTTTATTCTTTGAGATTTAGCCTTATTTTGCACCTAACCGTCATATAATCACTGCAAGGAATCGTGCTTAGTACCTCCACGCGCTGCACAATACCTGGGTTGTCACACAGAATGAAGTCAATTTCGTTTTTTGTCCATTTCGTACTCTTTTGTTTTCGGAAGAACGTGTTCAGTAGTTTGAGATTATTTCTCACTGCAAATGCAACCAGTGTATCGCCTCGACAGTTGAGAGTGTCTATTCCAGAATTTCCCACTGATTTTTCTCCTTCGCTCTTTGCACGTATTTTTACGTTAGTCTTCCATTACAATTGTGAACTGTGCGGTTCTGTTATTTATTTCTGACTCGAAGTCTTTGTAGAAACTATCTACGGTCTGGTATCTAGCCTGGTAACAAGATGTGGGTGCATAGGCTTGTATTATCTTTAATCTGTCCCGCGTGTTAAGCTTGACCACGACGACTCCAACCCTTTCGTTAACACTCAAGAATTCTTCCAGATTTCTTGCTATCTCCTGTGGATCAAAAATCCTACCCTGTGCTCTTTCTTTTTTGTGAGGCGCCCGATAGCACAGAATATGCCCGCTAGGTCAGTTCTATGCAACCTTCTCCTTTTCTTCTAACCTCACCTAGCCCAATAATATCCAAACTAACGGCTTTGATTTCCACTAATAGTACAGCTATGCTACCCTCGGCAGAGAGGGTTCATGCGTTGAACGTTGCCTTGCCAAGTTGAAGTTTCATAGGCGGCCTGTCCAGACCCAGGGATTCTCAGCACCCTCCGCTGTATCACTTGCCTGACCGCCGCAGTGGTCAGGTGTTCTACAGCTGCTGGGGACTGAGGGCTGAGATTTGGGTTGGTCACTCATGAGCGGGTTGGGCTAACTACTACACCGGGGTGGCCAGGTCCTTCTCTGGTAAGGGAAGTGCTGTTTGTGTCCCCAAGAGCCTTCCTAGCATGGTTGAACCTTTCCAGTGTAGCCTCCAAGGTATCTGGGATGGTGTTTTTATTCCGGACAAGGCAGCACTCCTTACCACCGTGTTATGTTACTTTGCAATGCCGCACATTAGGTTTATTAGCAAATTCATCACTTGCGGAAAAAGTTAGCACTTCTGTGCGGGCACATGCTCATAGGATTCATACCTTCACACAAGGCGAAGTGACAAGTCTTCGGATTAGACTGTTCGAAGCTTCGACATTGAAGTCGCGACTCTTCAACGGTGCAGAGCGCATAGGCACGACGACACGAGGACGATCGAAGTCAGGGACTTATGCTATGACGTGTCTTTCTCATTCCGAACAAGTGTTGCGACGATACGATGAACGCTGGAGTTTTTTTTTTTTTGGTCAAAGTTGGCCAATCTCACTAAGTGGGTGTGCTTGGTTCGACGAACGTGCAGCCGAAGCACGCGTGCATGAGCGCTCAGCATTTACTTGGTATTTTTAGCACTGCGGACACCATACAAAAACGATTTGTTCAACAGCTTGGATGCTAATATTGTTACGGGGCGCAGGACATGAACCATGAAATGTGGACGATATGTTTCACACTATTTACACAGCGGCTATCACCGAGCGCGCACCGGCCGCGCGACCGTCACTCCGTCGTCGTCGTCGTAGATGGTTGGACATCGGGAATTATCCACTTGTTCGTAACATCACCCCCCGGCCAAAGACGGCCGTCCCGGTCGCGCTCGGTCACCGTGAATGGATGGGTGCGATGAAGATGAGATGCGATGCGTATTAACACTGAAGTCTTTTCCACGGCGAATGAAGATGGCGGTATCCCATGACGACTCGTCCCCGAACATCGACCCCCACAAGGCCACGACGAACCGATGAGGGTGCCGGGAACCACGCCGGACGAAAAGGCTGGCGACACGGCATGGGCGACACGTCTTGGCTGGTCACATGTCGTCAGGTCTCGGTTCTTGATCGGCTTCTCACGGGCTGGGGACACGGGACGGGGGCATGGTCATGTGCTGATCGTGGCGGGGCTGGGGCTGCCCGACACGGCCTGCGTACCCTCCATATGTTTTGAACAATATGTTTTCAATATCCCACTTCTCCGCAGCGGGATATTGAAAACATATTGTTACGAACAAGTGGACAATTCCCGATGTCCCACGATCGACGACGACGAGGAGGTGGCTGACGCGCAGCCGGAGCGAGCTCGGTGATAGCCGCCATGTAAATAGTGTAAAATACATCGTCCGCATCTCATTGTTCATGTCCTACGCCAAGACGGCTCAACAGCTGGCTAGAGTAGTAAGAAGGATTACAAGAGCTAGGAAGGGCATAAGAGAGGAGGACACCCTCCGCCTTGTTCAAGCCCTCATAATGAGACGTATTGCATATAGCCTCCCCTTCCACCGGATGGATCACAAACAAGAGGAAAGGGCCGATGCAATAATAAGAACAGCTCACAAGACCGCTCTAGGCCTACCAATTTACACATCCAACGAAAAAATTCCTGAAGCTCGGCGTACACGAACACCTTCAGAGAAATAAGACTACGCTATTAGATGCCCAGAAAGAACGCCTCCTCAAAACCAGAACGGGCAGAGAAATTTCAGAAGATCTGGACAGGAGGTTCATGCAGCCTTCATTAATAGGATGGTCGATTTAACACCCGCTCAAAGACACTGTATCAAGACCTCTCCAATTCCCAAGAAAATGGACCCCACTCACAATAAGGGCAGAAGATTGGCAAGAACTCGCTACATCCGAAAAACATATCAGGACAATACAAACGCAATCTACACCGATGCGGCCGTAAACAAGCAAAGCAATTCATCAGCCTTAGCTACCAAACGACATGGGAAGATGCTGATATCATCATTACACAACAACTAAATATTGAAGAAGCAGAAACTGCTGCCGTCACACTAGCAATCAGATGGGCTGAATTCAAGAATAAGGACTCAATAATTATCACTGGACTCGATCTAGGGCCATAAGAAACTAATCTGCGGCATCGTCCCAAGGAATGCTGAAAGACTCTCTCCAAAAATTCCAAAACAGAACCACACACTTGTCTGGACTCCCGCCCATACAGGGGCTAGAGGGTAACGAGGCGCCGATTCTCTTGCGAGGACTACCATACACCGCAGAGACCCGGAACATTCGTACGCCCTCCCTGCTTACTGCCAAGGCACAGACAAATTAACATCCTATAGGCCTTCACCGAAGATCATGCCTACGCCACACCCCAGCTCGTAACTGCTGAAGAAGCGAGAAATCTTAGAAAATGCAGACGAACACCTACTTACTTAAGTTCAGACTATCACTTATGTTCCCAGAAAAAGTATAATGAGGACTGTAACAATGTCACCAGAAGGCCGATTTATTCCATACAGTCTGGAATTGGCCCAATTACTTGGGACAAAAATAGCCACGAAACCTCATTAAGTCCTGCCCTGTCCAGCTCGGACCCTGCACAGCAGCTCGCTGCTTATGGGCCAGGGATGGCCAAATAGCTGGGGTCCTGGAAAACCCTTGATAACCAAATAAAGTTTATTACTACGAATCCGATAATCCGCGAAGTTATTCCTGTTGAAAGGACCCTACAGTATTGTCGATAAAAACTTTCGCTGTGTCCTTCGTGTCTGGAAGCACTGCAAAAGATAACGTTATCACCGGCGCAGAACGGCGCTGCATGCTCGTTGCAGCAGATACGTCTTCCAGCTTCTGCTTTGCTTTAATGGAGTTTTATTTAGAGTGGTTATAGAAGGCGTTTATTGGTGCAAAAGAGAGGAAGCTGGCCAAAAATTAGCAACATCGATCGAATGACGTCGCTTAAGCCGGCAAAAAATACCCAGACCGAGAAATACAGACAAATATTTTGTGCAAGTTTCCAAGTTCCCTGATGGGCGTAAAGAAATAATATCAGGCTGGCATACTTGGTGACCTTCTTTATCCAAGCACTGGGCACGCTTGTTCACTATGGTTTAAAAGCACTTCAGATTAAAAAAGAAGGAAAGAGGTGTTGCAGGCTTTCTTTAGAGTAACGTAACATGCATCAGCCCGTTTTTCCTAAAATATATCAAATATTATGGCATAAATGCCGGCCGTCTCTCAGGGGAAGTTCTAAACTTTGTCTGGGGCTCAAGAGTTATTGCGTTCCCGAGGCTGTACAGAGGCTGAAAGCGCCAGCGGCGCCGAGTTGTTTAAAAGCCGCCGTCGAGTTAGTTGCCTGCGGGTTGCCCAGCTTTCACGCCAGACCGGAAACAAAAAGAAAATAGAAACAGCTGCCAAAACTGGAGCGTTCTTGGATGCCTCATTTCCGGTTGTGAGTTTTCCAACGCATGTGCAACAGAAGGGTAGGGGAAAAAACTGAAGTGGAGGGAAGTGAGACATCCATGCGGTTATTTTGGCGCCACTGTGTTTTCTTGACTCCAGCAGCAAAATAATCTGCTTTAGGCGTGAAGAAGAAAAAAAAGATACGAGTATGAATGAAAACCGAACAACCTCCGAGGCGTGGATTTCTGCAGGTTCTCACACTACACACGACTGAAGATAGTACACAGTAGGTGTGACTAACCAGCAAAGAAAGCGAATAAAAAAAAATACAGAGCTGGGAAATTGAGACAAGTCTTTCCCCGTCTGAAGCCAGACAGGCTTGATCGGGCGAACGAGGTCGAATAGCTGGCTCTCGCTTCACAAATACCGCACGCTTGACTTGTTCAGTCGCCACGAGTTTGCGGAGTCGGGTGTTTTGTTAGTCGCCGGCCATGTTTGCGACGCAGCCTCCGTCAGCCTCCAAAAGCAGCGGCCGTGGTAGCCGAAGAAAGAAGAAGAACCAAGGCGCGAATAAAAGGGAAACTGGAGCGGGGCGTCTGCTCCGTATAACCTTTTCAAGAAAACTGGCCCACTCGGCCAGACGGGAAATGGAACGCGCCCGATAGTGTGGCGACGGCGTATATATACCGCAGCCGCTGAAAAAGTCACAATGAAGGTGTGATTGACGGGGCGGACTACGGAAACTCGTCAATTCGCATAGCCGCTTGAACCGCTTGTACGGAATAGACGCAGTCATGTCGAGCCCCGAACCATGCAGCATTCCCAGCGTTTTCGTTTTTTTCCTGTTTACCGTTTGCACGGGGAACTTTGAGCGCCCACTCCAGGTATGTTTTAAGCAGGTTGCAGAGTAACCAGCGGCAGCACTTGTGATGGCGAACTCCTACGCGCTACCTTTTGTTTTAAGTGCGAATGCACTTTATAAGCGACCCTGAATTCCGTTGGACCGCCGTCCGTCCACATAGCAACAGCTGCGGGTGCGCGCGCTCCTCGTCTTCCTTGGCAACGGGGGGAGATGGCACATACCCACATGGGGGATTGGCCAGGAATCTCCTCGTCTTCCTTGGCAACGGGGGGAGATGGGCGCGCGCTGCCTGGCCGCTGACATGGCACATACCCACGTGGGGGATTGGCCAGGAATCGGGCGTGAGAAGGGCTAATGCACCCGCTTAAAGGAGTAGGAATCTGAGAAGGGCTACACCCGAAAGGAGTTGACACGAAATCAAAGCTGAGATCCGCTCTAGCAATCAAGTACAACGACAACACAAATAGGTGTCTGTGAATAAATGCAGGAATCTGAGAAGGGCTAATGCTTTCTTTGATCTCTCTTTCGAACATTACCGAACCGCGCAAATTCAACTCGTGCATTCGCACTTTCACATTCTTCCCCTCGGGAAATGCGGGGAAATTTTTAAGCCCACAGGAGACACACTATGCTTTGTTTATTTATTTCTTGCTACGCTCATGGTAATACATCACAGAGGGGTGTGGGCTTAGGGAAAAAAGCATGAAAACAGGCAGCTGTTTCAAACCAAAAAGCCAAGAAGACTCAAGCACTGCACATGCAAAAACAACACATTTCTACATAAATAGACATTTGTGCACGTATATACATTTCGGGAGTAACTCACTAGTATCAAGGGTAAGAAATTGTTTGCACTAAACAAAAATTATTCAAGTAATACTGCAAAATGCAGAACAGCACAAACTGATATTGTCACGGAACACCTATGTGGACAATGCCACATAGCGCCATAACCGAACTGATCAACGAAACTCTTGTACAGCACTTCACCGTCGCCCAACCTGCCACCACGTAACCGGTTTCAGTCCCAACTTCACCCGACGGTCTCCCTGGCTCTCGAGATTCTCCAGGATTGACTCCGACGAAGATCTCCGGCGCTTCTCCGAAAGCTGGACGCTGCCTCGTGGGGTATGCGGTGGTCACAGCTGTTCCGGGGCCGGTGCTCATCGCGACTATCACCATCATTAGTGGCGGCAAGAACTTCATTGTACATGTTCTCATCGCATTGCTCATCCGCGTCGCCACCCTGTCTTTGCCCTGGCCTCGACCGGGACGGTCATTCACCGCCGGGGGGGGGGGGGGGGTAATGTCAGGGAACACCTATGTGGACAATGCCACATAGCACCATACCCGTCATCGAAGACGACGAAGAGGATGCGGCTGGCCCGAGCGATCATGGCCGCTTGTAAATAGATCGCATCGCTCTGCGGCAACATCTTGTAAATACAGCACTTCACCGTCGCCCATGGTTCGCCTCGTCATTGTCCTGCCACCACGTAACAATATTGTTGATTTCAACAATGTTTCGTGGAAGGTGGTTCCAGTCATTGGATGTACGTACGCGGGATGAATGAATGAAAAAAAAAGCCTTAGTAGTAGAACTGATGACGCCGACTTTGCTCGTGTGATCCCGACGCGATGACACATATGCGAGCAAGATCATCAAACAATATCGTAAAGTTCATGAAAAAAGAATGAAATATGCAGAGACGTGCGATGTTGCGACATGAACCTAGTAGTGGAAGGCCAAATTATTTTTCATTGTGGCTACGCTCAGTGCTCGGTGGTAGTTCTCAGTGCTCGGTGGTAGGAACTCAGTGCTCGGTGGTAGTTTGAGTATATAAAACGCGCCGAGTTATTCTGAACCATTTCCAGCAAATGAGTAAGCGTTTCCACGGAAGGGCCCAATGCAGATGAGGCGTATTCAAGTCGCCACCGTATGATGCTTTTGTAAACATGAAGTTTGACGGAGGACGGGGGCGGAGTGAAAGTTACGTTTCAAATAACCAAGCGTGCGGTTACCTTTGTTCGTGATGAATTCGATGTGCATTTTCCATGATAGGTCGGATGTAATATGAAGATTTAAATATTTGTAAGATTAAACCGATTGCACAGGGGTTCCGTTCAAGTGATAAGAACACGCGTAAGTAGCACCAGTCTATATTCGCATACTCGCTGTCGTCGGGAGCGCCTACAGTTGCAGGGGATGTGGTAAGACTTTTAGTAACAAATATTGAGGTCGCAGGTCATGCATGCGTGGGAAGAATAAAAATAATAAATAAAAGGTACGACGAGTTCAAGTTGTGAAGGGTTCAGTTATCGTTCCTCTGGAGTGTTCAGCGTAGCCCTTCGGAGGCCCACAGATAGAAGGTAGGGCTCGAAAAATTTGGCAGGGCATAGCGCTACGTCGAACGCGGCAGACCACCTCTGAGGGGGAATTCAGCTTTATCTCGTAGAGTAACGTTGTCGAGTGTCCGAGTTAGTGCGGGTCTGTAAGGGTAGTATTATGACGCGAAGTGAGACTCTGGAGAATTCTGTATGGTGTAAATTTAGGGCAGCGCTATGCAAGGTGTTTGATGAGCTGGTGTGGGACACCTGGTTGCTAAAATCTTCCTGTTTACAAAATACTGCAGCCACATGCGAGGACCAAGCCGGAGAGGGGCACAAAAATACAAGCGAGAGAGAGAGAAGAAACTTTTAATAAAGCAAACGGTGGTGTTTGAGCCGTCACTCGGTGGGGTGGGTTCGCCTCAGTCCAAATACCTTGGGCCTTGGCTGTAGTCCTGGCACGGGTGACCAGAAAGATCTGATCAGCATGACGGGAGCTGGTCAGCAGGCCTTCCCACTGCTCTGTGGAAGGTCTGGGATTAGGGGTTAGCGATGGGGTGTTTTGACAGGCCAACACCATGTTGTAGGTACTATTAAGAGAGGGGCAGAATTGACAGGTGAGTGTGTATTGGGTACGGGAGATAGCGTAGAGGATGGGTGCGTTCTAATAGGTGTTTGTTTGTAATCGACGCCAGATGACTGCTTCCTCCTTGGTTAGTTGAAGGTGAGGTTTAGGCAAAGTGAGGCAAAGGTTGCGATAATGGTGCAGGATATCGTGGTCAAAAGTACAAGAAAACACATTTTTTCATCTACGACAACAAGGAAAAATGGAAAAAAAAATGTGAGCAACATTATTGCATACAAACAGGACAATCACAAACGCCATACTAAAGCACAGCCTTATAGTAAAGGGAGGCATTGGGGCACAAATAATAAGAAACGGTCTGTATTCTTGCACCGATACAGCAAACTAATGACATTAGGGTGAGGAACGTGAAGACTAAGATTTTATAGGTTTAGGAAATTTTCAATGTACATTTATGTCAACATTTAGGTGTAAATTTCAGTTCACTTCAGCCTCAGTATATTATTCTTAACAGAATATACAATGTGTGCAAAACAATGTACGTCGCGGGTGTGTACGAAGCATTAGTGAATAAATTCTTTATGTTAAATTCGGTGGCGCAGTAAAGCGTTGCAAGGGGTGTAATATGATCCACTATGCATACTGGCTAGCGGGTGCGCTGTTAAGTAGGCCAGCTGTTAAAAAAAAAGAAGAGGGTATTTTCGCGTCAAAGCTGCACGCGTACCGTGGTGGAAGGCTACGGATTTATTTAACCATTTATAACGCGCACCGAAATCTCGGCCACGGGGAATTTTTATTTTCCAACAGCCACTCAACCAGCGCGGCAGGTGACAGGCTGTTAAATCGACACGCCCTTTCGAATACGCTCGTTAAAACCATACCTTTTGTAACTACGGCCCTATCGCCGTAGGAGCCGATAAATGTATGCATATTATTCGCAAGCACGGGAGGTTTACTCTGAAACGGTTGTTCATGAACTGCCTTTTTTTCCCATCTCAGTACCAACGTTATACGGCTTGCAGGTGTGGGTTCGATGTGCTTGGGTGTAGATTTTGAAATGTTTAGTTACGACTTCAGCCGCAAACTCTAACCAACTAGAGAACAGCCATTTCTGCAACTTCGGCATTACCCCATCCAGCAATCCACGGTGCTTTCTGCACAGGAGAGGCGGCCGTGCCACTCCAATCTCATATTAGTCTGACTTATGGAGACGAAACCACGCAAATGCTGTCCGACTAAACAGGTTATGAGCACCTGACCCAACTGCCCGATTCCTCGCAAGAAAACGAGACGGAATCGAAGAACGCGTATTAAAACGAATGGCGGCTAATGCGCGAACATGACTTCGCACTAGGCCACGTCGCGGCGCGCCGGGCCTTGCCCGCGTGCCGTGATACGGGCCCTCGGCTACGTGCGCGCGCATTTCATTAAGAACGGCCCCAAGTGTAAATAGAAGGAAGGCACACGTATAATCGCCATCCCTCGCGAGCCCGAGCATCCGGGCACGGGAGACAGGGCGCGATGCCTTTTTAGTTGGTCGGCCGTGAGACGTGCTGGCGGGTTTGATTAAACCAGCCCTAATTGGCGATACGTGTCGAGTCAGAACGACCCACGTGGTCGTAAACAGGGCGGCTTGCGGCGTTGGGAAAGCGCCGAGAGTGACGGTTTCGGGCGTATCCTGGTGTTGTTTCGCGTATCCCTTTTTTTGGTCGTTCATTTTTCTTGCGAGAGTCCTGAACCAAAGCCGATTAACATGTAGGGCGGTTTGACTTGTCGTATACGGCGGAGTTTTAATTTCGGTGGCGTTTGAGGGTTCGCTGCGTGGCAACGGCTTAAACTTCCTGGCTAAATGCACTGCGTGAAAGACGAGATTAAGTTAAGGCGATGCGTGGAATGTCGAAATATGCAAATGAAATTTACCGGCACACGTGTGCCATTGAACGAATGGTGCGAATGGGAACGATGACGATATGTTGCTGAGGACTGAAGGACATGAAAAGTAAAGAACGTGAGGAATACCTGTCGAATAAGCCATTTAGGTGTCTCGTAAAAATCTGGGGGGAAATGAACTTTTTTCTACGCAAAAAAAGAGAGAGAAGAAATGGCTGTTCCGACAAGGACAACACTTTCACTGGTGCGGAAACATTACATCGTCGTTTTTGAAATTTACCCACCAATGTGCTCCCCGTCCTAACGCACCTGACTGACGCAAGTTTGGAAACTAATTCTCGTTCCCAGTTCTTTGTTTCTAATGAGACTCGAACTCAGCCTAACTGCTTCCCAGGTTTCATGGGAATGGCGGGCATTGCTGGGTTAAGTAGGATTCCGCGTTGAAAAACAATATCCGAACAGAAATTGATTGCCAAGTAAAATTGATTCGTGCCTGCATTGTGGTTTAACCTTTACAATTTAACCTTGAAGGCGCCGCTGAACCATGTTTCTGGCTCGCGCCACACGTTGTCATTTGTGTTTTGTTATCGTCGCAAACGGCCGTTGATAATCTCTGTTGTTTCTAACCCTATTTCGATTAACCGCGTGTAGACCCTTGTTTTGATGTCATATAAAGTGGCGTATATAATGTTCTCGCTATTTCCTCACCCTTTTACGAACATGTCCAACAGAAACAAACAAACAAACAAACAAGCAAAAAAACAAACAAACAAATGAACGAACGAACGAACGAATGAGCAGACGAATTAACGAATGATTAAATAAATAAATAAATAAATAAATAAATAAATAAATAAATAAATAAATAAATAAATAAATAAATACAATTTATTTTACGAATGTCCACGTCGAAACGGTCGAGTTGTGTTTCCCGCAGTAACTTGCGCTTATTGACTAACGTGGCAGTTTTTAGTTCTATTCATTTCGTCTATTTTAGGTCTTTCGGTTAAGTTACAAATTGCCTATTGCTTGGAATGGTGAATATTGAAGCAGTGTCAATACAAAGTGTGGAACTTTGCGCATAATTTCTGGGTTCTGCAATTAAACATGGGAGGTACGTGCTGGCTTTCCGCACGAGACCTTGAGTACTAAGACAACTAAATCAGATGATGAAAGGCATGCTAAAGCGTGAGAACTGCAATTTAATCACTTCTCCGCAACGTAAGAATCGTGCCGTTGGGACAGTTTTCCGAACGCGCTTCAGCAATGGACTTCTAATTTTCGCCACGTCTCTCGTTAACCTTCGAATCCCTTTACTGCAGTTCCCAATAAACTATTATCTTGGGGTGTCTCTTTACCAGGTCTACGCTTGTGGTGCGTTTTGGTTTCCCTCATTTCCCTCACTTGTCAACTGACTTCCCTCATTGGTGGGCAGAGCGGTGGAGGAGTTCCCTGTCTAGGTATCCGTCCAGGTATTGGTTCATGGAACGAATTGGTTCATTACCACGAATTGTAAACAACGTGGAGTAGCCGTGGCTTGGGCAGCAAGAAATACCGCTCATAGTTGATTACCAATATACTGGGTGTTAATTACGGGTGAGTACCTCTTAGAACGCCGTGCTCTAGCGTCCGCCATTGGAGTCCTGGACTGAGGACCCCACTCATCGAGGCTGCTCTTTGGCTAACAAATTTCAATAAATGTTTTCACCACCACCTAACGTGCGGCCGGCAATTTTGCACTGGACACGAGGCGTAGCACGGAACTCGCGTACAAAATTCGGTAAGCCGTGTATGCGGAGTCATCGCTCGTAGGCGTTTTCCTAGACGAGAGCCTGCTGGATCTTTCACCTAGTCGTAGGGCCGACGGATGTAGTAGCTAGGTGTCGAGGCCGATGGGCCGAAATGTTTGGTCTGGCGTATGGCAGGAGATTCACGCACCCTTCCATATAAGCGTGCCCGATTACTGCTACACGTCCACTTCTTACAGTGCCTATAATGCCACGATGGCGTCGCCAACACATATGCTTACCAAGTCCCGCTAACCACCCACACTCTCAATTTGAACAGTTACTCTAGGCTGAACTTACAAGGTCTCCGTGGTTTTAGGGGCGAAGCCCCTTAGGGGCTCGGGCTGTCCGCGTCTCATGTCGTCGTCGCAACCGTCCTCTCATGTAGTCGCCGTACTAAAAGACCGGGCCACTCGTTTACGCCTCGCATTAGAACATAACGCATACTACAAAAACACCAGGACACTCGTTTACGCCTCGCGCTAGAATGCTTTGTGCTTCACAGACAAGAGATTTTTACAGCAAAACTGTATACCTCTACTCCCCAACGGTTCCCTCTCCGTTGGCAAAAGGCCAAGGCGCCAAGAATACTCTTATACACTGCATGCTTCGCCCCTCCCCGCGTTTCACTTCAGTGGAGATGGCCCGGAATTCTTTTATTTAGAACGGCTCGCAAGGTTGACTGATGGGTGACCTTGTTAAAGCAACTGGTGTTTACTGTGCACCGCGAATGTCACTGAAGTTATCATCAAAAGTAGAATAAAAGCACTCCGTCTGGTCTCTCCCGGGATACCTATTGGAACAAAATAGAATCCACTAAGCTCGCCCTTTCAATAGGTTTTCCGCTTGAATGCTGCAAAGGAACACAAAAACTGTGGCCGACGTTCTCAGTTTTGAAGCAAAACTGGTTCAGTTCAGAGTAAAGTTCAAAGTAAAGTTTGCCGGGCGGTGTCATGTCTCAAGTAGGTGTAGAAGGAATTGTATGGGCTGAAACTGCGACCTATTTTGGGCCGCGCGTCAAACAACAAGACAGCGTGTGCGACGCTGCGCAAACATCCGGCAACCAGTGAAATAACGGCCCTGAGCTGTCAATGGCTGCGCTTGAATCAATGCTTGAGCCTGCTGGGGGACACTGAACAGACAGAATCGATTGTTTCTGATATTTGCGCAGCCTATAAACAGAGTCCTTCAATGCATTGAAGGACTCTGCTATAACCCACGCTGGTTCGCTTTTATTACGGACATGGTTTTTCGCTGCTTACGTGAAGACGCTTAGAGAAGCAGACGCAGTACAGAAACTTAAAGTACAGCATGAAATTGCTTCCTGAAATTACCGGTAGTTACTGAAGCATCAATGCTGCACACATTAATTGCCTGCAGGCAGCAACTGGGTTCTGGCAAAGCCGACTTGCACATGCCACTTTTCACGGGACCTTTTTAAATCGAAGCTTTCAGCCTCCCACTGAGGTCGTCTGTAGTCCACCTAAAACGCAATACAGGAAAGCCAACTATCTCTGACTGTGATGATGATTGTAGATGAAGTGAATAATAATTAAACCGCTTCCCGTGGTTGGAATCGAACATAAGTGACTCACGTTTTAAAGCCGACGTCTATGCGATAGCGCCATTCCAGCACGAACGAATCAGTTTGGATTTGGAGAGGGCGCATGGATGTGCTAAATTAGACAGAAAATGTCCCTCCTCCGTCTAAAGGCGGCGATTTTTGAACGCTAGGGAGAGCCATGGAATGCACGTATCAGTAAAGCACTAGCGAGCACAATCGCAATGTGTGTGAGTGTGAGTGCTTTATTGATACAGAAAGTGGAAATGAAGTGGACTGTGGATATTTTGGACTCATTTGGGAGTTCACCAGCATGCAACCCAGTCCGGGAGAAGGGGAATGAAAGGGGACAGGTGAGAACAAATGGGGACAGAGAAGAAAGAGAGAGAAAGAAAGAGATAAGGAGTGCGTAAGGCTGGCCGGCAGGCATTGGCTACAACCGTTGTATGAGGTTCGTCTCCTCGAGGAAGGCCAGGAGAAGTCGGAATGCTTCCCGCCGGATGGAATGCAGTAGACCGTCCGGATAAAACGGAGAGGGAGAAGCCTGTTTATTGAACAATCAGAGAGCTTTGCCGGTGTTTACAGTCGCCTACATGCTTCGGCGCTGAGGTTTGGGGATGGGGGAAGAAAAGGCCCAAGAAAGAGCTGGACAGGAAAGAAAAAAGAAAAAAAATAGCTGTCGTGGACTAGGCGCGATAACGGACTTACACGCATTTGGTTTTTGTTCTGAGCTTGGCCCACATAATTTGCAATTTTGAAATTAGGTCAATGTCATCCAAATAAGAGAACAGACTCCGTAGAGCTCGGCGGGGGGACAAATTCATGGTCCTAAAATAATCTTGTGAGTTATTAGTCTCTGTTGTAGACGTCCAATGTTTTCAAAGAGTGTGATCGTAGTTCCATGTCGGCGGCATAATTCAAACAAAATGTGTTCAACTATTTCGACACAAGTTTTCACAGTGAGGATTGGCGGCGCTCAAGGCGAAATAGGTTACTATTTGTGTATGCACAGTTCAAGCCGTAGACGATGATATAGCGTTTCCAGGTTACGAGGGAGCTGTTCGGGACACTCGATTTAATTCTGGGTCAATAAAGTGCAAAATTCAGCGGGCATTTGCAAGTTACTCCATAGACGGGATACTTTGTGTGTGTGGTAGGGTGGTGTCATGTGGGCTGCTATCTTCTGGGTTGGTTTGTTTGGTGTTGGGCTTGATTCTGGAAAGCTTCGTGTTCCCCAATCGCTGTCGTTTTGACAGTTGGGTTAATTTTACTGCCTTAATAATCTTGTAAAGGCGTAAGCGGAAGCTGTTGTAATCGACGAAAGCTTGCGCCCGGCTCTTCCCATTTCACTGGTTTTTTACTCGAAAAAAATATAGAAAAACAACTGTAATAATACGCCATGCCTTCCAGTCTTTTCGAGTAATAAGCCCCTGCAATGCTGACAAGATAAACCCGTGGTTTTTGGCACGAAGAAATGGTGTCTTGGGGTGTCAAAAAAAGCTTTATATCTCTACACGCTGTATAAACTAACTCGATAAGCAGGGCGAAATGAGTCATCACGTTCTAGCTCAGTGATCAAGCGACACGTTGGACGGGATCGGGAACTCACTTTCACGTTAACTATCTCCCACGTCACCACATCAACGGCGCTCCTTGCTTGGAGCGTGCTAGAAACAAGTCGCCAAGACATGAGCCGTGAACTGCTGCCGCCGTAAAACTAAGAAAACCGCAGAGAGCCGGCGAGTGGCGCGGCAGTCATGAGCGCTTCTTTTCCGAAAGTGCGGTTGGACTCGTAAACCCCATAATTACCAAGTTGGCGGTTGGGATGAACGCTTAACGCACATATAAGCTGCCATCCTGGTGCTGAAGCACGAACAATGAACAGTCGAGGGAGGATGAATGTCTGCGACAAAAAAGCAAATGCGGATGGGCATGACATGGAGGGCTCTGGCAAAAACTGTCCTGCGCAGGACACCACAGGACGACAGCGCCGATTTCAGAGGGCTATAGGGATGCCCGGCGCAATGAAACGCACTCCCTTTATGCATAAAAATTCACAGGAGAAAAGGGTTGAAGTTGCAAGAAGGTGAAATAGAAAATTATAATTCTAAAAATATTAAAAATCATATATAAAACGCCACAACAGAGAAAAAAAATCAAGGGAGACAGTAAACGTGCAGTAACAAGAACACGTACAATAGACCATTGATATAACATAAATATTTCAAAATACTATGAAATACACAAGAAAATATCGCAGACAGTTCGCTGGTATAACCACAGAATATTATGAGTGCGTAGCATGCATTTATGCCAACAGAGCGCTATCTAATACGCCACGTTAAGCATGTGTTGCTCTGTAAGCATTTAACATCATACGCCTCAGAGTGCGCACTCAGGATTGAGAACACGCACAGATTCGTTGTGGTCGGCTCTGCTAGTGTTTGCGCCAGAAGAATTTGATCAATTGTCAGCTTGATTGTACTTCTTGACTGACTGCAGGTGCTGAGTTGATTAGCCGGCTTATAAACAGTTGGTTAATATACCACCGCGGATACGTGTCACGGTCGGCGAGCTTGATTTCAGTTGCGTAGGTCATCTGCGCTTGTGAGGGTAAGATGCGGGCGCGTATGCTTCACCATCGTCAGTTTGCCCACCTGTCTTTTCTTTTATCGTCTCCGTTACTGTGACTAGGAGCCTCCACCAAAAGCCCTTGTTAGGTTTATCATTAGGTTTTAACTTTTGGCAGCTAACTACCTGCCAGGGAACGTCGAGCTCATTGTGCGTCAAGCTGCGTGTAGTGTTTGACGACGTTAGGCCTAAAAGCGAAACGTTAGGCGTACTCTAGGCCGGCGCATACCAGCGTGCTTCCTTCCCTTGCGCCTTCAGAAGTTCTGGTGACCCCTTCGCAACGGTTGTGAGGTTGCTAAGGCTTCATCTTACATCGAAAAAACTCAAGGTGGTAGGGTAGAAGTGCTTTCGCACTAAAACAAGTAAAGAAACCAGTGGGAGCGTGAGCTGGCCAGCTCACGGTGCGAAGGCCAGGAGCGCCGCATCGCTCGCACCCAGGCTCCTGCGCTGGCTCGCAGCTCACTGGACTAAGAAAGCTACCCAATTTTTTGCTCAATAAATTGAACTTTGAGGGGCGAAGCACCTTAGGGGCTCGGTCTTCCGGCGTCTCATGTCGTCGTCGTCGTTCGTCGTCGCATTTTCATGTGGTCATGGTACTAAAACCCCGGGACACTTATTTTCCAACGCCACGCGTTTCATTTCAATGGGCAAAAACGCGTGCTAAAAGAACCCACCGGGACACTCGTTTTTCTTTCGCACTTGCTTGTTTGCTTCTATTTCGCTCTGTACTCGCTTGAATTTTGCAATTTGCAGTTCTCCGTTTCGAATGTAACTTCTCCGCCTTCGTAATTGTGATGCCGCGTATATCAGCGCACGCCATGTGGCAAGAGAGAGACTTACAATCTTCGAATACACTTAAGCACTGCCTGCTTCGCCCCTCCCCAGATTTCACGTTAGTGGAGATGGCCCGGTTCTTTTTTGAACGGCGTGCTAGTTTGGTGGCGACCGCGTACTAAAAGAACACACCGGGACACTCGTTTTCCAACGCCTCGCGCTAGAACACTTCGTGCTTAAAACACAGGCCTTTTTATTCGCAGACACAAAAAATACCTAGAACCCGATCAATATAAGGTTCCCTTAAAAAGCGAAAGCTGATGTAAATAGTCCAGTTCACTTAAAATGACGAGCTTAAGCCTAAACAATTGTGGGTGTAGCAAACCCAGAACACGTTAAGTTGGCGACAAAGATTGATGCTGACGCTAAATAAAATTTGCGTAAATAGCGTAACAGAAAGGGCGAAACAGGTTGTTCTTAAAGGTACCATGCATCACTTCCGTCGTGCCTGGAAGCTCTTTGAAAGCAATCTTTATCGCCAGCACTGACGGCAGTGTGTGATTTTCTCGCCGGAGCAGATACGTCTTTGAGCTTCTGCTTCGCTTTTGTGGCGGTTTTCTTTAAAGTGGCTATCGAATGCGTTCATTTCTACGACTGAAAGGAAGCCCTTTAATAACTGTTATGTAGCTCGAGTGACGTCACTCGAGTGCCCAAAACATTATATAATCCGGGAAAGACAAAAATACTTTTTCCTCCTTCTCATCCCTAATAAGGCAGCCGGCAACGTAAATACATAATTGGTAGGATTTCATTGGCACTGCGGTCTGAGATTTCGGCCGTATTTTATAATTATCGTTTATTTTATTTTTTTCAGTGGAGTAAACAGCAAAACAAGATAAGGGAGCAAAGCAGGCATGCACCAGAAATGGCTCTATCTGTCGCTTGAACTTTAATGAAAAGTTATCCTGGCACGGAAACGATCACGGATCGTTTCCGTGCCAGGTAACCAGAGTTACTCAATAGGTAACAGTAACAAAACCCTTTTTTGCTTGCAGCTTCAAGAATGTTAGAGGACTGCGAAAAGGGCTACTGTCGGCCCTTGCGTCGAGTATCTTGTGGTGTTAAATAAACATACTTTCCTGGCGCTAAATTTAATTGTCTCCTTAATGGATGAAATGCGCGCCTTTTTTTTTTTTCAGGTATACGCTCAGCCGAAGAAATGCAGCAGGCGAGAACGTCTCTATTGAAAGTGCACTGACCCCATTTTTTTTTATCGTTTCAAGCCTAATTGAGTAAAATTGACCACGTTATATTTGCTAACCCAACGAGCCTTCTGCTAACAGTTTCTAACTTTTAAGCAGATTTTGCTGATTATTTCGTTTCCCTAGTATTCATAAGCTGATTATTAATGACCCTGCGTTCTACACAGATGGTGGGAGCGCTACGCTGAAAAATGGCGACGACGCTTTTCAGAGTCTCTTTGCATACAACAATTCGGCCGCAAAACATTAAACGTATGTTTCTGTGCCAAGGACCATTAATTAAATTTTGTGCAGCTACTTTTGTTCCTTTCTGGAGAGACCCTTTCAGCCAACATTTCCATCGTTGGGAAGGTTCGTTTATAAGTATTTATTTTTGTTTTTAGAATTGAAGGATGCTGGGGAGCTTGCGAGTTGCCTCTCATCGGGTTTCAGCCGAGCCTTTCAAGCTTGACGAAAGAAAAATGGCCCACGGCTTATGCCACGCTTGGGCCTAGAAGAGTGATCGCCTCGGCGCCGTTTGGAGGAATTACGCGCCCACGCCGCGGCGTTGATGAAAAGCACCAAGCTTGGAAACAATGTCTCGCGGCGTCAATATTTGGCAGGGAGCCGGTTCACGTGTGTAAATAAGGCTTTCTATAGGCGTCTGACCGGTGGTAAACATGCCCGCCTGACTGGCGCTCTTCTGTATCACAGCCACATGGTTGTGTAACGGAGGCTGTTTGTGCTCGAATTTTCTTCCTAGGGCCTGTATTTGTCTACACGTGCATAACAGTGTGTGTGCGCCTGTTTGTGGGTCTTTGTTTGCGAGTGCCTGCATGGGCTTTCTGCCCGCCTTTCATAAGAGTTAATCTGAATGTGTGTGCGTGCGGGCGTGCGTGCGTGCAGGCGTGTGTTCGTGTGTGTGTAAGCGCGCGCGCGTGCGTGTGTGTGTGCGTGTGTGTTCTGCATTTCTGTTTGATGTTGATATTTATTTTTATCTATAAGTTATGTTTTCAGTGCAGCGCGCACGCAGAAGTCAAGGCATAATCAAAGGGAGATAAGTAAACCCTCTAGCAGGCATTCTTGTGCATGATGGATCGATTTTGGTTTAAGGGTAGGTTACGGTGGATTCATCCTGTCTGGCCCGTTTTTGAGGGTGTTTTTTATGTTACTTGAGATATGCCAAAGTTAGATATAATCCCACAGGCTCAAGCCGTGCGTGGTTAATAGCAGCCGCGGTTGTGTTAATGTTAAGCGCTGGGAAGGTAAACGGAGAAAACCGAGCAGGCATACACAATTCCAGTATTGTTCGGGAAACCTTGCATGAACTTCGTACACCTTCAGCCCCGGGAGAAGACAGGGTTACCAATGAAATTTTACGCAATTTAGATTGCGCCTCCATAGCCTACTTAGTTGGGGTATTCAATTACCATTGGAAGGAGGGCACGCTCCCTAAAGAGTTTCGCCATGCGAACGTTACATTTATACCAAAGCCGGGCAAGCCACTATGTCTGAAAAATTTAAGACCCATCTCGCTAACCTCATGTATTGGCAAATTACCAGAACGGGTAATTCTAGCTAGGTTAAATCGTTTAATCGAAAACACGCAATCTCTGTCCCCCAATATGTACGGCTTTCGAGCAGGGCTTTCCACAAATGATATGCACTTGAGGCTGCATCATGATATTCTAGATAACCCACCCATAGCGGATGCCACAGGTGTTTTAACCCTAGATTTAACCAAAGCCTTCGACAGAGTTACCCGCGATGCTATCCTGAGAGGTCTGTAAGGCATAGGACCAGGAGCTCGAGTATATAACTACGTGCGCGCGTTCCTCACACAAAGGTCGGCCACACTCCGATTGGTAAATCTCACACTGCCCGATATACAGCTTCCATCGTGCGGTACCCCTCAGGGATCCGTGATTTCCCCGTTGCTCTTTAACCTAGCAGTGGCTCATATACCAATCGCCTTAGATCAGATACCGGAAATGCATTACACCCTTTACGCGGATGACATAACGCTGTGGGTAAAGGGAGGTAGTGATGCTCAACTTGAAGCCACCCTACAGGCTGGAGCAACAGCCGTAGAAGAAGGCGCGGCCTTGGCTGGACTTCACTGTTCACCAGCCAAACCGGAACTATTAGTCTTTCCACCCAAGAAATCTAGAGCACCACGGGACCCCTCAATCACGATACAGCTGGGGGGTACACCCGTACAACGGGTAATGCAAATAAACATACTTGGACTGCCTCTACAACAGGACCGACGAAACACAGTGTACATCAGGAAATTATGAGCTCATGTAGCGCAAATAATCGGGCTTCTTACACGAATTGTAGCACGACGACATGGCCTCCAAGAAAAAGATAGGCGAAAACTAATACAACAATTCCTAATAAGTACGATTACATATGCGCTCCCGTATCTTAGCCTCACGGAAACGGAAATTCGGAAAAGTGGATTACCTAATTCGGAGGCTTATCGAGCCGCTCTACAAATACCTCCAGGAGCTTCCACTGCCAGACTGGAGAGCACAGGCGTGTACAATACGGCCACAGAGCTAATTGAAGGACATCGCACAGGGCAGCTTGGCCGCCTGACGCGCAGTGCAGCCGGTAGAGCCCTCCTAGACAGCCTGCGCATTGGCTACCTACAAGAGCCCGAGATAAAATCACTCATCGGAACTGTGACTAGAGAGAACATCATTATTCGGCCCCTTCCTCGAAACATGCACCCCCAATATCATTCCCAAAGAAGGGCGTCAACGAGCCCGTGCATTAACAGCAAGAATACCCCATTGACCCAGGCACACTGTATGTTGATGCAGCGGAGTATCGTCATGTGGACGCTTTTGCCCTGGCAGTCATAAACTCACCCGATTCTCCCCCACTCACGACCCTCACCATCCGAACCCGTCATCCCTCAAGTGGCGGAAGAGGCGGCGATAGCACTTGCACTCACACATAGGCCAACACCCCGATTCATATTCTCAGATTCGAAAGCGGCAGTTCTAAATAATGCCAAAGGCTAGATCTCGCCTCAGGCCCACCAAATTCTTAATCAAAAACCACCTACTGATCCTGTAGAATTGATCTGGTTCCCTGCCCACGGGGTATTGGAGGAAATGAAGTGGCACACACCGCAGCCCGAGCTCTCGTCTCCCGGACCTGTGATGCCAGCACTGCCTCTCATGGAGCCAGATCAACCCGTGATAATTTACTCACGTAAACATTACCAGCCTCTCCCGCCACAAATACCCTCCCGTCCACCCATCAGTATCAGTGGACAGCTTCAAACTGAATCCTCCCCTGTTTAGCCGTACTTCATCACATTCACCCCTCACTGTACCCCACAGCACTGCGGAGAACGGGTCACATTACATCACCATATGTGGGTCTGCAAGTACGACCCCTTCTCCTCTCATCACCTCCCTCGACCAGTGGGAACCATGCACTGGGATGCTCAAGCCTGGATCTCCAGAAGTCACTCACACGTCGAGCAGCCACAGTCGCCGAAGCTCTACGGTCTTCGGCCACCAAGCTGCGCTAACCCTTGGTTAAATAAAGCGTTATCTCTCTCTCTCTCTCCCTCTCTCTCTCCAGAAAGCGGAATGCGAGGCGGAGCACCATACCGGCGTCAGTCCCAATGGGAAAACTCAGTGCATACTAATGAATGATAAGAAAAGGAGCTGCACAGCCTGTACAACACTTGTCTATAGCACAGCTTTCGTACTTTGAGCGTTCTCCTGCCTCACCCGAGAGGGATTTGAAGAAAACTACTGCGGTGTGATGAAGTCTAAGCTCATCCCTTTTGTTTCCAACATGTTTGTAAAGAGTATGTTTGGGAAGTTTTCAGATGTAACTAGTTGAAGTTGAAATCGCTGTTATAGACAAGCATTTTACCGACTGTACATAAATGATAATGCGGATTTTGTAGTCTGCGTCCGGCCTTAAACTGCCAACATGCTTCCCGTGATATATTTTATGCCATGAGTACCTTGATCGTCAAGTGAGCACGGCACGCTATCCGGGGGGCCAGAGAAGCAGGATGATTTTCCAGCGTGCAAAGAGCTGAAGGAGACGGGTGCGGGTCGCGTGTTACAGTGCAATCCGCGGTTGCTATATGGGAGCACTGCACGCTTGGATTTATCGTGCAATTTGAAATTCGTATATTAAATGTCCGTGGCGCTCCTCTGATGAAGGCGCATCGGGCATTAATGTGGGGCCTCCTTCGAGAAAAAAAAAAAAAAAAAAACACTCCATGCTGGGGTTAAGAGCGCAGGGTAAGAGCGCGTACTGTTGCAACACAAACGAGCACTGATCTCTACATTAGATTTTCGACGTGAATAAACGCGCGGCACTTAGTTGCGCGAGCAGCGCTGCGAATCGGGGGAATTTCCCCTTCACAGTAAAGAACAGCCTGATCTGACACACACACATACCCCCCCCCCCCCCCCAAAAAAAAAAAAAAAAAACGGCGGCGAGAATATACTTTTCTTGGTAATTGGGAAAGAAAACAAGAGCAAAAAGAATCTGCCTAAACTCAGAGAATTGTCTACTAACGCGTAGCAATCTTTTGCGGCTTGTCTTCACTTTTAGTTCTTTACAGCCATTTTTTTTGGTTTTTTCTAAGTCCTGTCCGACCAGTTATCTCCATTTATGCTATTATAGCGATTACAGGTGGAACTTACGCGAAATCTCCAATATTTCGGAAATGCAGGGCGTTATACGGTGCCCCATTTTCGTGTAACTTTTTATACACATTTTTATTTTTTTACTTTTTTATAATTTCGTTCAATGAATTATCTCCATTTGCCCTATTATACCGATTACATTTGGAAATTTCGTGAAATCTGCAGTTTTGTGAAAAATGTATGGCGTTGCAGGATCCTGGCTGCAGGAGTACTCGGCAGAGAATGTTACGCGTTAATAAATGCCTGCCCATACTACTGTACTATACCTAAGATAATGCTTTAATTATTTTGTTCATGTCCTCTTGTTATTTCTTGCCTAATCACTAAAGAAAGTATCCTTCGGCTGCTGTAAATGTGTGCACAACAAAATTGCTTAGCAATATGAACAAATTTTTTTCTGGCCGCTTTAAAACAAATATCCTCTGGAAACTTGCGTCTCCTTACGCGCCTTGGAGGCGAAACCCTGGCGATACTTATTAATAACGTCTTTGCTGCAACATTGCATTTGCTCACCCCTCCACCATTCTTTCAGACTTCGCACATGGGCACCTTGTTCGATGCTGCGCAGCCTTGGCAAGACAATGTACAGTCGGAGTCAATTTGAAGGTGATTGCTCGGGTGGCAAATAAACAAGCAGCACCGCCATGTTACGACTTGTAGCAGGGTTGTATCATGCAGAGCCAATGAGGGGAAAAAGGCACTGCTACCTGCATATCCAAAGTTCTGAAAACAGCCCCTGTGTAAGTTGAAAGGCCCGCTAATCGATGCTCCCCTGATCACCCGACTGCAGTTAAATTTCATCTAAGCCAAATTTACTTTGGACCATGGTGTAAGAATATTCTTACACCTTACAGTACGTACCACCAAACGAATTGTGACATGACTGGTGGCCCCGTGAAATGCGTTCTTAATCAGTTATAAGCGTTTGAAATAGCTCTGCCAGCGGATCGGACAAACAGCCATGAAGCGGAAGTGACATTGGTGTCGGCCCTGAGCTTTTCCCTACGGCCAGCCAGGAGAACCGGTCGAGCACCGCTGGACGCGCTTTTCCTATGGCTGCGGCGAGGGCGGATCGTTGCCCGCAGGTTTGCTCCGGCAGGCCGGCCGCTTGCGGTCGCCGGCTGGGCCGGCTGCAACATCACTTCAGCTTGGCCGTAATGGCCGCGCTCTTCTCAGTTTCTGTTTCAAAACTGCGCCTTTCTTGTACTTTTTATGTCACTCGATTCAGCCATACTTACAGCTAGTCTATGTCTGTCATACTTGTCAACATTGTTGATACGCGAAGTCAGTGTTTTTAGGCAGACTTCATCAACTGGAAATAACGGCCACTATTTCATTTTAAGGAGTTACGCCCACTAGACAAAATGCAGTTGAAGCGCCTTTAAAGCGTTCGCATCGAGACCGCCCGGTTGTTGCAGTGGAACCGCGGGGAAATTTAAAAATGAGTTAGTCAAACCTTTGGCGTCTTTACCTGTGGGAGGATCGCACCGCAAGAGGAACAAACATGAGATGTTGAGCAGGGAAAGCGAAGGGAGGCAATGCATTTTGCAAAAGCCGATAAAGGCTATCGTCTTTTGACGCATTTGCACGAAAGGAGCAGATACGCGGCCAATTTTTTTCATGGCCGTTTGCGCCGTAGATACACGTATTTCAGCTGTCATATTTTGTATGCTGAAGTCTTTTTAGGCAGTCTATACGGAAATAACGGTTTCAGGAGGCCGAAATTTTGAGTGCAGTTGGCCTTTAAATCTCTCCCAGCGCACCCCGATCCGCAACAAAGTGATGCCAAAATATGATATGAAATTCAAATTTACTCAAATAAAAGCGGTTTAGAAAGGGTTGTTTGAGTGGGTCCTCCACCGGATGTAGCTGTATCGAACTACCAGAACTGTACGAACTACTTTATTTACGGTTGTTACCAGGAACTGGCCAATTGATTCATTTTTTTCCCTTCTCCTTCTCTTCATACCCCTTTATTCCATACTGACCAGTGGTCGCCCTTTTTCAGCAAAGGTTTTTTACTACTACTACTTCTTTGATTTCATTTCTTCGTCTTTTGGTAGGAAGTTCTTCGGCTGGCTTGTTTCCTGCTACGCCTTGTTTGCGTCGGTTTCTTCGCCTTGATTTCGTCACCCTACTGCGTGAATTACGAGCAGTAAGAAAACTGGCACACGCCACAGCCTCCCTGGAATGTTATTTATTTATTTATCCTTTTCAACGCTATACCTCCTTGCTAAGAGCTCCGCCCGTTGCGTAGCGTCGTCTCATGCCCAGTCACCGCTTGTGCGCTTCTTAAAGTGAAGTTTGCAGAGAGTGCAAGTCCGAGTAGGAGGCAAAGCAGGGTGGAATGGGAATAACGACGACAAATTGCCGATACTGGTGGACAACAAACGGAGTGACAGGCAGCCGATACCGGTGCTGCGAGCGAAGTTTAATTGTGAAAGTTACGTCGCTAGCGCAATTGACGCGGTGGGCGAGCGTGCATGCGGACACGCCGTGTTGAGTGCTCGCAAAGCAGAAACATGGCGTGGGCATCGGGCCGGGCGTGATGTTCACGAGAGAGAGTTGAGGGGCTCACGTATTCCAAAGGGGCTGCCAGTAGATCTTGTATTTTGGTAGATCCAACTTTTCGACTGGCGAGATGACCTTGCACTGCAGCCTGTTTTCCGCGAAATTTTGATGGAGAGTGTTAAGTTCGCGCTCATCAATTAATTAATTAATACCGCACGGCAACTAGAGAACCGTTTGTTAGGTATTGCGTGTTTACCTTTATTGTGTTTGTTTCACGCCGGCCGAGCTGACTTGGGCGCGAGGGGCGTCAGGAGAAACGGCGGAAGCTTCATTTATGTTCGCCGCGCTGTTGTGCTCGCCCTACGAGCGGGCCCGGAGAGGACTTATACAAATGCGTCGGTCACCCCAAAGTAGTTGAACGCGATGTTAGCTTTCGAAGGAGGATTTCCCTTCGTTCGTTTGGAAAACTGGCGGAGGAGGACCATTGACATCTTAACGACCGCGATCACCGCTATGAGAAAGCCCGAAGTGGACGGGAGCTGAAAGTCAAATAAAGGTGTCAAAGGTAGGAAGACGGCACCAGACGTTTGGTCTACCACCGTTACAGTGCTCAAAGCTACTGGGCGAAGTTTCCATTTGCTCCACGTCTGGCCCTGGCGACTCGGCGGTTGGGATGCGTCAATGGGTAGGCGACCAGGCTTTGTTAGGCGCGTGACGTGTGTACAAAGCAAATAAATTTTAGCGGAGCGAGGCACAATTATAGGCGCCCAAGGTACGGACAATACTTCAAGACGAGCCGCCCGAGAGCCGATGGTCGTCGTTAGGTTTGTTTTTAGTTGGTTGGTTTTTATTTGTTTTATATTCGTGTTTTGCGGAACACATACGGGTTTCTGTTTGAATTAGGTAGGTCACGTGACTATTTTGCACCCACCTAGCTTTGTTTGTCACTGTGGCCTAGTGTGGGTTAATAAATTACCCATCCTCACTCTCAAATTGTGACGTCCCTTTTGTGGGCGGAGTTTTGGTGGTAAAACCGCGGAGTTTGATGTTTTAAGGAAGAGAGGAGAGAGGGGAGCCCCGCTGGATGCGGGCCTTGCCCTACCTCTGGTATGCGATCATGAGCCTTGGAAGTTGTAAATGCGTAGTGTAAATAAAGTGTACATTATGTACATCTTGCTGTTGCTTGGAGTAGACCGTCGTCGGCTACGTGCCGTCGGCCAACGAGCCAGCCAGTCATCATTTCTGCGAGCATCTCTTCGATCATCGGCCGACCGATCCACCCGAAGTAGTTCACATCCTCGTGAATTTGAACTGAGCGGGTTACCGCGCTTGTTATGAGAAGGTCGTCATAATAGGGGTTTCAAGTATACATCGCGGCATGTGCAGGTGCGTATAATTTTTTTTGGGGAACGACGCATACATTACATTCTGAGATAAAATCTTTCTCCTCAAAAATGTGTACACCAGTGACATATAGGTGCGATTGCAAACGAACTTGCGCAAATGCATAGCACCCCAACAGTCTTCAATGCTTTTTGACATCAGCCTCTACACCTTGCCCGGAGGGTATATTGAGCGAAATACAGTTGGGACAAACTTCATGACGAATGTAGAGTCTTTATCAAACGTTTCTGCATCATGCCAAATATTTTTAGGCCACAATGAATTCAACGCAGAAGCTTTTCTCTCAAATGGGACCTGAATGTTTAGTAAGAGAAAGCTGGTGAAACCACTTTGTTTCCTTGCTGGTGCAAAATACTTGTGCTTCATTTAAACGTTAAGTTATTTTAGAAGCGTTTGTGATCCCCTAAAAGTGCTTGGCGCAGCTCAGAAACTTCTGGCAAAGGCTGCACATAAGTACGGGCAAGTTTCTTGCGAAATCCTTGCATGCATTCCTAACATTTTATGATAAAAAGAGTACGAGCAACCCGTCTCATTTTTCCGGCGGGGTATGCTCTAGCGATGCTGTTCCGGCAGTGTGACAGATTCGTGTAGATGAGCTGAATACACTTCCTCTCCTCCCCTTACTCCGCTACATTGTACTACCCTCTTCTCTCTCCAGCCTCCTCTCCGCTGTGTCGTCCTGTCAACTTCCGCCGAGGTTTCACTCAGACAACGCCGCCGGGATATTGTGAAACTGCCCTACTGTTACATCAGCAAAGGAACAGCGAAATCAGGTTATTAAAAGGACAGCTGGTATTTTGATTACGCTGCCGCTACAGCCGTGCTGCGAAGTATACGCTGCTGTAGCTCTGTGTGTAGATGTACAAATACTTCCGCCGACGTGAGTGCGCATAGGCTAGGCAGACAGGGAAACCAGCTGGGCTGATCGAAGCGTCACACACGAGGGAAGCAACAGCCGTAGCTCAGACTCCGCACCTGGCACCACCCGCACTCAATGGCAGTCGCCCTTGCGAGCTGAATTTTATTAGTTGCAATGCAAGTGCGCCTAAACCTGGGCATCCAAGCCGCACGTGATTTGATGGCGAATAAGTTAAAGCTTAGGCGGAGATTCCACGACATGGTGTGGGCCCACGAGATAAAATGTGTACTGCAACAATAGCTTTTCGCTGGGTAATGTCTTAGCAATTAGAACCATTGCGGTAAGTCAAAAAAGATGCCCCAAACTCACGGCGGGAGTGTGCTTGGACAACGACGACAAAGCAGCACACCGCAGAAGAACACGATTGACCAGGCTGCAGTCCCAACGAGCACAAGAAACAAAACACGATTGTTTTTGTTTTAGCATTTATCGTACTTCTCTGATGATTAGCTTAATGAGACTTAGAAAGACTGCAATTTTTATAGAATGTGTACGTGAAGCTGTCCATTTCACGGTGGGTTGTTGATGCTGTTGGAATAGCTGAAAGGAGCCATGCAGACAAAACACAAGTTTGGTTCATTCAATATAGTTGGAATCATACTGACACCACTTTTATTGTAAACTGCGCTCAAATAAGCTACATAATTGGGAAAAAAAAAGGGAATGGCCATGCAACCCACCAGCTCATTTCCCGCAACAGAACCTATGATGTCATCCCAGCCTGCTCTGCGATTTGAGGAGGCCGGCAAAAGCAAACGCAAATTAGGCAGAGCTTATAAGCTTGCCGAACGAGCTATTTGCGCTTAAATGTAATGCATATCCCTTTTACAGCAGTAAGAATTGTGCGGGAAACAACACAAGTTACGAAAATACACGGAAACATATGTATAAGTACCGATGAGCACTGCTGTTGGTACTGGGCGCACTAAGCTTGTTTTAGCTGCACAGCAGTCCGGCGCTTCGGAGTTGTCTTACACGACGCTGGCCGATTGGCGTAAGCGACGTTGCCTTACGTGACCCTGAATGTAAAGCATACCCCTGGTTTCACGAAGCTATTACTCTCTACAGTAACAAAAACAAGCCAGCTGTAAATACGTGCGCTCGCGCCTCCGTTGGCGAACACAGTATGCCGAGTACGCGCGCGTGCAACGCGGCCCACTTTGCGACATCTCCGAAAGCATGCGGCGGTCACGTACCACGAGACACAAGGGATGGACAGACCCATGGCTTTAGGAGCTTCGCCCCTAATACGGTCAAAAACAAAGCAACGGCGGAGGGCCGCGTATGCGAGCGCCATCGGGAGGCTTGACGGCAGCAAGGCTGCAGAGCCGAATGGCGCAGTGGAAGTTTTTACGTACGCGCCGTTATGACTTCATTGCAGACGTCACCAAAACAGACAATTTGGCGGGAGAATCAATATTTTAACCTAAATTGATTAATTCCTCAGTGAATACGGCAGTCATTTGCTGCCGCGCAAGCGCTGGGGACGCTGTAAAACACGAAATCTTTCGAATAACACGAACTTGTATTTTGTATTCATGGATCCTTTAAAGATAGCGGCTTCATGCCATTTGCATAGAACTGCGACTGATAGTAATCACTGACAGTAAAAGTAAAACTGCCCACTGAATGACTGATATTAAAACTTCCCGCTGTTATGTAGTCAGTTCGAGCTGTATAATGCCGTCTACTTTATTTCGGGATATTTCCGATAAAACAGAAGTTGCAGACCATTTTTTTTTGCAACCATATGTAGTGCACCCCAAGAAGAAGAGGTATTAGCAGACAGGGATTTCGGCGTTTACACCTGTACGGTGAATTAACTATCCAGAACCAGCAAATTGCACTCCGCGCTACGATACAGCCGTCTTATTGATCAATTGTCATGCAATTTGTAAGGGGGTAGTTCCAATAAAAGACGAGTTACATCTTTTTGCTGTAGCTGTACTCCTCCCCTGTAGAAGCCCAGGAATTGAGAGAAAAGGGCATTTCCAATTGTTTAGGATTCTACGGTGAACTATCTAATTATGATAAGTATTTTAAATCCGGCGTAATGACAGAGTCGACTTATTGAGGTATCGTCGCTGAATTTGGTTTAGGCATAGTTCTGATTAGGCAAGAGTTAAATACGTTTTGTTCAGTCCTACATCTCCCGCAGAAGCACTCGTATAGTGCTAACAGGCGGCAACTCCTAATTGCTTAAAACCTCGCGGTGAACTAACTATGCCAAATAAGTCAAACTAAGCGTAATGGTTGAGCCCTCTTAGCAACCGATTGCAGTATGGTATTTTGCAAGATGCGTACACTAGTTGAAAGCTGCAGAGCATTTACTTGGAAGCTGGCGTTTGCTGCAAACCGTATGCTGAATGCTTTCTTTGTAGAGATGCCGGGCCCGAGTGAACCATTGTGGTGTGTCAATAAACAGATTCGTTATAAAATTCCAGGCCGAATGACTTCGTTAATTGAACCATTCAAACTTGTGGAGCATGTCAATCGAGGACCTATGTGCATAGAGGCGCTGCAATGTGCACACTGCATTATAATAGAGGAGCCTGAATGAGCCGTTCCTCCGTGGCCAATTACCGGACGCGCTTCAAATAAAGCATTCCGAGCACCACCCGAACCTACTTTATAGAAGAATGTTCCAGAAACACATTCATCACTGCTTGGGTGAACCAGCCACTGAATCTCACCTAATTGTTAAATGCATTGGCAGAAATGTGATTGGAATGATTCGGACGAAAACGAATGGACCAAGTAAATGAAGGACCTTATTTCATGTTTAATGTTGTTTCAAATGGCGTTACTGCGACACCTACGCTCAAGGATAGAACCTCGCGCACATGCAACCGTACCCTCCGGGTGTTGTGCACTCGATAACAAGGAAGAAAATAGTGCTTTGCACCCACCTTTGTCAGTTGAGGGAGTTAAACGTGCGCTGAATATTCCTCAAATCCATTTTAAGTCGTTGCATACCCGAGGCCGAAACACTATCATTGGGGCTCAAGCATGTGAGGCGATAAATACGGCGACAGTTTGCAATTATACGGATGGACGGATGGCTCTGTTGATGCAAAAGGAGGGCTGTGCGCAGTGGCTTTTGTGATACACAGTTTGAATATTTCGTGGGCTACCCGGTCGTTTCATTTGCTGGAAACGAGCGTGTTGTCACTGAAGGTGCTTTGTGAAAACTGTTGCAGGCCGTCGCAGTACTCAGCGATTCCGAGTCTGCTCTTCAGCGGCTGCGGCGTAGTGTACCTTCAAAAAACTCATGCCATGCAAACGATCTTTACTTCCGCAAGTGTCTCATGCATGACCGGTTCACAGTGACGCGCGAGTGGATACAGTCGCACGTAGGTGTAGCGGGAAACGATCACGCTGACAGCCTAGCAACGAAAACGTTATCCCTTTCAGCCCTGTAATTTTTATTTCGGGCAAAAATGGTTTTCCTGTTTGTTTTCTCAAAGATTAGCACCCCCGAAAACTTACAAACGAAAAATTGAGCTGATAGCGCAAGTAAGAAGGAATTTGCAGGCATGGCAGTAATTAGGTGCAGTAATTGCAGTAATTAGGTCATGAGGAAATTGAATTGTCGTTCGAAGGGAGATCATTTTTTTCTTGTTTTCTGAAAAGCAACAATAGCATGATCCCACCGACAAAACATAATGCTGGCAGTGCAAGCATTTACAGATTTCAAACATCTTGACAAACCTAGTTTCTTCGACCGTACCATCGCCATTGCCTGTATCGACTGTAGCTTCATCTTTTTCATAGCGTCCGCGAAAACACAATAATGGTTATCTCTATCTCAAGAGGAATCCTTGAAGAACTCTTCCGCAGAAAAGCGGAAGTTTGAATTTTGTTCTCGAGGTGTTAGCAGATATTTTGTGCGGTTTCATTGAATCAACGATAGAGTATCTACAAGAACGGCGAGGGCGCAGTAGGGACTACCAATAGCTTACTGAAACAGACCGTAGTGATCACTTTAAGCACGTGTGGTGTCGATTTTGCCGCGAGGGCCTGACAAGAGCGGAAGCCTATTTGCTCCATCGAGTAAGAACAGCCTCATCGCAAACACCGGCTTGGCTCCACAAGAGCAGCCCTGGCTCATCCCCCTGTGCACCTCATGCAGTGTGCCTGGGGACATTGATCACTACACTGTGTTCCAAACACAACGGGGGTGGATGAACTTTTTCCGCAATCTCCGGACGCTACGAGCGGCACATGCTGCAGCTGGGAAACTTAATTTTCCTGAGGGCCACTGGATTATGCGAAGGGACGTGTCTATGGTAATTATGGTAATTTCCCTTGAAATGCTTGTAGTTTTCAAAATTCATTGTAATTAAAGGCTCTGATCGACTTGGGGTGCAGTCAAGATGGTTGTGGTTCGTTTCCCCGAAGTCCGGTGTCGATCAGGAACCCAATCGCCCGGGCTCCGGTTGATTTGGCAGGAGGCTGGCAGGGCGATGGTGTTGAAGTTCTTGGAGATGGCGGTCGAATTGACAACTCGAGGCGTTGAGGTTGATTAAGTGAAACGAAAGTTTATATACAGCTATTTACAGTACGGGATAACTGGGTACATGAGGAGTAAAAGGAAAAACTTCAAACTTCAGCTAGGCGCTAGCTCCGAGTGCGCACAAATCACTCGAGCTCCTCAACTTCGTCTAACTCTCCTATTCTCGGAGCGTACACAAACCGCTCGAGAAACGACGGCCGAGACCCTGTCTCGCCGCAGGATCCGTCTAGTTGCCCGGTACGGCGCTCTACCCTAAACTTCCGATGCGATCCTAACCTCTAGCCTAGGGGGCTCACAAATCCCAACCTAGCTTCAACGGTCGAGACTCCTTGTCCCGCCGGGAACTGCCCAGCTCGGCGCTCAGACAAGAACCATTTCTAACGGCCAAGTTCGGCCTTATAACACCTCGAGATCACACTCTCTCGGGAACGCCCCTGTAGCGTTCGTACACGCGTAAGGGAGTGCCCAAATTCACGTAGACAGCTGTCACTCAGCGCGCTACGGAATATTCAATGAGGCGCCGCCATCTTTGGGTCAACGGCACGCTCGCGGACGAGCAAGTGCGCGCGACCCCGCGGGGTGAGAGCGAAAGGCGGCGACAGTGCACTGTGCCGCCCGGGGCGCGTTAACAATGGTGTCTCGTGCGGCGCGCGCTTCGACGCCGGTAATTCCACCACCTCCGCGCGTCACGTCGGCGATTCTCGGAACCCGGCGGCGCCGTCTGCGTTCTCAATGGGGGATTATCCCCGTGGTATTCGGTGGGCCAGACAATCCGTCTCCCGTGCGCGCCGTGACGAATTGGCGACGGCTGCGGCGTAGAGTCCACAGTGCTGAGCCCCAGACAGAGTGGCGGGTTCTCACGCGCAGCCCGGGCGCCTGGCCACTGACCTTATAAGTGGACCTTACAGCGCTATTCCAGAAGACCCGAGTTTGAGCGAAACTCGGGAAAGGCGGAGCTGTGGTATTAATAATAAGCTCATGGCAATATTTGGAGGAGGGGTTAAAATGCTTCAAAAATACGATTCATGCTATTTGCTGATAATTGAGGTGACGTAACTGGTCCAGGGCAGCGCGCTCTAAGGAGATTTCGACTAGGGCGGGGCGCACCTTTCAGTGCGTTCTCTCGCTCCACTGTTCCACTAGTGGCTACTGGGGGCAAGCAAATACAACTACTTTATTTTATGTCATTTTTACTTTATTAATCTGTATTTCACTACAAAGTTCATTTATTTTTTTTATTCCAGGCGTTCATATGAGCTTTTTGTTTGAAATTTGTTTTTCTAAGAAGCCGTGTCTGCCGTCGGTGGGAGACAATGCAATCACGTGGCTACGGCCAACTGCAAAAAAAAAAATAATAAGAAAGCCGGTGATGGAAGTGTGCCACATTCAAAACAGTTGCTGCTCGTATTACTTTTTCGAAACCCTCCGCTTCTAGATTCAAAATTTTCTCGGGGCACTCAAGCCTGCTTACTTGCTTTTACGTAAGCAGACGTTATTGCGTATTACCAACTTTTTTTTCTGATACATTGTACTTTCACCTTTTTCTTGCTTTCGTTTCTTTGTCTTTGCGTGTTCCAGTTTGCAAGCAGACTGGAACACGCCGCAGCCTCCCTAGAATCGGGGTTTTGCGAGGATGGTACGCACCTGTCCTACTCTGTGACATCACATTCAGGCGTCACGCGCACGCACTATTCTACAACTTTTAATTTTCAAATTCACAGTGTTATGAATTTTACGAACCGAGCACATTAGCTTCTCAAAGCTCCCAATTTCGCGCTAATCCCACAAATGGCCATGCGCTACGAAGGAAGAAATAGCAACGACAACTTTTCAGATTTGTTCGCTTTATTTCCTTTTGCTATTCACCGCTCTTTTTAAACGAAGCTCTCTACCGTCGTTTTTTTTTATAGAGTCCAATCCTTTCACTCCTCTTTCTCATATCCCTTCATTTGTTTTGCTGCAGCCAAGTTGCTGGCCCATGCAGGAGCCCATGCAGGAGCCCATGCAGCCCATGGCCCCTCTCTTCCTTCGCGCCCTTACCACCCTCGGTTACCCTCCCTCTGGCGCCACGTGGTTACTTCATTTCGAAATTCTCCTCTTTACTTGATTTCCATGCCCTGCTTCCTGCCACACGGCCATGACGCTGAACAAAACACGTGGAAATTTGCCAAGATTGCGTCTGACAATAGACACTCGCCGTTGATTGTATACGTATATACGTATAAGCTATCCTAACAGTAACGCAACGCCTCAAGGAAAACTGTCTGCCGCGCTGACAATAAACGAAACGCACGGTCATGCAACGCATCGTTTGAAACTGTTTAGCGAGCAGACGATAACTGAAGCACAAGCTCCAGCTGCAGATGGATAGACGAGCGGTAGAACCCGCGGAAGCCATGTCCGGCGAACCACCTAAAAGAAAGGCGAGGTTAGGGAAACGCGTCCCCAGGGATCATATTGCGCACACACCGGCTGACTATCGACTGGTGGCGGTCGATGGTGCGGTTGCCCCAACGCTTCCGTGGAAGCTGCCCGTCGCGTAAACCCGCAGAGCACACCATACCTTGCTCTCGAGGGTCATCGAACGAAAGCCGCCTCGAAGTCGTCGCAAACAGGGTTCTGTTGCCCGATGACGGCACAACCAATTCACCGAAAAACGAGCTCTAAATTTCTCCTTCTGTCGGGGTAGAAATATGTCTGCTACGGTGACCAAAAGCATAAAACACACCGCAGCAGCGGCCGCCACGGGCATCCCCAGTTTAACTCGGCCGTGCAAAACCATGCCCGAGTTTCCTCCGAGTTATGATGTCAGTCAAACCGACCCAGCCCATTCGTGGGCGCGGCTTAGCGACCGAAGCCACACCAACCCATGGCGTCCACTTTGTGTGGGCGCAGCGACGTAGCCACGAAGTCGTAATTTCATGCCCGGTGGCAGCGATAAGGACTTCGCACCAAACCAAAATAAAGTCCCCAGGCCACCGACAGCCAATGGTGCTACAGTCGTGGGGGTCTCGGTCCCAACTGGCGTTCACCCTTGTCCGAGCCGATAGGAGCGGCCAAGTCGACAAGAACTCACCCCGGGAGCCTCCTTCACACACCGTTAAAACACAGTCGATGGCAAAAGACAGGACTTTAACTTCTAAAACGCACTCGCCAATAATCAAACACGCTCTTGACACGCTGAATTGGGACGATGACTGATACGCACCCGCCGTGCACACTCGACCAAGCCGTAAACAAAAGTCAAATTCGACGGTCGGGAGCAGGGCACGTTCCGTTCACTACAGTGCCCATTTGCTTACACCGTTTGTGCTTGCGCAGAGCTACACTGGGGCTACCCTCAAGCCACATAGCAAACATAATTCGGGGGAATAACAGAACACCGAGAAAAACGGACCGCCCCGTGCCGGGCGTGGCCAACAGCCTGGCCGGGGAATTGAAAGTAGTAGTGAGGTTATCTAGCCTATGATAGGGAGTGTGTATTGCAGCTGGCTTTCAGATGACATTGCATGCGGATGATAGCATACGCCGTGCTCTCTCAACGTAAGCGGCCCCGATACGGCGCGCTGATAGACAGGCGTGCTGCGCTGCTTTTGTGCTAATTTTGCTCGAGGTGTATCGAATGCTTCACTATCACTACATTCATAAACCAAGCAGCTGGAAACTCGGGAGTAGGCGGAACTCGGGTCTTCTGGAATAGCGCCGCTGATCAGCATTTCAAACAAAATATATTTAAATAAGAGCTTGATATAAACATACACCGATGATTTACACATAAAAATATTAAACACACCGGACATGACGTCAAGAAGATCACGTAGGGTGCATCTAGGCGGCAAGGTTGTCCTTCACGCGTTCTACGAGTCCCGACCTAGTACTATACTCGGGGAGAACTTTCTGTGGCAATGCAGTCAAGGCTACAGAGCCGAACAACACATTTTAGCTGCGCAGCTGGAAGTAGTTCAACAAAAAATAATCTGCTGGTTGTAATTAACCTAAGCAATTAAAAAATAAATAGTCTGTATTTTTAGCCTCAGATGGGTAATTCCACTGAATTATTAGCCAGAACATATGAAACAGATAGCATTATTTTTAAGATTATTAGATTATTTTGCTTGCAGTGTTCGCTACTGGCCGGCGTTCGCCACTAGCATCGCATATATCCTCTTTTGACGCAAAAAACAAAACAAAAAAAAAAAAACCCAAAACATGGCGACTACGTTGACTGCAGCTTCATTTCCATCCGGACTTCCGGTTGCTCGCTACTTCATTCGCCGCGTAGGATTTTAAAGGAGCTTGAGAACGAAGAGCTTTTAAAACAAACGAAGCAAGTGGCTTGTAACGTGCACGTCCAAGTGAGACTGAAGCAACCTTGACTCTGCGTCATTTCCGCATTTGGTTCGTTGAAATGCGCTCGCTTGCCGGCGTAAGCGAGCGTACTGTCGCACGACTCAAGTCGGAGGTTTTGAGGGGTACTTTGAAGTCCCCAAACTGTAAAAGACCTCGTTTGTCGACTGGAAGACCACCTAAGTTACTGGAAAGACAGGAGTGCAGCTCTTGTCTGCAGTTTCAGTTTTACCCTTCAACGCACCGTATGCAATCAAAAAGGGATTTGACTTTGCTCCAGTGTGTGCGCTGACTGACACACTGCGTAGCCAGTGGCGCTGCCCAGTTTTCAGCTCGAGGTGAGTTTACGTATGAGTGCCTGCCCTCAAAACTTCAGAGCTCATTAAATTTACGTGATTTCCGGTCAATAAAGAGTTGGCCGGTATCGTCCACGATATAATTTATTAGGTCGGGCAGAGTTCTCTAGTCAAAGCGTTGGCTTGTGTTCACAAACAAAAGAATCATGGGGAAGGAGACGCCATTATGCCTGCATTCCCGGTGATCGTATGCAGCCCTCAACCAGAGAGCTCTTGCGAAGAAATGAACTGTAGCGAACGCGTACCTGCCACGCCGAAACTGAAACTGAAACCAGTTAATCGAGACCTACTTTGTCGCAGTAACACACAGCAGCTAGCTACCCCCTCCCTCCGTAGCTTTCGATCCATAGCCACCGAAAGTTGTCCCCGAGTAGAGTGGCCTCAGTGAGCTGAATAAACAGCGTGGTACTCTTGTTAGGAAAGTTGGGCGATAGATGAAATTTCTTGATTACCTGGTTTAGCATGAGAATGACCTGAACTTTCGTCAGTCGCGCGGGGTTTTGCATGTTTTTAATTATGATTGCATCAATATCATGCACTGTAGAATTAAATTGCGGCTTTCAATAGTTTGCTGTTGACGAAGCTTCATCCGGCGGAAGAAGAGAGCTTCAGAGAGATTATAAATTTGAAGGTGCCGTCTGGTGAGTATTATTTGAGACAATTTTGGGACGAGAAATGCAGTGCTGGCAGAGTGGTAAAGGAAGGGACATCAGAAAAATACCGATGCGGAGTGGTTAATAATGGTTGAAGTACACTTGTCGGGGTCAACTGCCATCAGAATTTAGTTGTAAGTTTTACTGAGAGAAGAATTTGAGGACAGAATACGTCGGAAATGGCTGGACGTTTAATGGAAAGTCTGCTGACAGAAATTACGCTAGGTATCAGCTATTCCGTGAAGGCATTGTTAACAAAAAATACCTAAATACTAGTGATACGCTGCCTAAGTATTAGTCTGGTTGTGTTTTAAAAAGACATGCACAGTTTCGACACAAATCGGAGTACTTGAGAACGTCATTTCGTCTAATACAGAAAAGAGTATTTTACATGCCGTCAGCATTAGGCGCTTCAAAACAAAAAAAAAAACAAAAAAAGTAATGCATCTTGGCGGTACGTGAGTGAGCCCATGTTATACCGTAAGCATTGTTATGTGCACTTGAGACTAGGACACAAAAATACGAAGTTAAGGTCGACGAAGCTTATCTTCTCCGCGCACGTCCTTGAAAACGCTGGGCCGGTTTTCTTCCAAGACCATCAGGCAAGAAAAACACGGATGAAAAGGAGCGTATTAACCGGACAAAGAAGCGAATGCCTGTGGGTACGGGTAGCTACGAAAACGCTTAGAGGGTCTGGTCGGTGCGCAGGCAGTGGGCCGTCAGCCCCACCCAGCCAAGAGCCGATGAAATATGCAGGCCACATTGGCGCAAGGTGCTCTCAAAGCAACACCACCACGAATAGAAGGCCTGCCCCTTTTCGTGCAACACTATCACCGCCGTGTGGTAGGATAGACAACCTTTTCTTCCGGTATCAGCCCGGTATAATCAACTGACGTTTCTTGTTAGTTTAAACAGTGACATGGTGAGGTCAACCTCAGAGCGATTTATCTTCCACCAGTCTGTATTTGCGTCTGAGAGGCGTTTCCCAAACCCAACTCGTTCACTGCCCGCACCTCCCGCCCCCTCCCGCCCAACGCACACTTTCCCCTCTCTGACCTCACTCAGTACTCGGCACTTTGCGGCTCGGCGACAATACGCTGCCTCAATGACCCATCTTACGACCATTACGACGCCCAACACACCGCAGGCTACCGACGTTTTCTTTGTGCGTTTCTCTCGGGCTTACCTCTGCAGCGCGTTTATAACGTGGAGGCTTTTTCGTTAGACCAATTTTCGAACCTCGGTTCTTGCGCGCCCGCGTTGACCGAACGTGTGCGCTTTGTCACCACGGCGGAGCTAACCATTGGCGCTAATCTTTGCCGTCATTAGCGGAAGCAATGACGCCTGTCCTCGTACCTACATCCCTCTCAGCCCAACCTCCTCTCCTCTTCTGGCCGACAGCGAACATTTTCGGACCGCCGAGAATGTCGTGCAGGCCAGCAAGGCCAGAACGGCTCTAGCTAACGGTGCGGCTAAGTGGAGCCATGTTTAGGAACAGCCACAATATAAACTAGGGCAGAAGCAGAGGGCAAAACGTTTCGCCGTACGCAAAGAGGCCGCCGACGATTAGGGAACCGTACTGGGCTGGAGCACGGAAAAGCTGAAGCTTTTGAGGCGGAAGAGATGGCGTGAGATTTCCCGGGAAAGCGACTGACCTTGACCTTCTGCGCGCTGTCAAGTGCTTTTCGTTTTGGGATCTCCGGGAGAAACGAGCTTGGCCCAGCTACAAATGTGACACAGGTCCAGAGCGCGAATGAAACGGAGGGAAGCTTTAATAGATAAGGGGGCAGAGTGGCTATAAAACTTTGAATTCATCGCAGAGCCCTTTTTAAAGCGCCACATACTCCGCACTCAAATAATAATAATAAAAAACGACGGTAATAAAACCGAACATTTTCAGGGGTATCGGCTTGCGGATGCTATGTCTTGGTTATCTTCAAGAAAAAGAAATATTCGATGCCCGTCACTAGCGAGAATTCTTTTATCTCATGTCAAACATAGCTTTTCTTCTCTTGAGCTGGTATTATTTATTGCGAAAGACAACACGAAAAGTCATTTTTATAGTTGAAGTTTCCCTCCCTGTGACGTTGCTCGAATAATTTTAAGTTATGGCAATCAATCTATTCAGCAACTGTCGAGATAAATGTTCTTCTAGTTATCATCGCGGCTGGGTTTCCAGACATACTCATTTTTTCTGTACTACTTGGGATCGACGAACATGATACTGCTTTGCTGATTTCAGTGTCACTTGCGCACGCACACTCTGTGGTCATGGCACTCTAGAAACTGGAAAGCCACCCGTAACCTAAGAACGTGTTCGAATCGGTGTGGTAGACCCGCCATACTAACATTAAACATCGTACGGGGTATCATCATGTGCTAAGGAAACGCAGGGTTGGTTGTTGTCGAAGGATTTTTAGCCTAGCCTATTCGCACCTATTAAGTTATGCATTATATTGATTGATTGATTGATTTTAGGGTTTAACGCGCCGACGCAACGCAGGCAATGAGGGGTGCCGTAGTGGAGGGCTCGGGATTAATTTTGACCACCTGGAGATCTTGAACATGCGCCGAAATCTCGTACACACGGGCCTTTTCGCTTTTCGCCTTTATCAGAAAAGCGGCCGCCGCAGCCGGGAATCGAACCCGTGACCTCGTGCTCAGCAGCGCTACGCCTTAGCCACTGAGCCACCGCGGCTGGTAAGTCGTGCATTTCAGAAGAATCTTGGTGAATTCCGATTGAGTCAGTGAAATTCGCGTTGCTGCGTGTTGTTAATAGTAATAGTCGTATCGTGTTGCACTAAGGCAAACTTTTAATAGCGGACGTCGATGCCTGCCCTCATGCGGATTCTGGCCTGGTGGGTGTTCTCATGTGTTCCGGTACACTTGGCGTAGGACGTCCTGGGCGCCGAGGCTGGACGTGAATCTTTGTTTGCCATGAGGTGGAAGGTTGGGGTTCTCTATATACGGATACATCAACGTACAAATACCGTTTTATTTCTCAATCAGTAGCAGAACACTTAGCTTCAACGGCACAACGGGGAACACATGGGCATCGTCGCAGGCCTACGCAAGTACAGTAGGGTACAACAGACCACAATTCACGTCGTGAGAATAAAGGGCAAGAGTATTTGGCGAAGCTGCCCACAGAAGCTAAAAGCACTCGTATTGACATGACGAATGGGGACTTCTCATGATATTGGGGAGCGCACAAAACACCTGCAACCTTTCCACCTTCTACTGCTCCTTCACCAGATATGCGACGTCCCTTTCTCCCTGAAGAGGTACACTAAGCAACCGGAGCCCACAGCCGAGGCCGCTGAACGACACGAACGTCGTGTGTTGAGAAGAATTGACCCCAAATACCTCAAATACCCCAAATACCCAAATACGTTTATAAAACCGCGTTTCCCTAGTCCACGTGCGTTCTAAGCAGAACGTGGAACCTATCTAGTGGAACCTTTCGTAACTCTTGCCACTTGATTTTTTTCAAATCCCGCCAGAAGCTATATGGCGCGGGCGACAGCAGGCGACGGCGGAGTGATATTTTTTCTTCACTTGATGAAGTATTTAATCTCGCCAAAATCAAAAATGTACGATTTTTTTTTATAAAGGAACGCTGCAAATATCACTTCTGTATTAATTTGTTGTCTTATATATGCGTAATGTCTTGTTGTTCTTCAACAATATTGACAAGTATGAACATTACACCAGACTTAGACGGGCACATTTAGCTGTGACTATATAAGACTATTGCGCAGGCATTGTTTTACTTTGGCCGGGTGGCTGAATCGAGTCACAGACAGACATACAGACAGACCAAAATTTCTGGGTTTAAGTAGCCCAAGAAAGACTATCGTCTTTAAAAAGGAACGCTGAAAGAAAGCAAAGGAGGAGAGTATCACGAAAAATTTTGCAGTGCGCAGCCAGAAGTGGCGAAGACCGGAGATGCCGAGCGGAACGCGTTCCGCTCCCCGCTAGCAGACGACGCTCGCTTTCCTAGCGCAACTCGCAACCGCAGCGCCGCGGTGGCGAGAGTCGCGGCCGGCCGCCTTCTCTCCACGGCCGCTGCGGGGAGATACGGAACTGAAACTAAAGCGTGGCAAACTGTTCGCATGGCGACGCGGTGAAACATCCACCTCGCGAGGGGCACGATCAAATGCAGAGCATTTCCGGGGGCGCACGACGTTAAGTAGTTTGCGTTTGTTGTTGCACTTGTGGCAACTGCTGACGAGAGAGCGCTCGTCAGCAGTAAAATTAAAGCCGTTCCACTCAACGTGAAAGCTGTCGTAAATGCAGAGCAGTGATTCGCCATAACGGCCTGTGGCACCGTTATCCGCTTACTGCTACTACCCATCACGCTCTTCGCCTCCCTGTCTCACTTCTCTTTTGATGAATTGAACGGAGGTTTGTCCAAAGCAGTTCAAATTTCCCGCCTTCGCAGTGCTCGCGCGCCCCCTGCCTGGAACGAACAGCGCGAGCGGTTCTCGCACGTGCCGGCACCTTACTGCGCAGTCCACAACGCGTTGTTTTTGGCGGTCCCATCTCCCCGCGAGGGGGACTCTAGTAAATGCGTCGCATAGGGGGTGGGTGTATTGCGTTAACGTTTAGTGTTTGGGGAGTTGGTGGTAGTGAATGCGTTGTATCAGCAGCTTCTTGACGTAGTTTGAATGAGTCAAGGATATAAGGCGCGTTCGTAGCCTCCCATTCTGTGTCGGCTTTGTGGCGCAGTGGGTAGAGCACCATGTACATTGCGTTCCGCCCACAGGGTCGAGGGATCGAAACCAGGCGCCGGATAGTATTTTTTTTATATAGTGTAGAGGGAGGGGTGCGGACAACGACGGTGCGGACTACGACGGACGTCAACGCGGGTGACATCGTGAGTTACTGAAATTCTCTGCATTTAAAATGGGAGGGGCGGGCGGTTCGCCGTGGCTCAACGCCACGTAGAGGAAAGTCTAGGTGGCGTTGCGTGGCTGCGGGAGCCAGCGTTCTCCGAAGTGCTTGGTGGGGTGGGGAGGTACGTGGTAGTGAGCTGTGCCCGCACGAGGCTCTCGACGGCGCGACGCTTGGCGAAAACGTGAGGGGGCGTGCGCGTGACTATGATGTGGGTTAGCTTAAGACGCATTTCGCGGTCCCTTTCTGAGACGCACTTCGCGCCACCGACGCAGAGGCTAATCATCGCTGCCGTCGAGAAACCCCACGAATGCGTGCTGCCTCAGCGCATTGCTGCTGCGCATCGCATTAGGGAGTAACGTAATCGCTAGCCATTTTTTAAAATTTTTGACGTTCTGCGCTGGGCAAATCTCTAAGTTCTCCCCACTAGCCAATGGCGGCGACACCTTCCTGCCTGATACTTCGTACCAATAATTAAATTGACGTGCTCTGCCTACACAGAAAGGTTCCCACAGGGAAGCGTAACAGGCCACCAACCGGATTTGCAACCGGTCCGGGAGGTAACGGTAAGGTAAGGACATAAAAACGGGTTTTCTGACGGTAAAGCAATGGGCCTCGCGAATATCATACAAATAATAAGGAAGTGATTGTGTCAGTGACACGTACAGTCATGGACAGATGAAATGCGAACACGAACATGTGAACCGGAACACGCAAAGCTGAAAAATACATTTCGTTGAGGTCCGATAATGGCGCGCTATTGGTATAGTTGGAAAGTAACCATGCCGTGCGTCATTTTGGCTTGCTCGGAAAGAAATCGCGCTATTTGGGTGTTCTGGTTGATATTTTCATAATCGCGTTGCATTTGTCCATGATTGTACATCTCCCGTGACGAGTGCGAAATATGTCTTACAGCGAACTGAACATTTATCGGTTTACCTAAATAGCGTGACCGGAAGAACCGGTGTAGAACGGAAATTTTCACGGGGAAAGTTTGTTTACTGAAGACGGCTGTAGCACTTGTTTTATCGAAACTACGCCTAAGCAAATGTTTATTATTTGCCATAGAATGCCCGTTGGCATAAAAATAACTAATTAACAGATAGAGATGGCCACCCGTCTCTCGGAGAAAGAAAAGAAAGCAGCTTTGGTGCGGTCCCAGGAGCCCGGGAGGTCGGGGGCTCTTCCAGGATGTAGGCGTATGCATCTAAGGTGTCGACTTCTGGGTGAGTCCAGTAATGGACACGCCCATATTAGATGATCCCCATAAGCTTGTTCGGCAGGAGCTGTGCAGAAGGGGCCGGTGACATCGAAGCGTGGTGGCCACGCCTGGGTCACAGCAGGTGAAAGCGCCACTCCAACGCGAAGTCGGCGTAGCAAAACCTCTTCTCAGCCAGCAAGTCTAAACGAAATTTATCCTCTAAGGCGACTGTATTATTACGCCGAGTTTCATTTACCTGTCTTAATTAGTGAGTTCGCAGAGAAGTTGTAAACGTTACAGAATTCAAAGTGCCAGTTCTGTCAGTTTTGTTTTGATGCTCTAGCTATACTCCACACCTCGCTATAAGATATACGTTTTACATTCGCTCGTTGCGATGCCTATAGTGTTAGCCAAACTCAAATGCGTAGTACGGCAATACGACCTTTATAAATGCCCCTTGTACGCTATTTGGGCTTCAGCCGATGAGAAAGCAGCAGGGACAGGGAGATGACATCGATAATCAGTACTGTTTCAAACGCATAACAAAGCGGTTGTGATCGCACAATGGTCGCAACAGTCAAGAAGGCTGTGATGTTTCTGTCAAAACAAAAAAGTTATTCAGCCTTTAGTAGTACTTCCAAATACATTCCCTTGTTTGAACAACCCGAGATTGGAATGTTCTGCCCGGTCGCACCAACTAGATTACTCTCTTGAAAGTATTATGTATGCGGTATGTCTCGAATTTTATTTTGTAATTGTCTGCGGTGATGCCTCATAATGCCGCGGCAATAATGAAAAAAATACTAGATATGAACAACCATGTGCACTGCGGGCGTTCCATCTTGTTAGCAGTGCTTATATTTTGCGTGAATCTTGCATAGGGTATAATGAACTTGCAGCGTACGATGCGTCATTAAACAACCACCCATAGTGAGAGTAAACTTTCCCCTCTAACCTGCTCCCACATCGGCTTAGCACGACGGCGCAAACAAGAAGGACGTGAAACAGACACGCGCGCAGTTGTGTGTTCCGTCTAGTGCACGTCAATCTTACGATCGAGCCTCTTGTTTGCGCAGTCGCGCTCAAGCCATGGAATATCACCGCGAACCTTGCCCTGAGGTTAATTTATGTTCTTACTGCCAGGTCATTGCCACACTTGGCTTTCTATCCTGTCTTTCAGGGGCAGCCCCAGTTTATTCTGTATTTCGTTATGCTGCGCTCGGCAATCTTGTTTGCTATCCCGTTTGAAAGCCGTTTTTTTTAATTTACTTAAACTCTCATCGGTGTATGGACAATGCTCTTGATCTAATACATCGCTGACACTGACGTCAGCGTAGCTGCAATGCTTGTGACCCACAGGCAAGGCACTGCACACTGCAAACTGCATTTATGGGAGTGCTGAAGAAGCTGGAAGTGAGTCACAATAAAACGTTGTTGTCATGTGAACGGATGGTAAGGTTGCCTTTTCCAGCTCAGAGAGATGGACGCAGGAAAGCCGTTGACATGTTTGTCAAAAGGCACATTTAATGCACACTCGACAAACCCTAAAGCAAAGCCCTCAACAAATAAACTACACACAAACGATAAACACACACACCTGTATAACTAACAATCCGAAAACACAATTCAAATCTAAACCCAAAAGTCTCTACAATAAAGTTCTACACAATTGGTTCGAATCAACTCATTCCATCACCCTCTAGGTGACCTCTCTAACCCACAACTCCCTAGTTGTGTCCTACGACTGCGTCCCTTATGGATTGGCCTACCCCGCTGTCGCACCAGCTGCGTGGCCGCGACTCGGTGGTAGCCGTCCTCGTCTCGCTTTGGTGCCGGCGTTCGATGCGCTTGGTCGTTCCTTGGACGGCGTGGTCTCCGCGCGTCCTGACGTTTCTTCTGTTGATATCCCCTGGTAGCCGCTGCCGCTGGAGGTCCCAGGTAGGTCTAGGCACAAATGTAGCCTTTCGGGGCCGTCGAAGCGTAGGTCGACGGAGCGTAGACGTTGGCCGCTGGTGCCCGACTGATGCCGCTGGGGCCACGAAGTCACAGGTTCGTGGTGCACCTAGGATGACTGTGCCGATGCGAAGTCGGCCCGCTCCCACCCAGGATTGGTAGGCATAGTTGATGACCTGGCCACGTCCCCCGGGCGCGTTCCTTGAAGCTCACGTGCTCCTACCGCCTCCTGGCTTCTTGCCTCCCGGTTTCTTGGCTCTCCCTTGTCTTTGTGCGCCCCGATTTTAACCCCTCTGGGCTCTCTCGTGGCCCACTGTCATTGGCTCATTGCCTTTTCTTGCCCATATACGGTCATCACGCCACTGGTCTCCTGCGCGTCGTTCTCTAATTGGCTGACCAGCGCGCTGCCATATTTGACCATGATGCCTCGGGGTTTAGGCGCTGGCGTTCGCTCATTCGTGCACTCCTGGCGCGCGCTTCAAATGGTCGTTTCTTTGTATTTTTTTTGTTCCTTTTCGGGGGGTTTTGATGCATACCCTGTCCGGGGGTGCCCTGACACGTGACAGTTGTAATGAAGGTAATGTGCAATCTATGTATAGTATGGCTTTCGGAGATGTCGCAAAGTGGGCCGCGTTGCACGCGCAAGAACGGCTGCAAACGGCAGCGCAAACTCGGCACCGGGGAGCGCGAGCTGTCTGTGTTCGCCAACGGAGGCGCGAGGCGCACGTGCACTGCGAGGGGGAGAGATCACGCAAGAGATCACGCCACGAACGAGGCAGGTCGTTCTCGGAGATCGAACGAGACGCAAGGACCTTTGCTCGTTTCCTCTCGTCTTGTTCGGGCACAAGTTCGCCTAAATAAAAGTTCTTTCTTTACGTTGTGTCCCATTCCTACGTGACCAAATTGTGGTGGAGGTGCGGGGTAGTCTCGATGGCGCGGGGTCTTTCACCAGGTCTGGGCATGGGCGCATTGACTCCGAAAATAAAAGTTGATTTGTACAATGTACGCACACAGTCTTACGTTCTTTCTAATGATGTAATGGCGCGAACTTTTCACGGGAGAGTTACGGTTCCGATGATATCTCCCTCTCGAGCTTCGCCCCCACTTTTTAAAGGACTGCTGCATTTCAAAATAAATACATGCAGATAAATACATTCAGCGACTCTCAGCAGTGCGCGTTTCTTTGTTGACTGCTTCTTCGACATTTCGGCTTCTCTTCTCGGTCATTGAGGAACACAAGTTCGCGCCAATAAATCTTTTTACTACAAGAGTACGTGGTTTGATTCCGGGTGTGGTGACTGGGTTTCTGATGACGAAAAGATTTCGGCGCACCTTAAAGATTCCTACATGGTCAAAATTAATCCGGAGTCCCCCACTATACGGTCCGCCTCGTAGCCAAGGTTAACTTGGGCGCGTTAAGCTCCTTAATATGAATTTGGATTACTACTATAACCTGGAGGCGTCTTTGAATACTACTTACAGAGACTGGTGCTGTTGTCAAGACCACATGGTGTTGGCGAATATTTTGTTGCTTCACACCCAATGGGTGTACCCTATTCAGACAGCCCGAATTGTTTAAAGGGACACTGAACTGATTTGCAAACATTGCGGGATTACGAGCGCAAATTGTAGGTCGGAGTCCCTAGGCCCTGTTTCGACAACTCTGAGCGCGTTTACGCAAATTTATTTAGTAGAAAAATCAATTCGAAAATGCTGTCTTCCTCTCTGCACCCTCGCCCATTTTCTGTGGTGTTTTCGTGTGACGTCGGGAGGAGATGAGCTGGCAATTGGCTGCGCTACTGCACGGCTCCCCGGCCTTCAGACAGAGTCAGTCGGACCAGCGTTTCGTCCGCCGGTCACCGACGGGTCGTCGCAATTCGTTCGCTCAGTTGAAACGAAGCCAGGACACGTTTGTGAATGGAAGAATGTGCCTTTCTTTACTTCGTTAGTTTGTACACTGTATCTAGCTCCACACAAGCTTCACACAAGCGCTTCACACAAGCGCTGCACATGCGCTGCACATGCGCACATGCGATGCTAACTGGTACGCCAGTAGAAAAATATAAGGCCTCTTGAAGGCGGGAGAAGAGTCAGCGAAGTCAATATAGGTACCAAGGAAATAAAATCAACTGATACTTTTACCGTACAACGTAAAACTAGGGCGCAGGAAGCACGTTTTGCGCACGGCGAACAAGCAGAGCGGTAAGCAGCACGACTACGCATCTGCGAACGCTTCTCCGTCTAAGAAATGCAATGGCTAGACGTGAGATGTTGTGGAAACTTGGGGGATGCTTACTGCAGGAGCTCAATACAACAAATAGTCACCTAAGCTGCTTGAAATGCTAAAACTAAATAAAAGGGTAAACTGGTTATACATTATATACGTTATATTTTCAGGGTCGCCAGCGCTCGCCCGTGGCCGAGTGGTGTGGAGCGCTAGTTATGTTGTTGCAAGTGTTTTGCAAGTCATGAGTTTGAATCCCCGCGGGTAGATTCTTTTTTTTTATAAGGTAACTTTTTCGTTTTCCGACGATGTTGTCTGTGCTGAGTTCACCATTTTTTGGGCCGCACCGTTCATTGCTCTACGAACTAGTTCGCAGAACGCGCCCAGGCTGACACTGGCGCGCTAGCGAGTTCTCCTTGGCGTGCTGTTTCTATAAGCACCGACTGCTTACAGGCAGTGGGCACAGGCCAGAATCAACAGACCCTTGGCCTGGCGCGAACACGCTTTTTACGATACAGGCATGAGTGAGGCAAGCTCCAAATATGGGGGAAAAGCGCATGGCATTTGAGCGTCTGCGGGGACGCGGAGGGCGTTCATCCACTGCGCAGGCCTCGGCTAGTGATTACTACGATTCCAAGCCATCCTGGGAGGCTTATCTTATGCATTTTACAGCCGAACACATGGTAGAAGCGCGGGACGACGATTACTGAGGTATTGAGAATGACCATCCAACGATGCCGTCGGATGTCAAGCACGTTGTTTTACAGAACCGAAACCGAAACTTGTTTGGTTGCAAACCTTGGGCAGCGTCCAATCAAGGTGCGTCTCCTCCCGTCGTCACAGCCTTTAGTTGGTGCGGCCGCCGCAAACCGCGCATGGTAGTTTTCCTTCTTTCGCGCTTTGTAAAATAATTACCGACTTGTCAACCGGATAAATGATGAAAAGTGTGCTAATTTGAGCCAGTCTACGCCGTGCAAGCAAAAGCGGGAGCTTGACAAATTGACTTCAGTGTCCCTTTAATGCAAGATATGTGAATTGTGCAATTTCTTTTGTTGGAGATGGTATCTTGTCTCATTTTCACATCATTATAGGGATGTGACGTTCGCAACTCTTTAGGCCTATCTGTCGCTTTTTTTAAGAATCTGTGAGCTGTTAACTCCTTTTAATCCCTTGCATTTTCTTCCCTATGGGGCCGTTCCATTCGCGCGGACTGTTTATATGAATGCTAATTCTCCAACATTTACATCGAATTGAAAGTTTTCCAGTCACTATATTGTGCGGGCTTGGCTGTTGTGTCCTTGCTTTCGTTATAAGCCCCGAGATATCGCGTACCATTAAGCATTCCCTTGTGCTGTAGTAGCTGTGGAAATTGTGGAGGCGCATCACCTACGCATAGTGTGCCACGTGTGTGTTGACGACAGTGACGTGAGCGCGCGACGAACGCAGAGAGGGACGTCGGCCCCCTACGTGTCGTGTGCTCCGTGCGTGGTTGTGATGATGCACAGTGAGCGCGCAGCGAACACGTGTCTGAGCATGCGAATAGCTACCGCGCCTCGCGTTAAAAGGGCCCTTCAACGCTTTCTTCAACTTTTTTCTAAATCTTAAATGCTCGCAGAACGTAGTCAACCAACACATCCAGCGTTGCGGAGGCTTCGAGTTGGGGTGGCCTTATCCCCAGCAATGACCCACGCTTGGCCTGCCCGCTGTCACCACCGTTTTCGGACACCTGTCCCTTTTTGTACGGTCCCTGCTTCCGAAGCCGACACGAGCCACCTTCTATGGACCTGCCCTGCCCTTCAAATCTCTCGCCTGCAAGACCTCCGGGGCATAGGGCTCCATCCTGAGAGACCCCCTGATTTACAGCGATGGATATGGGGCCCTCAGCACCGGTCACTGGTGACGTTTCTGCGTGAAACGAATGTGACGTTGTATATATAACTGTTATGCCGCGAGGCAAACTCGCGCAAAAAAAAAACAAAAAAAAAACATCCAGTACTGAGTTGAGGGGGTCGCAAAGTACCTCGGCAATAAAATTACTACTCTACGACCACCGGATGACCTAAAAACGTGCTCAAAACATTTCTCTCTCTTTTCAGCTGCCTTTGCGTTCTTCGACCGCTAGCAGCTGACACCACTGGTCATTCCAGTGGTGTAGCGGCTATTGGCCGGCTCTCCTTCGGTTGCAGGAAGGAACGTATTCGATGGCCACTTTAAAAGAAGAAAGCCACAAGAGAAAAGTAGAAACAGAAGGCGTATCTAGCTGGTCGGACGGGCGAGTCACGCAGTGCCGCTTCGTGATGGCGATAACTATATAGCTTTCGCAGTGCTTCCGGACGCGAAGAAATAAGTGAAGGCGTTAATTGCAAGCGTTACAGAGTCCCTTTAAAGGGGCTCTCATGAGCACGGCCAGGGAGAGACGGAAGAGCACGGCCATGATGGGAGCTGCGAGGGGCAGTCCACCGCAACCATGACTTTGCCAGCGTCTACTAAACAGCCTCCAAGTTTCTGCCCCGTAGGTGCAAAACTTGGAGGCTCACTAAGAGGGTTCAACTTAAATTGAGAACGACTCAGCGGGCAATGGAGCGGAAAATGATAGGTGTAACATTTAGGGACAAGAAGAGAGTGGAGTGGGTCAGGGAACAAACGCGTGTTAAGGACATACTAGTAGAAATTAAGAAGAAGAAATGGACGTGGGCGGGAGGAAGTTAGATGGGCAGATGAAATCAAGAAGTTTGCGGGGATAAATTTGTCACAGTTGGCACAGGACCGGGGTAATTGGACATTAATGGGAGAGGCCAATAGCCCTGCAGTGGGCGTAGATAGGCTGGTGATGATGATGATGATGACTAAGCAGCACTTTTGGTAAGCGCACATGGCCCAGCTTTCGACTACGGAATCGGACATCATCATGAGGGTAATAGGAAGCACCGTTTAATTTTCTTCACAAGGGTTGCAGTGTCACTAATGTCGCGTTTGTCCCATGACCATTCCGTAATTCACCATAGGTTCCTGCACGTGTTGTTTGTTGTATTCCGGAATAAACTTGTGGTTTACGTTTCTTGGGTGTCAGCATTGTTTCGTCCCGTGGAATCAGGCTTGCGAGCCCTTCGTACTTGAAGGCGGTTCCTTCAATATCAATGTATCCACATTTTCCGGCGTCCAGCTAATGGACAAAATGTTTATTGGCCTGTGCAAGTCGGTGTCATTGTTAGACAATGTTACCAAGAAGTTATCAGCTGGGTTATTCCACGCCAAACTTCTCAGGTCTGGCGCTCGACCCTCTCCAATTTTCGGAAAAAAAATCTGTTTTTTATTGCGTTCCGGAAAAGCTCTGGTTATAATATTGTTTGTGAAAAAAAAAATTAATCCGTGCGACAACCCTTTAACGATACGGTGCTTGGTAAAACTGTGTCAACCTTGTAATTTTTTTAAACACCCTGGACAAGGTAAAAAGGGGAAACTCTGGTCATGGGAGATTGTGTCCTGGTATCAGATTTGTTATTTATCGCATTATATTGCGCAGCGGGTTAAGGCCAATCCAACCTTAGAACCGGTCCTGGGGCGCTATTTCAGAAGGCCCGCGTTCCGCGTACTCCCGAGTTTCCAGCTGCTTTGGTTATGAAAGCAAAGATAGTGGAGCATTCGATACACCTCGAGCGAAACCGCCAGAATCGCGCGCAGCACGCCTGGCATTTCAGCGCGCTTTAATGGGGCCGCTTACGTTGATAAAGTAAGTACTGCTTCTGATATCTTCCGCATGCAGCACCATCTCAAATCGATCTGCAATACCCATTCCCTAGCATAAACTAGATAACCCCACGGCTACTTTCAAAACCCCAGCCTGGCTGTTGGCCACGCCCGGCGCGAGACGCTCCGTTTTTCTCGGTGTTCTGTTCTTCCACTGAATTAAATTTGCTGCTTCGTTTGAGGATAGACTCAGTGTAGCTCTGCGCAAGCACAAACCAAGTAACGACGGGAGTTCACTGTAGCGAACGGTACGAGCCCTGCTCTCGACCATCAAATATGGCCTTTGTTTGCGGCTTGGTTGAATGTGCACGGCGGGCGCTTATCAGAAATCGCCCCAACTCAGCGTGTCAAGAGCTAGTTTGAGCATTGGCGAGTGCGTTTTAGACGTTGAAGTTGTGTCATTTGTCATCGACTGTGTTTTCACGGGGTAGGAAGAATGCTCCCGTGGGATATTCGTGTCGTCTTGGCCGCATCGGCTTGGACCAGAGTGAACCCCAGTTCGGACCGAACACCCCCGCGTGACTATTGCACTATTGCCTCACGGTGGCCGGGAGACTTCATTTTTTTGTTGCTAAGTTCTTGTTGCTGCTAGTGGGCGACAAATGACTTTATGGCTACGACACTACGCCATCGATAATCTCTACGCCATTGGTTGGTGTGGCTTCGGTCGCTACGCCCCACCCACGAATGGGCTGGGTGGGTTTGATTAACGTTACAACTCGGAGGAAACTCGGGAATGGTTTTGCACGACCGAGTTGAACTCGTGACGCTCGTGGCAGCCGCTGCTCCGGCGTGGTTTATTGTTTATGGTCGCCGTAGCTGACATATTTCTACACCGACAGATTTTTTAGCATAGGAGGAATTTGAGCTCGTTTTTATCTATAAAAAGACAAGCATTTCCCAAGTGAGAGGGAAGATGGCAAAGTGCGAATGCCCGAGTTTGCCCGAAGTTACCCGATTTGATCCGGAGGGGCGCTATGTTAAAGTCTTTGGCATTCGCACGTTACGCACGTTACGTACGGCGTTGACGCTTGCGAGCCGCGTCGTTGACGAGACCTTCCGCACCTTCGTCCGCTCTACGCTTTCGTCTCGCGTCCGCTTCTCGAGCTCGGAGTTCGGCGTTCGCGGCCCGCTTCGCTCGCTTGCGTTCGGCGTCGCGAGCCCTCCTCGACGCGGCCTTGTCTTCGGTAGACGACGACGTTCCCGCGGCGAGGACACCTCCAACGACGGGTGGAATGCTCGCTTCGGATCGTATTTCACTCGTTGTTTGAGGTTCCGTTGCTTGCGGAGTTGACTGCGAAGCCCGCGAAGGATCCATCTAGAACGACGAAGCGCTACGGAAACTCGACTGCTTTACGGAACCGGACGTTAGCGGCGCGCCGTCGCGCGAGCGCCCTCGAGCGTCGGAATGCGGAGCCGACGAGCGAGCGCCCTCACGCGGACGGAACGCGAAGCGAACCGGCGCAGCGGCGCGCCGCCCGCAGCTACGCCGAGCAGGAGACCGTTGCTACGCCGAGACCGTTGCTACGCACGCTCTCTCTCCTCCTCCGCGCCGTTGCTAGGGGAGAGGGGGAGCGCGGACGGCGGACGAGTGATTCAGGGTCCGCTATAAAGTGCCTTCGCACTTAAAAGTACTGTGCGTTGGCTGTGCAGTCATCTGGGGACCGACCGCCGTTTGCCACGACTTCGAGTCGGCTTTCGCTTGATGACCGTCGAGGAGCAACTGTTGTGTGCACTGCGGTTTTACGCGACGGGAAGCTTCCAAAGGAAGCTTTGGTAGCGACCGCAACATCGACCTCCACCAGTTGACGGGAGGTGTGGGCGCAATATGATCACAGGAGACGAGTTTCCCTGACCTTGCCTTTCTTTTAGGTTGTTCGGCGGACATGGCTTCCGCAGGTTCTAGCGCGCGTCTATCCGTCTGTAGCCAGAGTGTGCGCTTCAGTTATCGTCTGTCGCAAAACAATTTCGACGGAGGCGTTGCATGACCGTGTGTTTCATTTTCCATCAGTGCAGCAGAGGGGTCGCGTGTCACACATTTTTTGTGGAAACGTAACTGGCAGGTTAGCTTGCACGTATACACATATACAATCAACGGCGCCTATTTATTATCACATGTGATCTCTACACATTTCAATGGGTTTTCTTCGGCGTCACCGTCGTATGGCAGGAAGCAGAGCATGGAAAGAAAGTGAAGGGGAGAATTGAGAATTAGAGTAACCGCGTGACGAGCGAAGGTAAGCGGGAGTTGGAAGAGGGCGAAAGAAAAGAGGGGAGGGGAGTGGGGGAGGATTGAATTCAATGAAAAAAAAATCACTCTAGAGAGCTTTGTCGAATAAGAGTTCTGAAAAGCAAAAGGAAATAAAGCAAACAAATCTGAAAAGTTGTTGGCGTTGTTGCTTTTCCTTCCTTCGTAACACATGCCCACATGGGGGATTGGCCTGCATTTGGAACTTTGAGGAGATAATGTGCCCGGTTCGCACAATTCATCACTCCTTGAATTTGAAAAGTAAAAGTCGTAGAACAGAGCGTGCCGCGTCACACCTGAACATGATGGCACGGGAGTAAGACGGGTGCACCCCAGCCTCGGAGAACCCCGATCCTAGGGAGGCGGTGGCTTGTGCCAGGCTGCTTGCTGACGTAGTGCTTTAAAAATGAAACAGAATAAACTGATGCAAACACGGTATAGCAGAAAAGGAGCCATTCGAACTAATTCATGCCAAAAGGCAAAAAATGAAAGCGAGTAAAAATACACGAGTACAATGTATCAGTAAAGAAGTTGTTAAGAAGTATCGCCAAGCTTTCTCGTTCACAGCACGTAAGCGGACTTAAGTGCCGCAAGAAATTTTTGTTTCTAAAAGCAGACGAAGGGTTTCGATAACGTAACACCAAGCAGCAATTATTTTGAATGTGGCGCATTTCCACAACTGCTTCCTTATTGCCAGTCTACCTTGGTCACAGGGCTGCATTGTCAGCCACCCACGGCAGAAATGAGCAGAAACTACTCCTTATGACGAAACATTTGCAACAAAACGCTCATATGAACGCCTTAAATAAATAAAAAGAACTTTGTAGTGAAATACAATATAATAAAATAAAAGCAGGATAAAGTAAAGTAGTCGGATTTGCTTGCCCCCCCCCCCCCCCCCCTAGCCACCAGCCCAACAGTGGAGCGAGAGAACGCACTGAAAAATGCGCCACGCCCAGTCGGGCCTCCTAGGAGCGCGCTGCCCTGGACCGGTTACGTCACCTCAATAATCACAAAATGGCATAAATCGCATTTTTAAAGCGCTCGAACTCCGCCCCGAAATATTATCATCTTGTTACATGGGCGTCGCTAGAGCTCGTGTCTCCCTAGTTCCGCTGAATCTCGGACGTCCTGTAATGGCACCCCTGTTTTATTTTTTATCTTTTCAGTGGCTTTCCTGACACACTTGCCGGGCAAGTTATACGAAAGTCAAATCAAACGTGCGTATGCGCTTGCATGCTCTTGAAATACCCACGGTTTCACGTAAATAAAGTCATCTAGATGCAATGGCAGGGGGTATACGACTCTCAAGGAAACAGTGTAGCAGACGACACTCATACAGCGGATAGCCCTATGCGCGTGCGCGTACTCTCGCCTATTTCGCTGTTAAACACCGTGATAAGGCGTTGACATGCTTGTCGGTCTTCGCTTCCGTGATATTGTTAAAATGTTGGAAGGCTGTACAATTTTGTGCCGTAAAACATTGGCACTGCTGGTTTGTCATGGCTTTGAGGCTGTTCTTTTAGTGCCGAATCACCCAAATGTTATGTAAATCTGTTAATTGGCGACTTTTCTATGGTGCGTCTTCACATAGAAAATAAAATTGCTTTCCAGATGACCGAGCAGTACAGGCGTGCTCCAAATGAGCTCCGAATTTTCATCACTGTGGTGGAGCAATTACAATAATTTGGAACAACCCCTCTTCACTTCCCCAGCACAGCAGCAAAGCAGTGGCCGCCGTCACGACCATCGACAAGCTGGTGACCAGCGCGTCGCTACGGACGACAGACGCCAGCCAAGCTGAAGAGGTGGCCATCGCTCTCGCCCTCACGCACGGAGACGTCCATACGATCGTCACAGATTCGAAGACGGCTTACGGCAACTACCGCAGGGGGATCGTCTCCCACGCGGCCCTAGATATTCTCGCAAAGCGCAGCCCACCGGGACAAGACGTAGAGCTCGTGTGGGTTCCGGCACACTCGACAGTGGAAGGCAACGCCCTCGCCGACCACTACCCCGCGAACTAGCACCCCGGGCCGAGGACGAGTCGGAGCTACCGCACCCAGTTACGAGCTACCGCGAGATTACCGGGTTGTACAGGAGCGCCAGGTGCAGGCTTCCCGTGCCGCACCAGCAACTCGACCGCAAGCAACAAACAGTGCGCCGAGCACAAGCGGGGTCACTGGCGCACCCAGCTTTATTGCACAAGATGTTCTCGGCAGAACACGACCCCATCTGCCTGTTCTGCAAAAAGACTGAAGGCACCCTGCCGCACATACTGGCGCAGTGTACTCAGCTAAAGAATCCCCTACCTTCCCTTCCCCTTCCCCCCCTACCCGAGTGATGGGAGATCTTGATGTCCAGCCCCGACCTGTCGACGCAGCAAGAGCTCGCGTCCAGGGGCCAGGAGCTATTGGACTCATATGGGACTTGTGAATAGGGTTCCACCCCGTCTGACGCCTGCGAGCGTCACCTGAAATGTGCTCAGTGAAAGTTGTTTTTCTCTCTCTCTCTCTCTCTCTCTCTCTCTCTCTCTCTCTCACCATCGGATCCACAAAGGTCAACAATGCAGGGGGACGCCAAATTCGGGGAAATCGAACCGGCGGTTCGATTTTTGCGGCTATCCTTTGATCTGGAGGGGTCTAGGGTTCGCTAAGCCTTCTGGGTGCTCCGGCACTACACAGCCACATCAAGCGCGGTAGCGGCCACGGGACCCCGTCTGCGTACACAGCATCACCGGAGAGGGTTGCTGGCTCCGACCATCGCATCGGCGACATTGAGGTCGTCGAAGTCAATGGTGAGTCAATGTCACCCGAAGAATTAGAAGCGGTGCGGAATGGCTGTCCAGCCAGCGCCAACGCAACAGCCGAGCGATCAGCAAGCTATGCCTAACAGCACAAGCTCACGACAGCGGCAGGTCATCGACACCCTTGCAACGATCCACGAAGCGCCCGCGCTACTCGCAGCTGCCACGTGCTCCGTAGCTCCCGAAGGAAGATGTTAAGATCATTCTGAAGCCACGAGACGGGCTGAACGTCAAAAAGCCTAGCGGCGCCTAGATCAAGACGCAGTTTTCGCCGAGGCAAGCGTAACGCGAGACGAAGCGGAAGACGATATTCTCCTATCAAACCCTACGAAGAACATCGTCATAATCAACACCCCGACCATGGCGAATGCCGAGAACTATAAGAGCATCACAGAACTGCGAAAAATTCCCCGCATTTCCCCGAGGGGAAAAATGTGAAAGTGCGAATGCACGAGTTGAATTTGCGCGGTTCGGTAATGTTCGCGAAAGAGAGATCACACACACACACACAACTACAAAGAAAGAAAGATGCATTTATTCACAGACACCTATTTGTGTTGTCGTTGTACTTGATTGCTAGAGCGGATCTCAGCTTTGAAATTTCGTGTCAGAACTCCTTTAAGCGGGTGCATTAGCCCTTCTCACGCCCGATTCCTGGCCAATCCCCCACGTGGGTATGTGCCATGTCAGCGGCCAGGCAGCGCGCGCCCATCTCCCCCCGTCGCCAAGGAAGACGAGGAGATTCCTGGCCAATCCCCCACGTGGGTATGTGCCATGTCAGCGGCCAGGCTGCGCGCGCCCATCTCCACGTGCGCGGACATCGCCGGTGGACGCAGGTTCAGGGTCGCTGAAGAAGTGCATTGCACTTCTTAAGCGACCCTGAACGATGACTTTGAACGATTGCGATGTCATTTACGGAACCTTCGCGTACGCAGGCAGCCCTACCAGAAGATGCGGTCAAAGGGGGTAATTCACCCCATCCCTTCGTTTGACACGGCGGACATCACGCGAAGTTTGGTTTATAAGAAGAACCTCGCGATATTGCAAGCCAGAAGAATGGGCAATACCAAATCGTTCGTCATAATATTCGAAAGGAAACGGGTTCCACATTTTGTCTAGTACAGGTGTACACTCCACAAGAAGAAACACGAAGTGTACGACTCGTGCGGTAAACTGGGTCACCTATCCCATGTGTGTCCAGCTCCGGAAGACAAAATCTTCAAGGGATATGGTGAGCACAACCCCGGGGAGGACTACCCGTGCTACACTCTTAGGCAAAAAGGACTAAAAGTTCGTCCTTTCGGGGACTAACGGCCTCTGCCACAATCATTAGTCCCTTTGGGGACTAACTGCGAGGAGACGAACGGTCAGTCCCCCACCCGGATGGTCTGTTCCGATACTCCCCAAGGACGAACTGCTTAGAATGCAGAAAAAAAAAAAAAAAACTCCGGCACCGGCAGAGATCGAACCCCTGACACCCGGATATATACACAAGGAACCCGACGCGCTATCCGCTGGACCACGCCGCCGGGTGGTAGTGGCGGTCAGGCGGGTAAAGCTGGCTCAAAAATGTGTCTAAACACGGATGCCGCCATGATGCCACGCTGTAGTTGCCAGATCAGTAGTTGAAGATATGGCTAACCATTTTTCTTGAAAATGAGGCACAAATTTAGCCCTAAGCTAAAATTTGGAAATTTTTATGGCAATAATTGAGTTTTTTTTACGAGTTTATACGCTTTTTATTAGTTTTCTTGAAGCATTCTTGCTTGACGAACAAAAATAAAAGAAATATTAAGCAAAAAGAGGACGTCGGGCTGAGGCGCGTAATTCCCAGTCATGTGGGGGTAATTTACAAAGGTTCACTCTAACACGCCTTAGTGGCTGCTGTGTCACTTCGTTGCTTGCGAAGACAAGCTTGCGAAGACGGCCGACGATACGGAATAAAGCCGCCGCCGCCTATCTTCAAGGACACCTCTACATGTCCGTAGTGGCTGCTGCCGATTTTAACTCGCCGTCAGCCGGTCATATACTGTTACGCGAAACATTTCTGGGCAGATCGGCCCCTTTTGATCGTATATGATTCGTAAATTAAAAACAAACAAATGTACGAAACATTTTACCATGCCTAGCGTATAACTAGGCTCTTGTTTACGGGTGCTGTTATACTTTCACTGAATGGTGTTTTACTTGGGTCAGAGATAAAACAACCGCCAACTAATAATAATAATGGTAACTTTATTTGCACAATAAGGTGGTTTTCTAGAGGAGGACAAGGCGAAGCCGAAAGGTAATCCCGAATGTAGGTGCAGAAATCTCCTGTATGGGTGTGTGCGATTGGTGCATGCTCCTTCGATCGCTGAAACACGCAATCTGAAATTTTCGAGAATATATTTGATGCTTTGCATGACACATTTCTTAAACTCAGTGGATCAGCGACGTTGTTTAATTACGTATACTTGCACCTCTGCTCTCATAGGGCCCCATGTATATACCTGCACAGATGAGGGGGAGGAGGAGTAAACTTCATTCATGTGAGATGGGCACCTGTGTGGTGGGGTCCTTCCCTGGGTGCCTTCCCCAAATGAACGGAAACGGCCACTTTGTTCACGCCCAATTATCAGGAACACCCCACCTGTAGGCGGTTTTGCCTGAAATGCCTGCGGGTTCGGCCGGAAATCTGTCTGTCAACAGAAACCGCCTAGGAAGCATGTTGAGGTAACACACATATGCGCTTTCTTGGGTCGCGATGGGACCGTCATGTATTTTGTGCAAGGCGAAGTCGACGAAGGATATACGCCTCCCTTGAAAAGTAAATTAATTTGAGTGTACTTATAAATTGTTATTTCCGCTCATTAGTTCAATCATAGCGGTTAATTTTGAAACAGCTGCCAAACATAACTATAGCAGGTGAAAAAGCCTCCCTAGGTGAATCAGACTGCCTAGCATGAGAATATCAATCGCTAATATGAGTATTCAGACACTTAATGTGCATTGCATATGGCAGTCATTAGGAAAGCCGACAATAAATTGAACTCTCAATTTTATTATTTGCGACAGTTGCATCTGCACGTATCGGTTCAGCCAGGGCCACCTGGAGACGTTCTTCAGCTGTATACACTAGATAAATAGAAGGAATGCGATATGCGAATGCGATACGCGATAGAAGGAAGAATTCGATATGTGTAGCACAGCCTTCTCATTTATGCCAGCATCAAACCGGTGGCCACAAAGGTGTCACACCAGACCTTGTGGAATTTCCACACTTCCATTCCAGCGTGCTCACAGCAAAAAGGATGATGACGAAGTTGCATTACCGAAGCTGGGTTCCAGTAATGCTGTAGCTGATTATGAAAGTTCTGGCTAATGCTCATTCAGATTGTGGTCACCAGCATTCTTATTTTCATCAAAATAATGGGCCATCATAATGCCATCAGCCCGTGTATCATGTGCTTCACACCATAGAACATATTCCGCGTCGCAATTCCGGCAACGAAAAAAAATAATTTGACATTGCCAGCCTTGCCTTCTCATCCTTCCACCGGTTTTGTTTAGGCGTGAGAAGTTATTTGTGCAAGCTGAGCCAATAAAATCTTGCGCACAAGGTACTTTTCATACGTACATTACTCTTTGGCTGCCAGAACAAGCAAAAATAAACACAGAAAAAGCAAGAGGGTCATATGTAGTAGTAGTATGTGGGTGTTTATGGCGCAAGGGCAGCCAAGGCCAAAGAGCGCCAAGATAATATTTAGTGGTCCTTCGCTGTCATTTTAGTGCCAAAATTGTTTTTATGAGTATGACCCTAATACTAAAAGAGCTTAAAATATGGGTGTAAGGGGCCCTGATATTAAAAATATGAAGATGGTCATAATGGTGGATGAAGGTGACCATGATGGGTGCATAACCCTCGGTAGCTCTCTTAATGCTGAGAGATCCGAAAGTTACATGTGGTACGAGATGAGATTTAAAAAATCGGCTTCGGCGAGATATGATAATACACGTTTGTTCGTGACCACTGGTTCGTCTCCTAAAAATAAAGAGGGATGAAGTGGAATTCTGTACTTGTATAAATCAGGGAAGTGTCGCTGTCTCACATCGTTTAAGGATTTGCATTCGATTAATATATGTAGTACTGAAAGCCGCTCGGCACATCTGTTGCAGACTGGGGGTAATGAACCAGTTAGGAGATACGAGTGTGTGCCATGTGTATGGCCTATTCGAAGCCTGCACATGGATGTTTCATTGAACCTATTTTGTTTGTCTGTCATGTATTTGCCTATTGGGGTTTTATTGTTGTAGTTTATTGTGTGTTTGTTCATCCCAGTGTTGTTGCCAGCGTTCGCGGAGACGTCTTCGTATTACTGGTTTCATGTCCTCGTATGGTACTGTGAGATTTCGACATCACTGCGCAAAGCGGCCAGCGCAGATTTTTGTCGCGATCTCATTTCCCTCGTATACCACAATGCCCTGGAACCCAGCATACTATTATCTTCAGCCCTAGAGCATGTGCTGTCACCATTTCCTGACTGACTCGGTTCATGACACATTGCGACTATGTTTCGTGAGTGTAGTGACCTGACGACGCTCAGAGAATCTGTAAAAATAATTGATTGCTGTGTTTTTGTTCGTGAATGTGCTGAAATGTTAGAAGAATTCCATGTGCTTCTGCCGTGAAAATTCCAGAATTTACATTCACCCTTTTTTCCCTGCAAAAGTTGGGGCCCATGTGCAGCACACGAAACAGCAGTAGCACTTTTCGAGCCATCTGTATAGAAAGCATTGTACTGCTGGTACTTGTGTTGTATGTGTAGAAAATGTTGTACAATGAGCTCTCTTGGTACATTCTACTTAACGATTTGTCTAAAGGAAAAATCGCAGGGAAATGATGACACATCCCAGGGTGCAGTAAGGTCTTTACACTGGTTTCATAGAGTTCATTGAAGGATATCCCTAGTTCTTCAGCTTGTCTTCTCACTCGCAAAGCGAAAGGCGGAGAAAGTGAAGGAGGTTTGAAAACAGGCTATAGTGGATGTGTCTTTGATAATAGTGTTACACGGATTTCCTTATATTTGAAGACATCTTAAGAGCATACGTTAGGGCCGTAAACATGCGCTGGTACTCCAAACACCACCGGTCACACTCTACGTACAAACTCTCAGCGAGGCTTGTACGGAAAGCGCCCGACGCAAGACGGAGCCCGAGGTGTAGAACTGGGTCTAGCATTTTTAAAGCAGTTTTGTGGCTGAGCCATATACCACGCTTCCATAGTCCATGCGGGACCTAACCAAGCTGGTAAAAAAATGCAAGAGGCACTCCTTATCTGCACCATAGGACTGATGAGACAGGACTTTCAGTATGTTTAATGTTTTTAAGCATTTTAATTTGTTTTTTTTATATGTGATATAAACGTGAGTCTTTCATCAAGGACAAGGCCCAGAAACTTGTGTTCTTTTGTGACAGCTAACGGTAGTCCATTTAAAGTAAGGTCAGGTTCAAGACAGAGCCCACGACGTTTTGAGAACGGATACAGGTACTTTTCTGTGGGTTTTAAATTTTAAAACCATTCTCTTCGTCCTTTAGAGAGTTTATTTAACCTAGTTGAATCTGCCTTTCACACATTTAGAGGTTACAAGACTTGTAACTAATCTGTACATCGTCAACGTACATGGAGCATGATATTGAAGGTGGCAACGACTTTCTGAGAGTGTTCATTTTGATAATAAATAAAGTACAGCTCAATACTCCACCCTGAGGAACCCCATTTTCTTGTACAGACACTCTGGAGAGTGCCGTCCCAACCCTTTCACGAAATGTCCGTTCTGACAAGTATCTTCTATTGTGTTAAGCATATTTCCTGATACCAATAGATTTGAGGTCACGAAGAATGCCGAGCGCCAAGTAGTATCGTATGCCTTCTCAAGGTCAAAAAATACAAAAGACAATTTGTTTATGTATGAAGGCATCTTTGACATATGACTCGAACGCTACCAGCTGGTCTGTTGTGCATCTACCTGAACGAAATCCTGCCTGGCAGTTATCCAGGATGCCATTATATTCAAGGTAATATGTCAGTCTTCTATTTATCATTTTCTCAAATACCTTACTTAGACAACTGGTGAGGGAAAATTTGGGCCCGGGAGCTTGTTGGGAGCGAGGATCTTTCCCTTCCTTCAGTATAGCCACTACAATTGCCTCTCTCCAAGAGGTAGGGAAGCGTCCTGCAACCATATTTTTTGTAAAGGTAAAGGAGTGTTTCGAGAGTGTCTGGGTGAAGGTTCTGGATCATAGTGTACGTGATACTGTCTGGCCCCGGTGAAGAAGCCTTACAGTGCCGAGAGCAAACATCAGCTCCTGCATAGTGAGTTCAGAGTTGTACCGCTCTTCTGATTGTCTGTTATCGCGAATCGGCTTGCGTTCACAGATTTTTTGTATTGGATGAATGTATTTGTGTAATGGGGAGAGCTCGATATGTATTCAAAATGTTGTGCAAGTGCATTTGCTTGGTCTAAAAGCGTGTCACCAGTAGCACACACCAAAGGTACATTGTGCGTTTTCTGTCCTTTGAACTTTGAATTCTATTCCATACTTTCCGCGCATCTGTATACGAATTTATTGAAGTTTAAAAAAAACCGCCAGCTATCTTTTTGGCCTGCCGGCGAGTGAGCCTACCCAGTGCCTTTGATCGCTTGAAGGCTACTAAGTTTTCAGCCGTTGGATATTGCGTAAGACACCCCACGCCTTATTTTGGGGCCCTTTTGCGCAAGTCTGCATTTTCATTCCACCAAGGCCTCCGAAGATTACGAGTACCGCTCGAGCTCTGCGGAATGGCGCTTTCGGCAAATCAAGAATATGCGATGTGAGGAAGCTACAAGATTCATTAATGCCTAAATGGCTGATGGTAGTGTAGGGGAGTTTTGATTTTTCCCTAAACTTTCCCCAGTCGGCATCACATTCCTGAATTTTTTATGTGGAATTGAATGTGGGGGCCAGATTCTCGACATCTTAGGGTGACTGGGAAGTGGTCACTTCCGTATGGGTTAGTGTCCACTCCCCATTCAACAAGCGGAAAAAAATAGAAAGCTTTTAGCCAGATCGATGTGCGAGTATGTGTGGTGTGTTGTACTGTAATATGTGGGTGTTTTTTATTGAATAGGCAGGCTCCGGATGATAAAAGAAAATTTTCCAGCAAGCGACCTCGGGCATCCGTGCGTTCCGACCCCCAGAGTTCACAGTGAGCATTAAGGTCACCTACTAGTAGAAAAGGTTCCGGAAGCTCGCCAATAAGGATTCGAATTCTGAACTTGACAGGTGGTAGTCAGGAGGAATGTATAAGCAGCAGACTGTAACTAACCTGTTAAAAATTATTGCCCGGACAGCCACTGCTTCGAGGGGAGTAAGTAGCTGAAGAGATTGACAGGGAACAGATTTTTGCACGACAATTGCTACACCACCAGACGAGTGAGTGCAGCTGTCTCTGTCTTTCCTGAATACCGCGTATTGAGGAGGAAGTTGGTTTGTGGGGTTTTTAAAAGTGTTTCTTGTAGCACATGATATTTGGGGTGTTTGTGCAGAATTTCATAGACGTCATCGAGGTTTCTCATTAGGCCCCTACAGTTCCATTGGACAATTTTGTGAACTGCCATAAAAGACCACAAAGAAAATTGATGCTGCTAGTAAGTAGTTCCATTATTCAAGGGGTCTTTTATGTGCCTATTATGTGTTCTGTGTAGGAGCTGTTTACCCTGGGCAGTGGCTTTTTTGGGCGCTCAACAGAGTGCCGCCCTCTCCTTGGACGTCTGTGATGCCGGTGAGGATGGCGTCACATCCATTTCATCATCTGAATTCCTTGGAGTTGCCATTGGGGTCACGTTCCTCGCACGGGCGCCCCGAGGGACGCTAGGTGGCCGAGGCCCTATGAGCAGGCCGCGGCGGGGCCGATGACGCAGGGGCAGTCGCTGCTCCCGTGTCAGTGTTCGCAGTACCCCCAGAGCCACAGATGGGCATTGCAACAGCACAGGAGAGGCGACACCACTTCCGAACGTGTTTGTCGCCACTGTGACTGCGGAGTCCGCAGGCACTGTGGCGGCGTGGGCTGCCGAGGGTAGCACGGTGGGGGGCGGTGGCGGGACCAAGGCAGCAGTGCTGTACTGGGTTCCCACGAAAACCTGACGCCGCCCACCCCCCTGCGAGCAGCGTCGGCGTAGCTTCCTGAAGGAAGCATTGCACGTCTTTTCCGAGCCTATCTGGGTATGAGATGTTTTCAGTTACTTTGAGATTTATTATCTCCTTCTCGTCTTTGAACTTCTGACACGACCGAGAGTAAGCGGCGTGAGGCCCATCGCAGTTACAACATTTTGAACTGCGCGGTGCAGCAATCGTCCGTCTTGTGATCGTGCTCTGAGCATTTTGCGCATCTTTTCTTGCCTCGACAGTTGTTAATACCGACCTGCCCGTACCGTTGACACTTAAAGCAGCGTCGCGGATTCGGGATGTATGGTCTCGTCTGGCAGTGGAGGAAACCTGCTTTTACAGACTCTGGTAGGGTGCTACGGTCAAACGTCAGGATTATATGTTTGGTTCTTATCTCTTTTCCATCTGGCCTCATTGTGATACGTCTGACTGCTGTAACACCTTGCTCATCGCAGGCCTTCGAGGATATCAGCATCACTTTCACTGAGAAGTTCAACTGACGAGATAAACTCCTTGGCAGCTATTGAGAGTACGGTGGGGTGGTCACAGTGATCGGTAGATCTCCATATGCTTGTTTGCCTTAATAAGTTAGAAGACTGTTCTTTACTCTTGACTTCAATCAGCATGTCACCCAGAGGTTAGCTTATTTGCCTCGTAGTTTTTTCCGACAACACTTTCGATAATTTTGCGATCAGGACACGGACTTGGTGGTGATTGCTGTTTCTTTGTCCACTGATTGCATGACCAAAAATCGTGGGTAGTTCTCCGGGTTTGCGAACACAAGGTTTGAAACTGGGCCTTGAAGATAGCTTCGGTGCGGGTCCTCTTCGGGCCCGATCATGTTTAGAAAAGGGTTTAGAAAAATACCATGCGAAATAGTATAGAGCAGGGAACAGGGTGCTTTCTTCTCTAACCTTAACCCTGATAACTAGAGAGGTCCCAAAGCTCCCCACCCGCTAAACGGACAAGGAGCCCATCGGCCGGAGCTTGACCAAGGCTCCGACGGCCACCGTTAGAGGCTTCTATCCCTCCACCTTTCGACTCATTGCCACGGTTGGTCACAGCGTGAGTGTGGGGGCTCGGGGTCCGCGGTGTCGCCAGTACCAGTCACCAAGATTGCTCAAGGTGCCCCGTGCGGGGAAGAGTGTCATATGTACAAGCAATTCTCATCCAATAAATTTTATTTCACCACCAGTAATACCACAAGACCTCTAGGGAAGTTTGTGATGGTAAGAGCAAGGCTAAGATAACCTTATGTGCGACTTCAAAGAAAGGAAGAAACTGTAGAAGAAAGCTACGGAAGTTAACCAAGGAAATAATAAGAACTTTCCAGCTGGCTGTGCTACATGTGGAAATGGGAATAGGAAACTTGAAAGGAAAGGACTGGTTTAAAATAAAGGATGAAAAATTCGGGAGAAAAAAAAAACATGGCGTGGAAGTGGCCAGTACAGACAGCACCATGGGCGAAAAATAAGATAGGCATAAAACAAGCAGGCAAAATGACAAAATGGGCAAACGAAGGGCATGCTGGTAACACCCTCACAGCACCTGTGACTGTTTTTCTCTCTTAATCACTTCAATCTGCTTCTTCAAGGCAAGAACTGATTTGGCTACTTCAGCTCCATCTTGCCTAAAACCACTGAAATATGTCTGATTTTCTGTGTACATAATGTAAATAGGGTACATAATTTCTAATTTTTTAAATTTCTCCTGAAGTGCCTGCTTCTTCGTGGCAAGTTTTCGTGACTAACTGCCTCGTAGAATTGCATTTGCTTTGTTCATTTTTTGCTCTTTTATGCTGCCTCTACTTGTATTTGTTTATTTCGTTCTTCTCCTCTTCTCCAGTGCTTAGGTTTTTTATCGTGAAATTGTTTTTTCTTCAAAAAGGTTTTTTGGATTTTAACCCTGTCTGTTTATTGGCTTTAAACCTGTCATAGCTTTGCTGGAAAGTAGTTAGTTCCTTACACAATTTTCCTCTTTCTCTATTCTGGGAGAGGGGGCATGAAATTTTAAAAGGTAAAGTGTCCTGCAGCGACTTATGAACACTTGCACTACTTTCTTTGTAGTTGGAAGTACTGAAAGCTATAGTTCCACAAACCCAGAATGGAAATGCGCGTTCTACATGATATCTTCTAGTCTCTGTTTTGCCTTTGTTGAGATTTTGTTTAAGCTGCTATTAAATAGAATTAATTTCGACCTAATGTAACCTGACAACATTACTCATGTATATTGTGTGACGTCCCCAAGCATACAATCAATAACAAATCTTCTAAGCGTACTTAGAAAAAGAGAAAATCTTTTGAGTGAGTTTCATGATGCACATAACAGTAATATTAGGCTTGGGTTATTGAATCTAAGCTAATGCAAGGGCCACTACCTAACAGCATTTCAACTGGAGAAAAAAGTTGACAGCACGTGCTGCAGGGCCATCGTAGACAGGCACAAGGCACAGAAAGCGTGGTTTGTTTAGCATAAAGTGCAGTCACAAATACGATTTCCATTTACACGCATTTCTTGGCAAGCGTTTGTCTCAGTTCGAACTTCCATTAGCTAGAAAAGCAAGTAGTTGTAAGAGCACCTCAGTAGATTGCGAAAACAATCAGCTGACGCATACAGGGGGGGGGGGGGGAGGCTTGGGGAAACATGTTAAAAGCGCTGTACAGACGGGACAACAAAGAAAAGACCACATAGGACAGGACTAGCGCCGCATATCAACTGAACTCTTTTACCACACACCAAAATGATATATACAGAAAACAGCGCATGCGCGAATAAGGGGAAGCCACCAGAAAAAAAAAATCAGGGGAAAAAAGCAATCAGGGGAAGTGATTTTCTTTTTAAAGGAAGAAGAAAATAAATGGACTGGGGATATTATTAAGCTCTCATGGGAGCTCACCTGCATTTAACACGTCCGGAAGCGGGAATAGTAGGGGAAATAGGATAGGACAGAGAAAAGTAAAGATTAGAAAGGTGAGGAAAGAGTAGAGGAGACTAGTTCCACTGTGGTCGATTCCGTCGCACACAAAACACCACGAACACTGTTGGGTGGCGTAATGCTGCGTCCGGGAGACGAAAAGCCTCGAAGGGAACGGTGAAGCGCGGAGGCGAGCTTGGTGCGACGAAGAGCGAAGGTCCCGAGCGCTTTGGAGACGGGTACTGGGGGGGCGGAAGCTGACACTCGACCGCCCACATCAGCAGAGCGAAAGCCGGGCGACATCCAACGGTCGCGCTGCTGAGCACGAGGTCGCGGGTTCGATTCCCGGCCGCGGCGGCCGCTTTTCTGATGGAGGCGAAAAGCAAAAACGCCCGTGTGTACGAGATTTCGGCGCACGTTAAAGATCCCCAGGTGGTCAAAATTAATCCGGAGCCCTCCACTACGGCGCGCCTCATCGCCTGCGTTGCGTCGGCGCGTTAAACCCTACAATCAATCAATCAATCAATCAATCAATCAATCAATCAATCAATCAATCAATCAATCAATCAATCAATCAATCAATCAATCAATCAATCAATCAATCAATCAAGCGACATCCAACGGCCCGCGCTTGCAATGGCCCGCCGAAATGAAGCCCCTCCGAAGCACGGGAGCACGAAAAAACACGTCCGCTCAACACCGAAGCGACGACTGAACTCCCCTGACCACCAGCAAAAGCTACCTCTCCGAGCGTACGAAGTACCCGCTAATCTACGCGCTACCCTTCTCAGTTGCGGAGAATGCAAAACTGCATCTAACGCGGCAGCACGGCACAAAAGTTTGCTACCTACCACCGGAAAAACTTTACACAACGTTTCTGCACAGCAAAGTTGTCACGGCGCAAACACACGAACGGTGGCTGCCATGATGGAATGCGTATGTTGCTAGGTGAAAACCCACTACTGCCGCCAACTCTAGTAGGCAAAAAGACAGTGGGCAACGCTGTGAGGGTGGCATCATGGCTGCGCCCGGGTGTAGCACGGTTTCAATGCACGGGCTGGCCGAGCAGCTTTTCCTCTAGAGTCGCAACAGATCCATTGCAACTGGTGCCCGAATTTCTATCTGTGCAAGCGAACGTGACCGCGTTTTGCGCCTTGCGCTTAGCGCTTTGCTAGGTTTAGGGACTATTGCTCAGTTCGAGTCGAAGTAGAGCCTCACAACCATAGTTTTTCTCGTAATTAACAATCAACTCGTCGTCGCCTAGTTGAGATAGGTAGTTGGGCGATCGGACGACTCATTTATTTCCGCACAAATTAGCGCAAGCTAAGCGCTTTCTTAGTGTTCGATACATATGTTAAGTGCTCTATGTAACGTATGTGAAAGGTGTCGTCTGTGTGAGTGTCAGAATAAGGAAACATGCCATATTTTCCTGCATCGGCGAAAGCGAATTCGGTGTTTCTTAGCCTGAATTCTTCAAATTCGCGTCGCTAGACGATTGCGACTGGGAAATGCAAGCGGGTTTTACAGCAGTTGCAGCATTGTCATAGCTTTGGTACCCAAGACAATTATGTACCGAGTGTAAAAGATAACTTCGAGACGCTTACATGTAGCGAGCATTTTGTTTTGCAGTTGTCATCAGCAACATGCGTTTTTTCTCGTCTGTTAAACATATACATATTCATTACGCTCAGGAATCCACTTTTGCTATTGTCACTAATTTTTGCGTTACTGTTAAGGCGCTTGAAATCTTTCATTGGCCGTTATTACCTCGCACGAATCGTATGCAACACAGCGTATCAACATAACCTCGCCGAGAAGCGTATGACAATCGCGCTTCGCCGCTCCTTGCCATTACCCGCCGCTCTACTAACCCTAGGCGATTTTCTTATAACTAACATCAATATTTTCTCCCGTGGCACCATCTAAAGCACCCAGTGACTGCAAGTGGCTTGTGTTTTGGAAATATAAAACTGTTCGCAGACATATGCGCGAAAGGGCAACGACGACGCCATTAGGGGATTAACGACGCAGAAAAATGACTAACTGCATGCGTTTCGTCTTCCCGTTACTCCTTATAGATCGGCGGGGACGAACAGTTAGTCCGAATTTATGCACACGGCATGTACTCTGCCGCAGATACTCCCCTTGAAGATGAACGGTCGCCCGCGAAGACTAACGGCTGTATTTTAGTCCCTATTTTAGTCCTTTTTGCCTAAGAGTGTACCTTTGTGTTGTAAAGACTATGCAACCGGCGATAAGACGTGCCGCCAACGCTTTAGAACGCCTTTCCTCCTCTAGCAATGGCAGTCCGAAAAGAAAAAAAAAAAGGCAACAACGAGAGCAGCAAGAGCAAAGTCAACGCAATCATAATCAAAGATCTTCCAGTCTCCACCGGAAAGACCACGGCAAAGTGAAAAGTCGCACGAGAATACTCCGCACCTCGTAAAATTACTGAGACCGACCCGAGAGCAAAGCAGGCCACCTCAAGGACTCAGAAGAGGGAGTGAAGAAGAGTCGCTCCAGTTCCTTTCCTCGCCCGACCAACAAGATTGAGGGACCATATGCACCGGCAACAGGAGGCCGACATCGCTCCCGGTCCAAGTCTAGGCGCCATCCAGGTGGCGGGGAAAGACGAGGGTATGGCTGCAGATCCAGAAGGGGGCAGAACCAACGCAGCCACGTCTCCCACGGAAGGGTCTCGAGGCGAAGTGAACGGCAACACGGCGAGCTGGGCAGAGATGGTCTCCCGCTCGAAAGATTCGTTACGTCTAAAAGACGGTGGCCAGGGACCCGCCAGAGGCCAAACAAAACACGGCAGGCTAGAACATGAACTTATGCGAACCCGACATATGCTAGAACACGCTACACACGAAGATATAGCCTTAAAGGAGGAAATAGCCCGTATAAAGCACAACCATGCCGACAAAGCGGTTGAACAAAAACGGTTGGTGCAGGCGTGCGCTAGCGATGTACAAAATCAGGTAGAAATAGATACGACCGGCGAGCAAGAAAGAACGACTCCCCCGCAATTCAAGAAAAAAAAAAGGAACAGAACGAGAAGCTTCGAACTTTCTAAACCAAAGATGAATTACAGGAATTGGAAAGTAGGACATAAAATAAAATAGACAGTACATTGAAAGCATTCAGCAGGAAAATCGAAACCATGTTTTCTACTTACACACAAGACATTAACCAACAAATAGCAAGACTAAAATCCAGAATCACGGCATTAGAAATGGGGCCGATGCACCCGCCGCCTCAAGCTACCACCAACGTGGGGCATATTAGAGTGGCCAAACCCTGCCTCGACCCCCGACGCTAGACAGTCTTAAAACCAGCAGATAAGACACTTCCAAATGGAATGGGTCGGAATAGCAGCAATGACAAATACGTGCTGTGGCAGTGGAATTGCCGCGGGTTTCGTCGCAAGCGGGGCAACCTGCTGAAGTTCCTGAACCGCAAGGGAAACAAGGAAGCATCGGACGTGTTCGCATTACAGGAAGCGGATTGCCCAGCAGAATTATTCGGTTACAAATCATTTTACGGCAGAACCGTGGGGGAGGGGAATACTAAACCAGCTGTTCGCACGATGATTAAGAGGAACTTACTGGCGATCAGACACGATACTGCCGTGACGACCGTAGACCACGTCCTTATGGGTTTTTTCGTCTAGAAAGAGGGAGAAGGGAGCAACTCACGATGTCACCCGCGTTGACGTCCGTAGTCGTAGTCCGCACCCCTCCCCTACACTATATATAAAAAAAATACTATCCGGCGCCTGGTTTCGATCCCTCGACCCTGCGGGCGGAACGCAATGTACATGGTGCTCTACCCACTGCGCCACAAAGCCGAAACAGAATGGGAGGCTACGAACGCGCCTTATATCCTTGACTCATTCAAACTACGTCAAGAAGCTGCTGATACAACGCATTCGCTACCACCAACTCCCCAAACACTAAACGTTAACGCAATACACCCACCCCCTATGCGACGCATTTACTCGAGTCCCCCTCGCGGGGAGATGGGCCCAATTGTTTTGTATTTAACGTGTATAGTAGCCTAAAGAAGACAAACACATTCGCCAAACTTTCCCGTCAAACTTCAGACATCGCGAAAAAGCAGGCACTAATAATAGTCGGTTATTTGAAAGCACCCCACGCGGCGTGGGGTTACGCGAAGGAAATACTGAAGGGCAGAAAATTATGAATCGATGAGCAACAGGAAGGTTTGACTCTTATTACAGACTCGGCCTTTCCCTCACGCATCGGCAACAGCGTTAGCGCAGGTACCACGCCGGATCTGCTGAAAAACGTGTCCGTTGCGGACTGGAACAATACGCACGAAAGTATGGGCAGCGACCACTACATCGCTTTTATGAACGTGAAGACGGGACCGCCGTCCACATCAAAGAGCAACAAAATAAGAGTAGCGAAATGGGACGTGTTTAGGGTCCTTTGACCCACAGAACTGGGAATGGGGTATGATGTAACGGAAATCGCTGACAGAGAAAAAATGGACGGCACTGCTCCGGTAACACGTGGAACGCTCCAGGGAGAGCGTTCCGGAGACAGCTGAGCTTCAATGTGGAGACCCAAAACTACTACACATGTGCGAAGCAAAATCCAGCCCACAGAAACATTTGGCTAAGCAGAAAGACAACAGGTCCCCAGGAGGCGAATAGCGCGACTAGATATAGACCTCGAAAAATATGCGAATCAGCTCTCGCGTCAACACTGGAATGAGGCCTGCGAGTGCACGGATCTTCAAATGGGGTTGCCATAAACGTGGAACATCTTACGCATCCTCATTGACCGAGACAACAGTAAAACAACACAATGACAAAGCGTAGGCATGCTAGTGCACGAAGGCAAAGGTACGGATGCCGAAATACTTACAGAAATTAAGGACAGCTACGTTAACAAACCCTAAGATTCAGCTTAAAAGGGGCATGCAGAGAAAAGACAAGTTTGTTTTGTTCGAAAGATTTCGTGTTTTAAAGTGCCCCCAATGCTTGCCCGGCAGAAAATGATGCCATATTCAATTAATCAATTTAGGTTAGCAATTAATCAATTCAGGTTACAAATTTTATTCTCCCGCCAAATCGTTTGTTTTCGTGACGTCAGGAATCAAGTCATAGGTGCACGTACTCAAGCGAACTTCCACTGCGTCATTCCGCTCTGCAGCCTTGCTTGCCGTCAGTCCTCCCAGATGGCGCTACCATACTTATCCACGGACCGTTGTCTGCCGTTGCTTTGTTTTGGGCCGTACTGTAGAAAGTAATCGTTCCGTGAAACATGGGGTATCCTCGGAAAACAGGGTCACGTTAGACAACGTCGATTACGCCAGTCGACCAGTGTCCTGTTAAACAATTCCAAAGCGACGGGCTGCTGTGTAGCTAAAGAAGCATAGTTCGCCCAGTACCAACAGCAGTGCGCATCGGTACTTCTATGCTTACGTGTATTTTCGTAACTTTCATTGTTTACCGCACTATTCCCGCTGCCGCAAAATGAATATGCATTACATTTAAGCGCAAATAGGTCGTTCGGCAAGCTTATAAGCCGTGCCTAATTTACGTTTGCTTTTGCAGGCCTCAGCCAATCGCACAGCTGGGCACATATGACATCATAGGTTCTGCTGCGGGAAATGAGCTAGTGGTTCGCATGGCCGTTGCCTTTTTCCCTAATTATATAGCTTCTTTGAGCGAAATGTGCGTTAGAAGTCGTGTCACTATGATTCTAACGAGGCAGTCTTTCGAATGAACCAAACTTGTGTTTAGTCTGCATGGCCCCTTTAAAGACTACGCAGCAATTGGCAACCCCAAACTAGACCACCCCATCACAACGTTCGAGGTTCGCACTGCAGTACACGTCTTACGCACTAAACCCGCACCTGGTTCTGACAGCGCAACGCATGAAATGATTAAATATCTAGACGCATCCATCGAGGCACAAAAAAATATATGAACGATTGTTTTGGGACTAGCCGCACACCACACCAGTGGAAAGCGGCTAAAATAGTCATGATACCGAAGCCTGGGAAAAAGATACAGTTTGAAAACCCCAGGCCAATATATTTAACTTCGTGTTTGGGTACACTTCTCGGGCATGTGTGTTAGACATAATAAAGGTCTCCATGGAGGAAAAAGACCTGTACCCTCACACCATGATAGGTGTCCGTGCGAAATTATGCACCCAGGATGTCATGTTACGCATCAAACATCAGATAATCGACAGCGAATGCTGCTCACCGCTCCACACCAGGGGATGTGTGTCCGAACACCCAGACAACCCCCCCCCACGCTGCCCTAAGTGCGGACTTCCCAACGCCCCAGAAGACCACCCCTGCTCTCCCAAGTGCATTGTATGTGAGGGCCCACATGTCACCGGCACAGCTGAGTGCCCCGCCGCTATCAACCTCAACGCCAGCCTCCTACGTATGCCCAATCCGCCGCCGGTAGACTCACTGCATCGGCTGTGGCTGGCACCCCGTCTACTGGTATTCCCCCCATGTCAACCCGCCAGTCGCAGTTGAAACACCCCCCTTACGGCAACAACCAAGCGAATACGAAAACGCAAGCCATCAATCTGCCAACCAATGTGCAACACCATCAGCAGGTGAGCACCCAGCGTTCCTCGCCCGGTGGGGCTCCGTCTCGATCCTCCTTTCCACCCCTTTCCCCAGACCCTTTGCTAGAAGTGATGAAGGAGCTTCGGGCCCTCCGCGCAGAGGTCGCTGCCCTGCGTGAAGAAAATGCTGCCCTTAAGCGGGAGCTCCAGCTTGCTAAGCTTCCCCCCTCTCATGCCCATAACCACCCTCCTGATGCCTCCGAGCAAGCCGGACTCCACCTACTCCTCAGGCAGTTGATAACTCCGACTCTCCTCCCCCTAAGCGCATAGCGGTCTCTATCAATGAGTCACCATGTGCGATTGCATGTGATGAGAAATTTGCTATTCTTGAACGTTCCCTTGTAGTCAGAGGGATGAATACTTGCACCTACATAACACCCTTCTAGCCAATCAAACGGTGATGCAATCCACTTTGGAAACGATCAACAATAACCTTCGGCATTTCTTCGGAGCTCTGGACACCGCACAGAATGCCCCCCTTCCCTGTAACGATAGCAACGATGAATAGGCATGGCAACCCCCTTGTCGCGTGGCAGTGGAATTGCCGCGGTTTCTTCCGTATGCGCCAAAATCTTCAACACCTAATTTCTGCTAAACCCTTAGCCCCCGCTGTTATTGCCCTGCAAGAGCCTGGAAGAGAGGTCAAGCTCACGGGGTATCAAGCTTTCCATACTCCTGGTAATAACTCAACGGCGGTTCTGGTACAGCGTAACATTCTCGCTGAGCACCACACATTTGCCGATATTGCGATACCACATGACTTCATCACCCTGTATCCACCAAAACGCTCTGCCTCTTGCCTTCATATACTTAACGTTTATAGTGGCCCTAAATCGTCTAATCATACTTTTGGCACCCTTCTGATTCGGGCCACAAAAGCGGCAACTGGCCACCCCCTTCTTATACTTGGGGACTTTAACGCTCCTCACACAGCCTGGGGCTACAATCGCGTCACTAAGAAAGGCCGCTTACTTTGGGAAGCAATTCAGACTCGACGTTTAACAGTAGAATCTGACCTCTCTGTTCCTACCAGAATAGGCAACAGTGTACAGGCAGACACCTCTTCTGACCTCGCACTTTCCTTGCGCGTTACTGACCTGAAATGGCAATGTACTCCCCACAACCTAGGAAGCGATCACTTCATTATTCAGTCCACTTTGCGACTGGATTCGGCATTTACTCCAAAACTGCGGCAGACTCACATCACAAATTGGCCAGCCTTTCGGCTCTCATGTCAAGAACAAGCACCCCCTACCGATGATACTCCGGTTCCGGATTGGCTTAAACACCTACTCGAGATTAAGAAGGCCAACGATTCATCCTTAGACCCCGACATTCCTTCGGAAACCGTTGACACTCACCTTCAGCATCTTTGGGCCGCGTATCAGGGCCTTCAGAAACGCTGGCGCCGTCAAAAGCACAATCGTGGCCTTCGACTGCGCAATGGTCATCTCCGCATCACTATTGACAACAATGCGGCCGAACTGGCACGTGCGCAATGGGGTCTGTTCTGCGAAAGCATGCGTGGCAACCTTAGCATGCGGCGCACCTGGGCCATTTTTCGCCACATGATTGATCCTTCTCATTGGAACTCAACCAGCCGCAATCGTCTTACCACCCTATTAAATAAATTTCCCGACACAAGCGATCAGCTTCTCGCCCGTCTCAGGGAGCTTTACCTTGCCCAGGGCCCGCAGGAGCCTCTTCCACCATACACTGGCCAGCCCAATGAGACAATGGATCGTCCCATTTCCACAGCTGAAGTTCACGCAGCCCTTCTTAAAATTCGCCCCAACTCAGCGCCACGAGAGGATGCAACAACCAACAAGCTCCTTCGAAATCTAGACGATCAGTCCGTAGAGGTCCTAACAAAATATTATAACAGTCACTGGGAGTCTGGGGAGCTGCCACCCGAATGGAAGCATGCTAAACCCTCTGCCATTCCCAAGCCGGGTAAACCGCTCGCTCTTGAACAGCTTAGGCCCATTTACCTCACATCGTGTGCAGGTAAGGTCCTCGAGATGATCGTACATGCCCGTTTGACCCAATATCTGGAGAGTAAGCAACAGTACCCGCACACAATGTTCGGATTTAAAGCTGGCGTTTCCACCCAAGACGTTTTATTGCAGCTCAGGCATGATCTTCTCTTTGCTCCCCCTACTGCCGACTCGTCAGCCGTTCTAGCGCTAGACCTCCAAAAGGCCTTTGATCGGGTCTCCCACCACGCCATTCTGCGCCATTTAGCTGCTCTGTCTCCTGGAGCCTGCACCTACAACTACGTGCGGGCTTTTCTCGCTAATCGCACGGCCGTCATTTAGATCAATGATCTACGCTCCGGCGTCATTCCACTCCCCTCCATAGGCACTCCACAAGGAGCAGTTCTCTCCCCACTGCTCTTCAACATCGATATTATAGACCTCCCTCCTCTTCTTGCTAATGTGCCCTCGCTTCGCCAGTTTGTATGCCGACGACGTCACGCTTTGGGTTCCAGGCGGCAGTGACGCGCACATTGAAACCACCCTCCAGCAGGGGGCAGATTGTGTTGCTGCCTATGCTCGTGATGTCGGTTTGACTTGTTCGCCCGAGAAGGCAGAGCTGCTGCTTCTCTTGCCCAACAGTCCGAAACACGCCCGCGCAGCTCCGAACATTACCATCCGGCTGGATGATCACCCCGTTGCCCGAGTGCCCTGCCTTAAAATCCTAGGACTCAATATCCAACAGAACCGCACCAATACCACATTCCTCGCCAACCTAACATCCCAAGTCAATCAGACTATCAACCTCCTCCGTCGCATCACCACCCGCCACGAAGGGCTCAAAGAGGCAGAGCGATTGCGGCTGATACAGGCTTTTGCAATAAGTCGCATCACTTACTTTCTTCCTTATCTAGCACCGTCCTCTAAGTAACTCAAAAAGGGGGATTGCCTAATTCGAAAAGTGTACAAGACGGCGCTCAGGATTCCGCAGAGCACTGCCACCGCTCGTGTAGAATCGCTTGGTGCCCACAACACCGCATCTGAGCTCCTCGAAGCTCATCTTGTGAGCCCGCCTTGCAACAACATCAGCAGGTCAATCTCTCCTCCGGCGACTTCCAATCAACTTCCCTTTCGCTGCAGAATCCTCTCTTGCCATTCTTAGCACTATCCATGACCTATTCATCGTTCGGCCCATTCCCCGTAACATGCACCCGGCGCACAATCGAGCCCGCAGGGAGCAGCGTGCGCGGGTTCTTACGAAGCGATACCCAGTGCATCCGGCAACTGTTTATGTTGACGCGGCTAGCTACAGGCACCATGACGCCTACGCGGTCGCAATGATCAACGCTCCCAACAGTCCCCCTCTTACCACCCTCACCCTTCGCACTTCTTCCCCCGCGACTGCGGAAGAGGCGGCTATTGCTCTTGCATTAACACTGCGGCCTTCCCCTGCGATCATAATCTCCGATTCGAAGACGGCCATTCGAAATTTCGCCCGGGGCCGCATTTCTGCCCTGGCACTCAAAATCCCTCTTCAAAATTTCCCTGACTCCCCCACCGAGCGGGTATGGACCCCAGCCCACACGGGCGTGGGAGGGAACGAGGCAGCACACAGAGCCGCTCGAGAGCTCACCTTCCGAGTGGGTGCTAGCCTTGAACCCTTCCACGGAGCCCTGTCAGCTCTAGATCGGCTCTGTTCCTTTCATGAGATTACGTCTCATTACCGCCTCTCCCGCCGTCTACTGCCCCCTACACACCCGGCACTCTCTCACACCGAAGAACGCCTATGGCGTTTAGTGCAAACGTACACCCTTCCTTGCCTGTCCCTCCTGGACCGAATGTACCCCGGTCTGTACCCTTCACCACACTGCCCCGCTAGGGGGGGGGGGGGGGGGGTCCCAACCATGGATCACCTCCTCTGGCAACGTCCCCACAACCCATTCTCCCCATATCGAGACGGTGAGCACTGGGCGAGGGCGTTGGGCAGCTCGGATTCTGCGGTGCAAGATGTCATCGTCGCCCGGGCTGCCGAAGTCACCGGGGACCTTCCTCCCTCGGTCACCACTCCTCCCCAGAATTACCCCTTGCGGAAATAAGTGTTCTCTCTCTCTCTCTCTCTCTCTCTCTCTCTCTCTCTCTCTCTCTCTCTCTCTCTCTCTCTCTCTATCTATCTATCTATCTATCTATCTATCTCTCTCTCTCTCTCTCTCTCCACACCAGGGCGATTCTCTGTCTTGATCTCACCAAGGCGTTCGACAACGTCCGTCACGCGGCAATTTTCAAGGGCCTCGAGAGACTGGAACCGAAAAACGAGTTTACATTACATTAGAACATTTCTTCATGACAGAACCGCATCCTAGTGATTGGAAACATCCAATCGAGCCAATTTGAAATAGGAAGCCCAGGGACACCGCAAGGATCGGTAGTTTCACGGTTTCTATTTAACGCCGCCATGATGATACTAGTCCACAAACTAAATGAGATAGCCATTCCAAATCACATCCTTTACGCCGACAACGTGACCCTCTGGGTCAACGGCGGCACCGACGGACATGTGCAAGGCACGCTACAGAGTGGAATAGACGCAATCATCGATTACGTCCTCTCTCTAGGCCTCGAGGGCTCCCTTCAAAAATCCGAACTCTTGATATATAGACCCACTAGCAGAGAACGCAAACGGCGTCCTGCTACACCGAGCATCGAGCTCTATGGGGGCAGCCAACGCATGCCTACAGTGGCCGGTATCAGAGTCCTTGGCCTTAGAATTTGATATAATGGCCACCATAGGAAAACCGTTACAGAAATTCAAGAAAACCAAGCAACTAACCATGCGATCGCTTGCACGGGTAGCAAACAGGCACAGAGGTATGAACGAAGAAAGCCTAACACGACTCATTCAGTCCTTCGTGCTGAACAAAATTACTTACGCGACTCCCTTTCTCAATTTTAAAGCGGGAAAGAAAATAAAAATCAACGGTCTCATTAAAAAGGCATTCAAACAAGCCGCCTGCCTTCTATTCAGTACTGCAAACGGTCATTTGGAAGCGTTGGGCATTCACAACACGCTCGACGAATTGGTGGAGGCACAGAGAACGGCCCATTACGAAAGTCTATCCCAGAGCCAGATCGGAAGACGCTTTCTTTGTTCGCTATTAATAGCATACGAAACAGACGGGCTCGAAAGCGAAAATCCCCCTGAATGGAGAGTGCACCTCTACGCATAACCTTGAGCGCAGACGGGAGCGAGCACACGCGCTAGACAAACGATCTGAACGACGAGAAGACGTGGTCTACGTTGACGCAGCCGAATATTATGCCGCGACGCCATGACGGTAGCGATAGTCGATCGTCGGGGACAATTACTCACGGCCGTATCGCTCGCTATGGTGCGATCTGCGGGTGGTGACGATGTGGCCATTGTCATGGCTATATCCAACACCGGCGCAAAAATAATTGTTAGTGACTCGAAATCGGCAGTCAGATATTTTGCAAAAGGTAGGGCATCGCCTCGAACCACGAGTATACTCGCGAAAGCAAAAAAAAAAAGCAAGAAAAATTCAAATAACGTGGACACGAGCACTCTCTCGTCTGACAGAAAACGAGCGGGCTCAGGTCGCCGCTCAAGGTTTAATTGACCAGGAAGAAGTCAACCCCAGCTCACCCCACCTCAACCGATCGGTAAGTGGTCGCATGGTGTCATACAGGGAAATCATCGATCATTACAGATTCTCAAGACGAAGCCTCACTAAAAGTGACTCTATCGTGGAGGCAGTTACAGACGAACACGTTTCGAAATCCCGTTGCGCTCAGTCGCTGCTACCCCGACATGTACTGGGCAGATTGTAAGCTATGCGCTGTCCGGGCGGACCTCTGCCACATATATGGTCATGCAACGCAAGACAAATCAAAATGGCGTAGCAAATGCTAGGAGCAACTCATTTACTGTAACGAATATGGAGCAATGGGGACCGCTTTGCTCAGCCCCGACCCGGAAGTGCAACTTCAGGTCGTCCGGATGGCCGAGGCCGCCGCCAGAATCCAAGGACTTCTGGCCGACGACTGAGGAAGAGGGGAGGAAGACGAGTAGAAGACACGGCTTTCTCATTCGTCCCTTTATTAATTCCATCACGGGTACAATAAATGTTTTTACTACTACTACTACTACTACTACTACTTCCCTTGGCACAAGATGTGCCTGCTGTTTTCATTGCTAGAGAAGAATTTTCCTAAAATACACCGCTGATGTCAAGAGATAATGGGTGCCTAAACTAGAGTTTTTGGTGCCTATACATGTCCAAATGACACTTTTCATTTCTATTATAGGCGCATAAAACCAGGAGTGTTCGTTCCTAAAATTCCGTTCTCGAGTAATGAGATATTAAAATATTGGCGAATAATATGCCGATTGCACGCAGTTTGCTAATTGTCACTTGGGCACGTATTCAAATGCATTTGATAAGAGTACTAGCAGCGGATCAGTTTGTGGTTAGATGCGATCGGCAATGTGAGTTTGAGCGTAATTTCAAATAGTGTTACAGTCTAGAACCCGTACTGGAAACCATGCAGTGTAGGGTACATTGCGTTCTTAATACGTCACCATCGCTTTATTAACGTTGTGCTCGAAACGTTCGCCGCAGCAGCTTGCTAGTGATGTGCGACGGTAGGTATCTAGGAGAAGCTTACTCTACTCCTTGTGGGTAAGTTTTATTTCAGCGCAAAGCCAATTTACAGCAGCGGAGCCGTTGTATGAAAGCTTCAGAGATGGAGCGTGAAAACGGTGTCAGAGGTTCTGTATGTGCCCGAAAAAAAATGTAAGCCCCTATCTTAAAGAGAAAGATTGTTCAAACGCGCCGCTTTCTCCCTTGCAACCCGAGTCAAAATCAACTTCAAAAATCCCAACTGCGTCGGCCGTGTCGCAATGGCGAAAGCGGATAAACGTTGGCTTCATAACTTGAGAGACCCAAGTGAGATTCCGTCCATGGGAAGTTTTTTTTTTTTCTTGAGGCCCTTGATGTGCCATCGCGTATTGTCATCATCGTTTGGTGAAACCCAGTGTTTAAAGTTGGCTTTTCGGCAGTTCGTTTTTGCGCGACATAGAACGTGCCGATGTTTACTGGGAAGTTACAAAGTCGTGTTCTGCAATCACATCTTCTGGCACCGTTCACTCGCGATAACGTTGAATTGGCGCTGTATTCAACGCCCGTATCCTCAACCACCTGTTAAAGTAGGTGGTGTTAAAGTAGGTGGCGATAGCGAGGATGTTCTAAATAACGCTTCCATCGAGCTCTGTTGTATAGATTGCAAGATAACGTTTTCTCTTATAATAGGGCCAAGATTTTTTATACTCGTTATTCATGAAAAACAAAGTGCTTTGGCGCTGCTAACATTGATTTAAAAATGACGAGTTAAAGGAGGGGAAGGAGTAAACTTTATTAGGTGCTGATGTTTGGACACCTGCCTGGTGAAGGGGTTTCCTCTCTCTAGTAGGACATACCCTGGCCGGTGCTTGCCACCCGGGCCGTGTCGACCAGACCACGCTGGAAGGAGGAAAAAAACCTAACCACAACCACATGCATTTGAAGTGTGGAACGTGCAATATTCAATTCTTTTTTTTTGCTGGTAAGTACACTGTATGCAGTTGGTCATTTCTGCACAGTGCAGTAAACTTTGTCTGGAATCGGTCCAACTGCCGCATGGTTTTTTTCTTGAAACGGAAGAGCACAGGCACGTATTCGCCCCTGTGGGATCACTGCATTAAGGAAATCAGATTTTCTACAGTGACTACCCTTGCACTAAGAGAATCCCGTTTGATTAGAATAACCAACGTCTGCGTGTTAGCAAGCAATGTTTTTGATCCAGGGCGCTAGTTCGCAAGTAGCGCCTTGCCTCCAAATACACCGCAAAATGCTGGTATTTTGGTTTTGTACTAAAGTAAAACCTGGTATTTGTCAAAAAACCCCAAATCATTTGTAGAAACGTACAATTGATTTGATTCATACAGACGCACAGTAACGGACAAATGAAACACGATAACAAAAATATGAAGCACAGCACACAAATAGCGTGATTTCGTTCCATGCAAATCAAATTTACACGTGGATAATTACAGTAGTAAAGTTGCTAAATGTGGCTTTCCAAATGTACTAATAGCCTGCCATTATTGAACCTCAACGAAAAGTATTTTTCAATTTTGCGTGTTGTGGCTTATTTATTATTTATCAATTTGCATTTTGTGCATGACTAAACAACCAAGTGACTCAACACGCGTTTCAAAAAATCGAAGGAAAACCCCAGGTGATCATGTACTTTTCTTTGCTGGCGTTGCCAACAGGCCGAAAAGTATTGCCCGTATTATGCCCGTTTCTTGATTCGCCAAACATTACTTCCCTGTAAGGGACATAATAAAATCTGATATGATTTGTTAAGTCACTCTTTCGATGCTGAACTGGTTGCGCTTTTGCGTAGCCTAGCCTAAGTTTCCCTCCAATAAAAAAATTCTAAAAAAAAATGTTTCAATATTTGGGCGCTACTGAAAATGTATTCCTGTAGATGATTGCGCAATAAGTCCTAGATCCAGCCTAGCTGCACTGAAATACAAACATCAATAAAGTGCTTTTTCATTAACATTTTCTCCACAACTGCAGGCTAAAGGTGGATCTACTTCTTTAGAAATTTACTTTGCAACAAAGAGAAGTAATAACTGTGCAAGAACGAGGGTTCACAAGAAGCGGATTGCTTATTTTTTTATGCACATCTTAAAACCCCTATTTGTTCAGGTCGTTGTAAGTAGGCCAATATTTCTTAGGCTACGTCGTTAAGAGAATAAATTCTGCCTAGCATCGTACACGAGGCACTTACTTCCTCTGTCTCAATACGAAGAAGAATTTTAAGTTCCTCCACCGCTTTAACGAGGCTTATGAATTTCCGCCTCTCTTTTGTCTGTTTTCTGATATTTATTTTTTAGAAACCCTGTAGCTTTGAGAAAATTGACGCCGTGAACTGAAGGAATGTGAAAAGAAAAAAAGACAGAAGGTATTGAAAAAAAAAAAACAAGGCAGTTGCCAAGAAACGTTTCAAAACGCTCTTTGCTCGTTAAAAAACCGGATGAAAGCTATGTTTGTAGCGAAACGTGATACACAAAGTTAAGAGTCTCGCTACAAGCGCTGCCCGACCCCGAGCTTCTTTTGAAGCAAGTCTCTACTGCAAAATTATGCACAAAGGAGGAAAGGAAGTTGGCTGTCATGTAGAGTCAACATCCGGCTTAAAATTCATTGCTTGATGAACCCGAAAGGGGCTGAATCGGAGGGAGTAGAATTCGCTAGTTTTGCTATAAAATACGTGACTCTTGTTTTCGTACCAAACTAAGCCACCAAATTAGAAATGCAGTTCATGTCGGTGTTTTTATGTTAAGTGTAAATGGAGCGTCGCAAAAAAAAAAAGATCTGAGGTGAAAAAAAAGGCATTTTTGTTCCCAACAAGTACTGAAGACGAACTAAGTCGTTAAAACGAGTGATTGGTGGTTTAAATTCATGAGCCATGCTACCCTGTGAAGCTCGATTACCAGCGAAGCCTTTTAGCAGACGACGCCGAGACGACACACAATTTGGGTGGAAGGTGTGAGCAGTTGTTTTAGGGGCGAAGCAGCTGGGGTTGTCTGCGTCTCCTGTCGTCGCCTCCTGTTGTGACAGTAGTAAAACCCCGCGACACTCGTTTTCCAGCGCCTCGAGCTGGAACGTAACGCGTACCAAAAGAAAACTGTATAATAGATAAAACCAGTTAAAAATTAACTAACATGACTTAAACATTTGTGGTACACTCCCTGTCCGCTTCAGCAATCGTCAAGCACAAGCAGAAGCTGTTTGTACACGGGTTTTACATTGTGTTACACTCAGGTACCCACCGACTTTCGTCTATAGGCCTGGTCGGGTCGGGTGGTCGGTCGAAGCAAGAAAATTCATCCTTACCGTGCCGGGGCCTCGTTGATAACCGAGGGCAAGCCCCCAGGGCGAGGCCCTGGCATTGCACTGCGCTCGCGTTTACCCCTGCCACTACCCCAAACTGGTGCAGGAGGGACAATCAAATTGCTTAAATTTTGTTCAACGCAAGAGAGGGCGCCACCGCCTCAGCAAGCGTGTGATTGCTCCTCCCAATGGCGCTTCTCCAGCACCCAATCAGCGCGCGCTGTGTGGTAAGAGGGAGGCCTGCAATCTTTGAATACTCTTATACATTGCATGCTTCGCCCCTCCTTAGGTTTCACGTCAGTGGAAATGGCCTGGAATTTTTTTTCTCCCGAGCGTTGACGGCGGATCAAAGTTCCAGGTATTTTCTGCGAGCGCTCGCGATAAAGTTGGCATTGCGAGAAGGTGTCTGTGAACACTCACAACAAAAATTAACGAAACCCTAGTCTATATTCATTCCGCACTAAGATCAATCCATCCTGGAAGGTAAGTAGCATCTATTAAAGGCATTCTTTCTCAGTTCATTCCAATCGCTTTCCGTGCTCGAGTCCAAGTCGCCTCTTTTTGTGAAGTAAACGAATAGTCCGGTGTGTTTTACAGCCGCGCGGTCACCATCCAAAGCATGGGCTGTGTAAAACATGGGAGGACACACACCAAGACTTTCGTTTTGCAACTCCCCCCGCCCTATCAAACGCGCGTGGATCCTCGGGAGTATTTCTGGTTCGCATGAAAAAGACGCGGAACCGTAGCTATATAACCTGCGCTTAAAAAGTGACGTACCACCACGGCCGCTGGATGAGAGCGCACGCAAGGTGCGGCCTGCCGCGTCGCCCGGATTTCAACGGGCGAGGGCGTGAGTGGCGGTGTTTACGTTTGCCGCCGCTTGACTACCTCGTGGCGCTAGCGTTCGGGGACTGGTTTCGGGACGGAGCGGGGTGGTCCTCGTAGGCGAGCGCTTGCTCCGACTGCGAGACAGCCAGCGCACGGGTTTTAAAAGATGTTGTCATTCGTGGGCTTCTCAACCGCGAAAATTGTCTGTCCGTCTGTATGTATGTCTGCCAGTCTGTCGCTCGATCCAACCGCCCGGCCGTGACTGAAGCAGCGAGAAGTTAAAATAATTCTTGAATGAGATATAGGCAATACATTTTCAATCTAACAAATCTAAAAACATGCCCCATATTCAACAACATTGTTAAAAAAAGATAATATTCAACAAAAAGATAATAACCACGGTTTTGTCTGAAAACGTCTCATGCACAGTACGTAAGCCGCGTTGCACAGTTTACAGCCGCAAGTTGATTAGTTACAGTTCAAGCGGCAGGTATATGTTCACCTTTTCTGGGGAAACGCGGTGTCGACACACGGGAGAGCGATGAATATTTGCCGGAAATGGATTAAAGCTTGCCTTAAAGACACTTCTTTGAAAAAAATATAGGCCGGGCGGAATGCGCATCTCATAAAACGAGGACATGCGATAGGATGGTTGAAAAAGGATTTGAAAGACTAGACATTTCGCTATGCGTCTTTTGATACTCTTATACTGGCTCGATCATGTCTTGCCGCGCATAGAGATTTGGGCTGTTTCATTTTCGCATGCACGGCAACGCTTTTAAACGCGCTACTGAAAACTTGATGACAGAGGTTGTATAGAAAGAAAAATAAATGCACCGCGCTGTGTTCAAGAGACAGTGCGTACGGTCCACGCTCCTAGCTGCTAAGCATTTTTCAAACTTCGCGATGAGAACTAGCGCTAGGTACATTTCCTCCGTTATTTCATCGCCGATTCAAACCCATATGCATTTAGCCCTGACGCTAGCGGTCGGGCTCCTGGAGCATCCCAAGTATACGTGCTCAAATTAGCGCGCTTAAAGACGTTGCGATAGTTTTGCTCTGTGAACATACTGCGCTTCAATTCGAATCAATTTTCATAGCGTAGGAAAATTTTAACATACGTTATTATTGCGTCAGTTTTCTTTTTTGAGTACCCAAGAAATCTCTACGTAATGCAAGAAGTGTAACGCCTTGTATCTGCACTAGAAATGCTTAATTCACGCAGTTAGAACAATTAATAATTATGATATTCAAGATGTAGATTGTTGGTTTAAAATAGCAAAGAAAAGAAGAAAATGTGAAATGGAAAAACGGTGTTTGAATGCTTACGCATTATTAGGCAATTTTTGGAATTTCTGTACAATTTCGCTTTTTTCTTTTGTGTACGGGAAAAAATTTAGCTTGCCGAGCTCGCCAAATATATTTAGAAGTTTTTTTTGGACCCGGACATCCCATGTGCTCTCCTTAATTTTCTTCGAGGCTACAGGGAACAAGTAATAATATCAGGTAGAAACTGGAATCGCTTTTCATTCAACTGATTATATATATTGTCAAAATAAAAAAGGTCCGACATAGCTGTGATAGTAGTATTACTTCATAACTAAACAACGTGTAATCAAGTCATATGTGCCGTGAGATTAATACGAATTGTGGTGTTTTATTTAGTGCACGAGGAAAAACCTACATAAAAGTTGGTTATGTCTCAAACATTGAGAAGTGTTGGCACTCATAAATAACAAGCGCCGTCACAAAAACATTGTTCCTGTTTGTCCGGAATTTTAACATATTCTCTCCAGTCGCAGCTTGCAGACAAAACATAAATCTCTGCCGGGGGTGAGGTCACAAAGAGCATGCCGGGCGCTGTAAGACACAACGACACAGTAATGCGAGACAGAAGGCACACTATCAACGCGTAATGCTGCTGCTGCGAACGGAATTTAACTTCTATCTTGACCAAATGAAGTATCGGCTGCCGCTAATCGTGTTTGTATTTTAACAGGCGTAACATTAGTAGTGGTAGATGCCTGTGGAACGCCGATGATAAGCCCAGACTTCGAAATAAGCGGCCCGAAAGCCGGCGTCCCGCGGGCCGCGGGCCGCGCTCGCCGCAACCAGTCCCGGAACGGTGGCGCCGCGATGGCAGTATTTGGCTCTAGGCGCACCCACGCCGCTTTGGAGGCACGCGGCAGGCCGCACGTCAGTGCGCCTTTCATCCAGCGGCCGTGGTACCACAAAAAGCTACTTGCAAGAAGATGGTTTGGCTCAATCGATCAGAGAGGTGTAATCAAACGGCGTGGAGAGATTTGATAGCACGACTATATGGGCAGTTAAGTCATTTCTTAAGGCAATGACCACTGAAGTAAGCAAGTGCAGTGGGTGTGCTGCGGTCTCCAACGGATTATACAAGACATTGTGAGCTTCGCCACCTTACTCCAAGGTAGCAGTCCAACTAAAATCAGCAGTTAAATTTCGCTCACAACAGCTGCCAGTGTGAAAAGGTATGCCGTACAGAATTATACTGTCTTTCTTTGAACAGACGAACTTTGAAGTGCGAGTTATGTGGCGTGCCAGGTAGCTTAAAGAACGTCTACTACTGCCAATGAATGTGTATACAGGAAGTTGTTTTATGGAGTCACCCAGCAATCCGGGCCCGCGAGCAGCTTCTCCACTTTACCCAAAAGAATTGGTTGTAAATTAATGAAACCGTGTCAGTCAGATTTTCTTCAGCCCCTAGTGTGGAGCTGCATTTAGGAGCTACTGCATTTAGGAGCTAGCCGTAAAATATATATTCCGATGGGAAGCAGCGTAGTCGCTGGGACATGGAACTCGGCACTTCGTCATTTACAGAAACTACGTATATGCTTCGGTGAGGCAAAGTGCTGATTGCGTTGTGAACCTACACACACTGACAGGTACGGTGCGTGCTGTGGACAGCTGTTGGATTTCTTGGGTGAGTTGGCGGACTCACAGGTTAGGCGCGAGAGGGAATACCACTTTTCACAACGACCTTAAGCCATGCTTTCAGAAATCCCACTTCAACTATCCTGCCACCTGCCATCTGTGTGGAAGGGGAGTGATTGTCATTACGTTGGTAGTAAAAATGGAAGGCGGCGAAACGAAAACGCCAGCCTCGTTAATTTTGCATGCGGTATAGATCCACGTCTGTGTTATGTTCATATTATAGCTGAGGAATTGCGTGCATTATGGGCATATTTTCGTGCTGTTTACATCCACCTATTGACCGTTTTAACGTTTTCGTCCTGGGAGCTCCCATTTTATAAGTGGGCTGTGCTAGCGGCCTTATTATTGGCGCAGTCGAGAGGAAGATGTAACTGCTCATGCGCAACACAGCCCAGAACAACTCCTAAGCCTATGAAAGATTAACGCATGAAAATGTTTATAGTAGATTTCGAAGAAATCAAGTCAATTGAAGGACCCACAGGCAGCACTTCTTGCTACTTGCGGCCCGCCTCGAAGGCCTCGCTCGTTTGAATGACATCTACCTTCGACACGGCGACATTCCATCCAACGCGCAAGCGAACGTTTAGGAGCGGAGACTCTGGGGGCCTTTGCAGTTTGCAAAGCAATATAAACCAACCCTCCTCTTTTCTGTGCAGTCGGAGCAATCGGTCGTTTGCAGTGAAAGGAGGCTGCGAGAGTAAAAAGGCGCGGCTAACTGCTGCGAAAACGCCTCTAACGGTCGCATTGTTGCCTCGACCGCTTGATGCCTCTGCGGGATCGTAAGGTCCATGGCACCGGCCCCTTTAACAAGAGTCGACTTTTCCTTGCAGACGCTGCGAGATCTTAGGGGCGTAACCTGCGCTCAAGCAAGCATATAATCGACGTCTAGATGAGAGCAGAGTTCAAAAGCAGAGCCTGCTTGAAAGAACGGTCACCGTCTGGAAGGGGGAGACGACTGTTGCAATGGACGGGCACGTCTATTCAGGACACCTTCAACGATATTGTCTTGGTCTTCGTACCTCGGATCTTACCCGTTTATTTTGACCATAGTGAAAAAGGAATCAAGTGTCAGGAATATATCCGTAGGTTTGTTCGTGACGACACCTTTAAAGGACGGAGATATTAAGCAATAAGCCTGGCATGGCACCGTAATCCTTCGTGTGAAGCCCTTGATTTTATTTGCTGCGACGACTTCAGCATGTGCACGATGCCAAACGAGGAGTATTTATGTGTCCGAGGGATAATACGGAATGCCGTAAAAATAATTTAAAACACACTTGTCTCTTGCTCATGAAAAAGAGACCCTTGGTCACAACATTGTTTTTAAATCAGCGCGTTAATAGGGAGCAGCTATAATTCTACTACTACTACTACTACTACTAATATTAATAAAAATACAAATGAATGCCACTATGCTAATAAATACTACTACTAATAAAAATACCACTGTTGTTAGGCCAACTATTAGAAAAATCTGAGCTGCATAGTTTGTACAATCAGCTTCCGTTGAAAGAATATAAGAAGCTCGCTTGTCCCGAGGTATAGAAGGACACGACGGCGAATGCAAAGTCGTCGATGCGACTCTGCGAATAGTGTTATGAAAAAGAAAATATAAAACATCTAATCAAACACCCAAAATTCAAAACTTAGATGCAACGCGGTAGCGCAGTTCTATTCGTCTGTTTACAAAAGACGGCGAGAAATAATGCAGACGTGAATAATGTGTTTAACAATTTACAACACAGCGAGTAACTGAAACCACCGATGTTGATGCCACCGAATTGTTCGTGTAGTGGGCCGAGGTGGCATAATATATATTGAACTCACATATTTAAAACTACGCGGGGCAATGGCTCGCGGTATTGTTTCGCCATCTGTTGATGTCGCGGCTGCTTCGTTAGTTGCGGCGTGGCATCCAGCTGGCGCTGCACGACTGCGAACGAGGTCGATCAGACGCGCTCTAGCTCTTCGACACAGGGCTTTTTTTGGGGTGCAATTCCATCCACACGTGCTTTGTCCGCGCATTTTGAACGGGATAATAGAGAGAAAACCTAATGTGACAAGTAATTGTGACTGCACTCTTCGTTCACCACTTGATCTTCTTGCGTGCTAACCAGCCTTCTGCAGGAGCATTCAGCTTCTGCACCGCCACAATCGAAATCGTAAGGGGAAGCATGGGCGTCTGCCTACGCAATGAGATGGCACGAGGAGGAAAGAGGCAGGCGCCCTGCTTGAAATCACCGGAAAAAAGGACCCCTAGTTGCAGAGATAAAATTGTAGAAGAGGCCACTGTTGTGCGTCCTTTTCAATGGTCGCTACACTGAACGAAGCTCCTGCTCGCATTACTTCTTGCATTCTTAAAAGAGAGCAGTTTTAGTGCACAGCATTCTTTGGAGAGTACCCCAAAGCCCCAGCCATGTAACGCCCCGCGTTCGCACAAAAATGCATAATTTGCGGAGTTAATACATTTATTTGTTATAATAGCGTAAATAGAGATAATGTGCCTCCCACATTGAAAAACAAAAACAAAAATAGAACAAAGTAAGAAATTAGAAGGGATTTAAGAAAAACGAAATACGCATTCATAAACCACCCCCCTCCTCCCGAAATAAACGCAAGAATGAGGAACCTGACGGGCGACGGAAACACGTATAAAAAATCGCGAAAACAGAACGACCGTGCACTATGCTTTGCATCTACCCAAACATACATAATTTGTGAAGTTAAAGCAGTTCACCTCTATAATACCGGGAATCTACATCAGTGACAAAAAGAAAGAAAGGAAGAAAAAAAAAAGAACGGAAGAAAGAACGAAAGGCAGAAAGAGAAATAAAGAAGGAAGTGCAGATATAAATTATTAATGTACAAATAAAACTTTAAAAGAATAAAATGACCCAACGTATTTGGCTACTCATAGTCAAATCTGGCAATTCATGAGAAAATTACAGTGGAGACAAGCGGCGTTAAAGTTCGGAGCATTGTCTTCCCTTTTGTCTTGGATACGCCAAGTACCGTTCGCTTGCCCCTTCCTTCCACCTTTGGGTAAATGTCGGCAGACATACATGAGAGGCGGCGTTCAGAGGCGGTATAAATAATTACATATCAAGGCTGCGTCACGCGGGCCACTACAAAAGCGGGTTAGTAAGAGTGTGTGAAAGCTTGCTACAGCGTGTACAGGGGAAAAGAAGTGTGAGAGGCCCGAAAAGGGGAGTGGGCAAAAGAGAGTACAGCCTGAAAAATATATCGGCCAAGCAAGGTGTAAACTTCGCTCGCAGCGCACCGAACAAAAGGCATCAGGTGTGTTGACGATACCTGAACAACCAACCAAAGAGGAATGGATGTGAGAAGAAAGACAGAAGTAATATGCAGTCTTTCAATATCATGTGGGACAACCGAGAAGGGCCAGCATTTGCAGGGTACGCGAGCACGTTGGTGCAACAATCAGGACAATGCCATACATTTCTATTGCTCTCCATTGCTTTAACTGAACACGTTGGGACACACAACAGAGTAAGTGACATTATAGAGAGGAATGAAATAGGCTCGCACGTGAAGCTGTCGAGGCAGCGCCGGCATTTGTGAAAGGGGACGCATGCGTTAGCACAGCCCGTGTTCCCGCATCAGGAAAACACGCGGCCCTACAACGCACCTGTGCAATAAAATTATTTGGCAAGCGCAACAGATTATGTTATACTTCCTCGAGCCATGCGCAACGTTCTCACACATATACAGGTGCCGTGGCGCGAAGTGAGTTGGTAGGCGACACCGTGCGTTGTGGAGCCGTACATCGTACTCCCGTTTAAATTGGAGAGTACCAATAAACACGAACTGACTCAGTCAATTACAAGCAATACCTGCTATTCTTATGGTTACGTTTTTTGCTTCTCCTTCCCCTCCATCTCTTCTGCGCAACGCCCACCCCGACCGCAACCGCGGCCGCCGAGAAGCGAGGGCGCACGCCCTCGTCGCGAAGCACGCAAACGACACGGGCGCCCTGTACGTGGATGCCGCCCGGTACCCCGACAGACCCGACGCCTACGTCGCGGTGGCGGTCCGCGCCACCACGGGTGAAGTGTACAGCGCCTGCAGCGTCCGCGCCCCGTCCGCCCGCCAGGCGGAGGAGACGGCGATCGCTGTGGCGCTGACGGACCCGCGATGCACCACGGTGATCAGTGACTCGCGCTCTGCCATCGCGAACTACGCCAAGAACAACGTGTGTGAAAGGTGCTGTGGCGCGTTGTGAGGGTGTCCGTGCAGTGATCAGTGAAGCGGTGCCGGCCACCCACCTCCGGTGGTTTCCGGCGCACACGGAGATCAGAAACGTGGGCGGCGGTCTCCCCAACCGCAACGAGATGGCGGACGCCGCCGCGCGAGGACTGACCAACCGCGCGGCGGCGGTGACGGCGAGTCCGGCCGGCGGCCACCGAGCTGCCGGCGGGGCCCCCCCTCCTCCTCCGAGCTCCGCGGCGAAAGACCACCGAGAAGACGACGACGACGACGACGGGTGGGACCCGGAGCCCCTCCTCACGTACGGGGAGGTGCTGGAGTGGTACCGGCTCGGCCGCCGCACCGCGCCAGCCGCCCCACCCGGGACTCACGCGTTCGCAGGCAGTGCTGTTACGCCAGTTACAGACACTATCGGTAATCACGCCGGCACTCGCACGCCACGTGTGCCCGGACGTCTACGTCAGTGATGTGTGCAGTGTATGTGAGCGCGAACGCGCAACTTTGGCCCACATCCTGTGGGACTGTGCAGTGCATCCTGTAGAAGCAGCCGACCTCTACGGCCGTTTGCCGGACACCATCGTCAGTGCCGCGAACTCACCGGACCTGAAATCACAAACCTTAGCCGTCCAGCAGCTCGAGGCTGCTCTCGCCAGGCAGAGGCGGAGAGAGGCGCCGACGGGGGGGAAAGAGACGAGTTCCCGAGTACCTTTCGCGCGCCGCTCTCGCCGACGCCGGAGGGGGCCTAGTCCCGAGGGCGACGTAAACGCGTCGGGGGGAGAGAGCGGCTCTGTGTAGCCCGGACCTCCCCTCTGCTGGCATTGAATAAAGTCTTCTCTCTCTCTCTCTCTCTCTCTCGTTTTTTGCTTTTGCGATCCACAAATCTTTACACAGGCTTCAAATGTATGGCATCGCACACGTTTTGCCTTTTTGCACTTATTTCCTACTGCTCTTACAGAGCTTCAATTGCTGCTTTTGTGTTTGTGCTGAGTTTGCTATCCTTCAATGCTATCCTCCCTTTGCTATCCCCCCCCCTTATAACGTTATTGCGATTTTCGCGCGCTATTGTATTTCTTTTTTTTTGCATAAAACAGCTGCCTTTTTCTTCCTTGTGCCTGTCATGACTGGAGTCACGCTAAATTTGTAAATGTATAGTTTCTTGTGTTATTGTTTTAGTTTTCAAGCTTTCTTTAATCCCGACATAAATTGTTAATGTAGTGTTTCTTCTCTAGGCTATTAAATAGGCTGTTCGTTTTATTTATTTTAGCAAAAACTTCTTTCAGCTTCTGTTCATTTTTGCTGGTTCGAGCTTTCCCTAAATATCGCTCGACAATGTGCGTGCTCATCTTTTAGTTCCAGTCAATATTGTGTTTTGAATTTGTTTTGAGGATATTTAAAGAGTCATTAATGAGTTTGTTTTCACATTCGCAGAAGTTTTTCGTGAGGAATAATTTGTCTTCAGGTTGCAGCATAGTTGGGCACTTGTCTTGAGTAATAACATGTCATGAAAGTTATATTTGTATGGTTTTCTTTCGGTATGTTCTCTACAACACTTGCAAGAGGATGACTAGAGTGACAAGATTTTGTTTCCATTTTTTGAGTGCTGTGGGAGATTAACCATAGGCAACATGTGCCTAAGTTGTAACTGCAGTAATTATGTTAACATTAAGTGAAAAGGGAAAATTATGCGCCTCCGTAGTTTAATTGGGTGCAGCTTCATGGGTAATTGCTGTGCGCACATGTATGTTCCTTTCTGTCTTACAATTTTCGAAGGCGGTCAAATTCTTTGAATGTTCACATGGAGTTGAACGGTAAGGTATATTGATGTTATCGACGTGAAAGTCGGGTTGTTACTCTTATCAATCACTGCTTAACCAAAGCGAACATTCGACTGCGGCTGTTTTCATGTCTCGTAAATCTTTTCAAGCAGAGATAAAATAGCTACGCTCACGGTGGCCTGTCAGACGTTGACGGCATTGTGCCAGACCACAGTCCATGGCTTTCCGGTCCACTCAAAAACAGTTGTGACTCAAGAACGCGCAACACAACATGTGCTTCCTCTTTAGCGAGGAATTTTATTGACCTATTGCTGGAACCCATTTCTGCAGAGCTTCTCTCTTGTGCAGTGGGTACTGGCGTGAGGAAGCGTTATAATCTAAATAACATTGCAGAGCACATCAATGTGCAGCAGCAGAAGAGTACACTTTATTGAAGCCATAAAATGACTTCGGATGATCATCCTGGGATGGTCCCTACGTCGGGGTCCATTTGGTCCTTCAGGCCTCAACTGCTAAGGGTATCTGCCGGCACTGACCCTCCGCGTCCGAAACCCTGCTCGCCGTCCACCACGGGCTGGGGTGGTCTCGCAGTTGTGCGGCGTCTATAGGTGCGGCATGGTTGGGACAGGCAAGGACCATGTGGTAGATGGTACCGCGCACCTGTAGGCAGTTGGGACACGTGGGTGAGGGGCAGAGCCAAGGGTAAAGCAGGTTCGTTATTTATAGTGCTGGAGAGGTGTTGCTTTGGAACCGGCGCCACTTGACTTGCTCCCCCTTGTCAAGCAAATGATGAGGTGGTAGTAGAGTGCGCCATCGCTCCCGATATGAATTTGTGATGTTCTTGTAGGTGCTGAGTGGTGTAGGTGGGTCCAGTCGCTCTTCTTCAGCTTCTTTGTGTGCGAAGCGATGGGCTCAGTATGGGACGGAGAGAGTATTACTCCTCACTTCGATCTTGGTATGGGGCGGTTTCCAATTGATGCTGACGGTCCGCTTCCCTTCAGGTGGTTGATGGGTGTCGAGAGCGTGACGGGCATCAGAGCAATTGCGACCACGTAGGCAGGTGCAGAATTGTGAGTCGGTGTAGATGTAACATGTCACGCGTCTCACCAGGCAGAGAAATGAGGCTCAAGTTGATTCATTTGATGGCAACACAATATATTTACATAACAAAACCACTCAAACGAACGAAATCATAGTGACTGAACACACATATATCACACTAAACAGCAAAAACAAGCACAACCTCCCACTACCAACACTCTACTCCTAAAGTCACTATAATACATTAACTGTCTCTGTCAGATTCAAACAAATCTTACCGCCGGTACCACGGTGCGATGCCGATGACGTGGCCCAGTGGATCGGTTGGGTTACGCGTCACCCAACGTCGCCGAACATCGCGATGGCCCGTGCTGGTGCGTCGTGGTCCGGAGCTGCCCGCTGTGCGATGACTCGGCTTCGCTGAGCAGCGCGGCTCAGCAGGAGGCCAGCAGTGCGAAGCTGCTGGTCATAGGTGGTCGGAGCTGCCCGCTGCCAGAACGGTGCGATTGCCGCTGGTGCGTCGTGGGGCACGGCTCGACGGGTCGCCGGCGGTGCGATGCCGCCAGGTCAGCAGGAGGCCAGCAGAGCGAAGCTGCTGGTAATCGGTTGTTCCGGGCAGCCCGCTGCCAAACGGTGCGATGCCGCTGGTGCGTTGTGCAGGTACGCCCGAACTTCCCACCGTTCCTTCCAAAGAACCCGTTCCCCTCTGTCTACTACCAACGCTTGTTCTCTTCTCTTCACCTCGCATTCTATCGTGTGCGGCTCCCATTCGCTGAACAAGCTACCTCCTCCTCCTCTTCGATTACCCTGTATTTCTTCTCCATTGGTCACTTCAAAATCCTTCTCACCATCCCGTATGCTGATTTTTCTTCGTCTTCATATTTTCTGACAACATCTTCTTCTGGGGCCAATCCCCCTTCGGGTATGTGCTCTTCTTACCACATGACAAGCACCTAAAGTTCAATGCCTATTAGATGCGACGCTAAAAGGAGCATCTCTTGCCGGCGGCCCTGTCCTGCGTGCGTCGGCGTCCGCGTCCGCACACCTGCGTCTCTCCTCCGCTCACCCCTCTGCTCTCTCCGATAGCGAACACTCTCTCTCAGGCGCGTGGCGCAGCGCACTCTCACCCCGCCGGTGGGCGGCGCTGCGCGCTGCGCGCATGTGCAGTACTCTCTCTCCCGCAATCTCCTCTCCTTCGGGTGCGCTGCGCATATACGCGGAGTGCCGCGCTCTGGCCGGTCTCTCAGTCGACGGTCGTCCGCGTTTGCGCTTGCGCTTGCTCTCTTGCCGTACCCGACGATTGCTTGATGTGACGCCAATGGAACCCCCTTCAGCGTCGCATCACACCAGGGTTCCCGCGAGGGGAGGTGGGCGTAATTTTTGTTTTGATAGCAGTGAGAATGGGGGGCGAAAAATGAAACTTAGGAGCGAACACTTAAACATCGAAAAAGTTAGTGGGGCACCTTGGCGGCTGACTTTGCTTAACACAGCCATCGGACGCGTTGGGCTTGTCTGGCACAACACTGGAAAACTGACATAAGTGGCACGGCCATTTACGTGGCCATGTTTGTGGAGTCGAAGCTTATGTTTTAGGAAAGGATTGCTACCAAACGTGATAAAAATACGACAGGTACAGAAGTGCATCAGGAGCAAAGTGCGAACACTCGTACTGATGATGAATAATATTGTATTATTATTGTATATGATTATTGTTAATATTAATAATAATATTATTATTATTATTATTATTATTATTAATATTAGGAACAGGCCTCTGGCTGTTCCTGGGCACGTAAATAAACAGGATTGATTGAACGTAAAATTATATATATATGTTATATTATATATTATTATATTATATTATATTATTATTATTATTATTATTATTATCTTTTCCAATGATTATTATATTATTATTATTATATTATTATTATTTATTATTATTATTATTATTATTATTATCTTTTTCCAAGATGGCGCCCAGTAAGGATGCGTGTGTTCTGTGCTCGTGCGTCTTCTACGGGAAACAGAAATTTCTTCGTTGCGGTGAGTGCAACAGGCGTGCTCACGCAAAGTGCATAATAACGCTGCCGGACGAGGACCTACAGTCTATTAAGTCAGGCGCGCGTCGTTTTGTGTGCAATGCCTGCAAGTCTGCCTCGTCGCCGTGTGTGCGTCCGTGTGTGCTGGCTAGCCCTAACGACGACTACGGCGGCGCTGCTCCGGCAGCGACCCTTTCGTCCAGCCCTCCCCGCACAGACCCCCGCCACCCAACCTGTTGACCTTGCGGCCGAGCTGCTGTCCATGCGCGCCCTTCTCGTGGACGCCCTGGAAGGAATTTCCTTCCTCTCCGATCAGGTTACCAGGTTGGGAGAGGACAATGAGCGGCTGCGCGGGGCGCGGGACAACGCGACAAAGGCTGAAGCTCACGCCGATGTCGTGAAGACCCTGCGGCAGGAGGTGCGTGCACTGCGCACAGATTTGACTCGGTTGAGGGCCGACCCTCCTTCCCCCTCTCGGCTAGCCGAGTTCCCGCCGCTTCCAACCGCGTCTGTCCGCGAAACAATACCCCCCACTCCGCTGTCGCAGAGCGCTTCGCCTGCCTGCATCGCCTCTCTTGGCCCGACCCAGCTCGAAGGTGGTTTCTTCGAAATCCCATCGCCTGGAACCGTCCGCCCCTGCACTACCTCTGCAGCAACGCCACTCCCAAGAACTCCGCTTACCGCGTCCCCTGGCGTTGGTGTATCTGAGGGATCTGGTCTTGTGGCTGTCAGCCGTCGCAAGCCCCCAAAAGCTGTGTTGTAACAAAAACTGGTTCCGTATACAACTTCAGCTCAAGTCTTCGAGCACCTGTCCGGTGTGGGGGCCCGCCCCGATTGTGTGCAACGTTTTAAAGACGAGGCATGACTCTTACGCCTCTTTCTACGTCGCTGTGGACGACGCTTGTTTTGAGCGGCTCAAAGACCCTGCGCTGTGGCCTCGGCACTGTCTTTTCAAGCCCTTCCGTGGTGAATTGCATGAAAAAATGATTCATGCAGAGCAGCAACGACTTGATGATGATGGCAGGTAATAGTAGCTTTGATTGCTTTTATCAGAACGTCCGTGGACTTCGCACAAAGTCAGCTGAATTTTTCTCAAGTGTCGTTTCTTCTTGCTGGCCTATAATTATTCTGACAGAAACTTGGTTGTGCCCGACATAAGTTCCAATACCTTGTTCCAATACCTTGTTCCCTTCCGCATTACCAAGTTTTCCGGCATGACCGTGACCCGTTGCACGATAAACAACGGGGCGGTGGTGTGCTTATTGCCCTACATGACTCCATCAAGTGTAAACGCCGCCTTGACCTTGAATTAGAGAGTGAGTGTATTTGGTTAGAGGTGTTTTGTGATCGGGGTGAACGGCTCTTAGTGTGTACATACTACATTTCCCCCGAGACACATGCCAGTGAGTTCAGAAATATCCTTAACACAATCGAAACTACAGTAATATCTCACAGTGATCACCATTTCCTTGTCACTGGGGACTTTAACGCACCGGGGATTTCTTGGGAGACTCAGCGGGTCAGTCAGGCGTCTCATCCAATATCTCCGAAGTGTGACTTTCTATTTGATTTTATTTCCTTTACTTCCTTGCAGCAGTGCAACCTCATTAGGAATTCATGTGGGAACGTCTTAGATTTGTGTCTGACTAGCTTGGAAGCTGTCGACGTCTCGCGCAGTAATACTAACCTTGTAAAACCGGACAAGTTTCATCCGTCATTACATATTTCATTGCCTAACGTATCTCTCCTTCATTACAGTCCCCCTGTTTGCACACCAGGAAGCAGTAGTTACGACTTTGCTCGTGGTGACTACATTGGTTTATTTCACTTTCTTAGTAACACTGATTGGTCACCAATAGCTAACCTCAACGACGTTGATGAACAGACCGATTTTTTTACTGAAGTTGTTCACGATGGCTTGAGGAGCTTTGTTCCCCGAAAATTTGAAAAGAAAGGCAATTTTCCGCGTTGGTTTTCTGCTGAACTTAAACGAGCTTTGGGGAGGAAAAATCGAGCGCACAAGCAAGCTAAGAAAACGGGGCAGGAAAGGTGGCAGAATGAGTTTCGTCAACTCAGATCTCTTTGTAAATGTCTGGTTAGGCGCGATAGGTCGAATTACATTGCCGCGGTTGAGGCTGATGCAACACGCAATGCAAAAGCTTTCTGGGGCCACGTCCGTTCTCAAACATGTAAAAATTCACCTGGGAACATTAACCTCATCGATGAACGAGGAGAGAGCATATCGGACGTTGCCAATGCCTTTGCGCGACAATTCCGTTCCACTTATGGCAACAACAGTGCAGCTTGCCCCCCTCCACAATCTCTAGGTTACTGTAAAAACTCAGAAGTGTTGGTTTCGGAAAGTCTCGTTTTGAAAGCTCTGAAACAATTGAAATCGTCATTTTCATGCGGCCCTGACGGCATTCCTTCTGCCGTACTGAAAGCGTTTGGTGATATCCTAGTTCCAGTATTGACGGTATATTTCAAACTTCTCTCAAGTCTGGCAAGTTCCCCGCTCGTTGGAAGAATGCAAGGGTTGTTCCTGTATTTAAGACAGGTTCAAATTGGACCCCACGAACTACCGACCGATATCTATTCTATGTGCTGCTTCTAAATTGTTGAGTCAATACTGCATAAACTACTCACATTCAGTATAAATACCACATTAATACCTGAACAGCATGGTTTTTTCGCGGGCCGATCGACCACTACCAATCTCGTCAACTTCATGCTGCATGCTTCGGAAGCTGTGCAAGGGCGAGGTCAACTTGATGTAGTCTACTTTGATTTAAGCAAGGCTTTGATGTCGTCTGCCACGAGCTCTTAGCCAAAAAACTATCTGAGCTTGATATACAACCATCCCTGATATCTCTATATGCAATTATCTATGTGATAGGTCATGTTTCGTGCATGTAAATGGACAGTCTTCTCTTCCTATGAGGTCACCAGTGGTGTCCCTCAGGGCTCAGTGCTCGGGCCACTTCTCTTCTCAATCTTTATAAATGATGTCGCGACAATATTTAATGATTGTAATTTTCTTTTATATGCCGATGATGTAAAATATTTAAATCTGTTTCCAACTCTGCCAGCTGTTCGCTCTCCAGAGAGCAATCTCGTCCTTCTCGCATTGGTGCTCATGCAACAAACTCCTCATTAATACATCTAAACTAAGGTAATGACATACACAAGAAAGACTGACAACATATTGTTTCCCTATAACATCAACGGGGAATTACTCCCACGTGTGGTAGAGGTTAATGACCTAGGCGTCACTTTCGACAGTAAACTGAGCTTCTCTCCACATATTCAGGTAATTACTCGTAGAGCTCTTCGATCGCTTGGCGTTGTCTGTCGCGTGTCCAAGGAGTTCAAGGAGCCGATTTCTCTTCTCAAGCTCTACACAACTATATGTCGTCCTCAGCTTGAATATGCATCTGTTGTCTGGACAAGCACGAGCAAAACAAACCGTAAGCTTGTAGAAAGGGTACAAAATAAGTTCATATCTATCTTCAACCATCGCTTTGGCGATAGTAGTAATTATAACCCTGGATCGCCCTCTTCATTGACGCTATCATGCTTAACTTCCAGGCGGAACAAGGCTGATATTCTCTTCCTCTTTAAAATTATGCACGGCATAGTGTCTTGTGGTGAGCTGCTACAGCATGTTCGTCTTTATGTGCTGCAAAAGTGGACCAGGAAACGTGATACCTTTTGCAACCCCAATTGTCTGACGTGTCTTGTGCCCTGTGTTCCGACTGCAATGCACGTACAATCGGTACTCGGATTACCTTGATATATTTAATGATTGCCCTACTCTGTTTCGTAAACATGTCTGTGAGTTTGTATTGGCGTAACTGCCAACTTTTCTTATTCTGCATTTGGCTTTTATTCTTGAGTTCATGCACTTAAATGACTTTCATTCCGTAACTTCAACATAAGCTATCCTTCGTTTTTTGTATTTTTTTGTATTATTTTGTATTTGAAAGTGTGTTGAAAGATGTGTACATTATGTTTCGTGTGTTTCTGTTTCCGTGCGCCAGCACAAAGGCCGATTCGGCTGTTCCTGGGCACGCAAATATTATATTGAACAGGCCTCTGGCTGTTCCTGGGCACGTAAATAAACAGGATTGATTGATTGATTATTATTATTATTATTATTATTATTATTTTCCTTTTTTGCTATTTTTTTCTGAATTTCTGTAAGTATTTTTACTTTATTTTTTCTGTCATATCGAGGATTTTGTGTCTTGTGCCATGCTGTTCTACGTTTCTTTTATTAATGTTTTGTATATGGTGTGCCAGCACCAAGACCTTAGGGTTGTTCCTGGGCACCGAAAATAAAGGTTGATTGATTGATTGATTGATTGATTCTTCTTCTTATTATTATTATAAGATGGCGCCTAGCAAGAATTGCTGTATTCTGTGCTCCTGTGTTTTTTACGGTAAGCAAGAGTTTTTCCGCTGCATTTCCTGTAAGAAACGCGTGCACGCGAAGTGTGTTGTATGGCCGGACGCTGAGCTTCAGCTCCTGAGATCTGGTGCTCGGCCGTTCAAATGCAATATTTGTGAAACGGCTGAGGTGGCGGATGGGCCTAGCGTAGCCAACGACGACATCGGCCCATCCGCAAGCAGGGCTCCTTCCCCCTCCCTTCGACGAGACTCGCCGGCAGTCGTCAAGAAAGGCCCGCCGCCGCCGTCCCAACCGGTTGACCTTGGAGCGGAAGCTGCCGGTCTTCGCGCACTCCTCATCGACGCGCTGGACGGCATTTCTTCCCTCAGCTACCAAGTGGCCCGCCTGCGGGAGGACAACGACCTTCTACGCCGGGAAAACGCGCAGGCTTTCGACCGTCTCCGTCAGGGGAGGGAGGGTGACCGCGCCCATTATGCGCAGGTGGTTGCCTCCTTGCGAGCGGAGGTGTGCTCCTTGCGTGCCCAACTACTTCACCCCCCCCCCCCCCCCCGCCGCGTTGCTGGAAGGAGTGCGTCACAGCTCAGGGCAGCCTTCTTTTGCCCAAGCTGTAAACAAGGAAGTGTTGCCTTCGGCTACGTCTGCTCCGCTGCAGTCGGTGTCTTCGGCTTCTCCTGCACTGCCTCCTACTCCGTCCCAACTTTCCCCGGTGCATTCTGCGCCTCTGCTTGACTGTCTCCCTCCTATTGTTGAGAAGAAGCGTCGAAGCCGGGCATGTGTAGGTGCATCGGACACATGTGGACTGGTCGTCGTTCCGCAGCCGAAGCGCCCCAAAGCAATGTTCGTTTCAAAGCTTTCTCCGTCCACGACCTCTGCTAGTCTTAATGCCCATCTGACAACCTTAGGTGTCTCGCCCTTGAACTGCCGACGACTGAAGACTAAATTTGACACGTACGCATCCTTTTATATTTCCGTCAGTGCAGAGTTTTTTGAGCGCTTGAATGATCCCGCTGTTTGGCCGAAAGACTGCCTCTTTAAGGAGTTTCGAGGCATGTTTCGCGAAGGCATGCTTCACAGCTCTGATCGCAACACATCAGAAAAAGAATCATGACTAGTTTAGATGTTTTTTATCAGAATGTGCGAGGTCTTCGAACTAAGGCGACTGAATTTTTTGGTAATGTTCTGGCTTCTTGCTTTCCGTTAATAGCTATATCTGAAACTTGGTTGTGCCCTGATATTCTATCTAGTGATTATTTTCCTCAAAATTACCATGTATATCGTAATGATCGTGCCTTAACGGGATGCAAACAAATGGGGGGCGGGGTACTTCTCGCAGTTAACAAATCTCTCCCGTGTGTGCTACGTAGCGATATTGAAAATGCTGGTGAGTCTTTATGGGTCGAAATTCATATCTCTAAAACTGAAAAAGTTCTAGTTGGTGTTTTTTACGTTCCTCCTGATGTAGTTCCTGACGCGTTCAATAAGTTAGTCTCCTCCATTGAACAGGTGCTCACTACTCATTGCGACCTCAAGGTCCTCCTCCTTGGAGATTTTAACGCTCCTGGCGTTCAGTGGAGCCACCTCACCTGTTCCCACTACAACCACCACTTTCAACAGAAGGGCAATAGGTTACTAGATTTTTCGTCTTTCACTTCCATGGCACAGCGTAATCACATAAAAAACTGCAGTGGAAACATTCTGGACCTGTGCTTTTCAAACTTCGATGGCGTTAGTGTGTCGCGCTCTGATTGTTCTTTAGTAATACCCGACAAATATCATCCTCCTCTTTCTATTTCCTGTAGCCTTCCTACAATGCTCCACCGTTCTGTAATTTCAAGCAATGTGCAACCTCGCTACACTTTCGCCCGGGGAGATTACGTTGGGCTGTATGGCTACTTTTCTGCTGCCCCTAGGTCAACAGTCACTGACCACTCTGATGTCAATGAACAAGTTGACTGTTTTACTGAGATTGTGCTTTTGGGTATGAAGAAATACCTCCCGCAATATTTACCAAAGAAAAAGTTCAAGTTCCCACACTGGTTTTCTTCTGAATTGCGGGATGCCCTGAAACTCAAAGAACGTGCGCACAGAAAGATGAAGCGCTCTGGTGCGAATCAGCTCGCTCAGGAAAATATTTCACAAGCGTGATCATGCTTTCTACCTGGCGTCAGTTGAAGCTAAAGCAACTCATCAGCCGGGAGCCTTCTGGAAGTACATTCATTCTAGATCTAGTACAACGAAAGAATCTATTCGTTTACTGGATTCCAACGGCGATGAGGTTGCAGATGCGGCCGACTGCTTTGCTCGTCAGTTTTCTTCTTTGTTTGGGCTTAGCGGTGGTAGTGATGACGGCAGCGTCTCTTGTCACCAGGTCGGTACTCCGCTTGTTTCCAATTGGATGAGAACATCGTGCGGACCAGCATCAAGCGGCTAAAGCCCTCGTTTTCTTCTGGGCCAGATGGTATTCCTGCTGCAATTCTAAAAACGTATGCAAATATATTCGTTCCTGTGTTCACGTCAATATTTATTAACTGTCTCCGGTCTGGCACGTACCCTCGCTCATGGAAAATCTCTCGTGTATTCCCTGTATTCAAGTCAGGCCCAAAAATTGACCCCATGAACTATAGGCCAGTGTCACTCCTTTGTTCTGCCTCTAAAATATTCGAGTTATCTCTTCATACGGTATTGTCTTTCTCATTTAAACACGTCCTCATTCCTAATCAACATGGCTTCATGCGTTGGCGCTGAACTTCCACAAACCTCGCATGCTTCATGGAGCAGGCTGTCCAGCAGTCGTTGGTAGAAGCCAGCTTGATGCGGTCTACTGGGACATGAGCAAGGCCTTTGATGTAGTCAACCACTCGTTATTGCTTGCCAAGCTCATTCTGTTAGATGTTCACGCTTCTTTAGTGGGTCTTATACGTTGCTATCTCCAGGAGCGATATTGCGATGTAAGTGTTAACGGTCAAACATCATTTAGGTACAAAGCAACCAGTGGTGTACCCCAGGGCTCCGTTCTGGGCCCCCTTCTTTTTTCCATTTTCATTAACGATGTTGCTTCTGCCATTCAAAAATTCTTCTTTTTTGTTGTATGCCGATGATATGAAAATCTTCAGAGAAGTGCGTAATGTTCAGGACTGTAATTCTCTTCAGGCTGATATCGTGTCATTCCATCGTTGGTGCACCAAAAACGACTTAATTTTGAACCCCTCAAAAGCGAAAGTTGTTTCCTATAGTAGGAAAACTCAACAGCTGCAATACTCCTATAAAATAGCAAGCACTGCACTACCGAGGGTGACCGAAATTCGGGACTTGGGAGTACTATTTGATTCTTCTCTGACTTTCTCTTCGCACGGTACACAAATTACCGGACGCTCTCTTCGATGTCTGGGTGCTGTTTGCGGGTATTCTAGAGAGTTTAAATGTCCTCTTCCTTTCTTAAAGTTGTATTCGGCTCTCTGCTTACCTCTTCTCGAATACGGTTCTGTTGTTTGGAATGGAACTTGCAAGTCCAATAGTGACCGCATCGAAAGGGTTCAAAATAAGTTCCTTTCTATCTTTAGGCACCGTTTCCGTCATGTACAAGAAGACGCAAAAGGCAGCATGTCTTGTCTCAAAAGTATTCCTTCCCTTTGGTGTCGACGAATGAGAGCTGATATTATCTTTCTTTGTAAACTTTTTCATGGTGATATTTTGTGTGATGACTTGGTTGCACTTATCAATGTCAACTTGCCGAACAAACTTTTCCGAAGATTTCGAACTTTCAGAACAGATGTTTTAAGTAGACGACGCTCGTCCATCTGCAGAATACAATGTGCTTATAATGAATATTCCGATCGTCTTGATATATTCCAGAGCTCTTTGTCTTTGTTCTCTAATGAATTGAAAACTGTTGTAGCTTAAGTGCCTTTATGTCATTTATGTGCCGTATTTATGTTCCGTATTTATTTTATGCAAATCATCATCTTGCTTGTTTGTTTTTCCCTTTCCTGATTTTGTGTTGCTTGAATTTCTGTCGGTTTAAGTGTCAGTGCTTGTAACGCTGAACTTCGTTTTTCTCTTTTGAAACTTCCTAACATTTTGTTGCAAAACCTTTGTTTTATGTGTAAATCTATCTCCGTCATGTTCATTGAGTATTTGCTTTTGTATTTTCAATTTTTCACGTGCCTTCAACGTTTTGCTGGCCGGGTGTCATGGCTTCTAACACTAGGCTTCCTTTTTTTTGCTGTTTTGCTTTCTGGGATCTCTGTAACTATTTTTACTTTATTGTTTCTTTCATATATATGGTTTTCTGTGTTGTGTTGTCTTGATTTTAGTTTGTTTTTATGAATGTTTGTATATGGTGTACCAGTACCAAGACCCTAGGGTTGTTCCTGGGCACCGAAAATAAAGGTTGATTGATTGATTGATTGATTGATTGATTATTATTATTAATTGTTCATGGTGACCTTTCTTGCGCAGACCTGATTAACTGTTTAGAGTTTAGTGTACCACAAAGGCCCACCAGGTCGCATCGCCCGTTCTTGACCGCTGCGCGCAACTCCAATCATTCTCCTGTGCGCAGAATACAGAATTGTTACAACCGCTTCTTTGAATGCCTTGACATCTTTCAGAAATCCTTTACAATTTACCGTACAGCGCTGTTGAATACAGTATGTTAAGCATCTATGATATGTTTGTCGTTCTTTTTTTTCTGGAATTTGGTTTCTCTGCGGTTGTGTCTATCCAACTGATAGTTGCCTATTTTTGAAACTGTTTACTGTCATTTGTTCGTCTTATCATTTGTCTCTACACTCTTGCCGTTGTTTTTGTTGTATTACTGTCAAACTTTGTTGCTCTGCCTGTCGTGTGGCCTTTACGATGATGATGATGATTGCTATTGGTTTCCCCTTTGAAGCGGGGTGATGACACGTCATCTTACCAAAAAGGACTAATATAACCATGTTTTACACTCTTGATTTAATACTAGCGCTGCTTAGGGCAGGCACTAAAGCTTATTAGGCACGAAATACTTTTTTTTGCCCTGTTACAGGTGGTAACTGTCCTAGGCAATATTCCCCTCTCTGCTCTTCGTCCATCAGCATTCTAATCTTCTTTTCGTCCCCTCGACAGCCTTGAAGTTAACTTCCCCTGTGATACCCTTAAATCCTAGGGCTTCTGGAAGCCCAATATTCCCTTCATGTAGATTTGGATGGATACCCTCACATTCTAACACGATGTGCCGCATAGTTTCTGTTTCTTTTCCGCAGACCACGCATACCCCATCATTTTGTGAATACTTCCCTACAAAACTCTTAGTTCGCAGGCAACCTGCTATAGCCTCAAAAAGCAAAGCACTGCCCTGGGAATTATCGTAGAAATTTTCCTTTCTGATGTTCATCTTCTCAGCCCTGTACATCTCTAACGACGTTTTAGCTTCCATTTTTTCCCTCCATTTATTCGTTTCAATCTGCCTTGCCTCTTTTTTGGTTACCTTGGCTGTTTGGATTCCCCACTGTTCTTTCCGTATTTCGTCATTAGCCATCTAGTCTTCCTTAACCACTGCGTGTCCACGCTTTTCAAGTATAGGTAAAAAAAACCTTAGCTGCCCACCTTCGTTGATCCATTGCCCTCAACCTCATCTCAAAGCATATTTTACTCTGAGGTTCTCTAACTTCAAACGACGCCCAGGCCATATCTTCCTGAACTGCTTCGTTAGTTGTTTTTCCATGCGCGCCTAAGGCCAAACGTCCTACCGTTCTCTGGTTTACTTCAAGGCCTGATAGGAACGTCTGATTTTAAGCAGAGTACAGCATTCGCAAACGTGAGACCCGGAATCATTACTCCTTTCCACATTCCTCTTACTACTTCATATTTGTTATACCCCCACAGAGCTCTATGCTTCATTATAGCTGCGTTTCGCTTTCCCTTAACCTTAAGTTGCTCCTCGTGAGTTCTTAAGTAGTTATCCCCTTCGTTTATCCACACTCCCAAATATTTATATTCCTTCACTCTAGGTAATTCGCCTTGCTGGATAGACACTATGTCAGTGGTAGCATCATTGAAAACCATTATTCCTGACTTTTCTGCACTGAAATTTAAACCGAGGTCGGTGGCTTCCTGGCCGCTAATATTTATTAGCCGCTGCATATCGACAGGCAGAGCAACTTAGGCATCTTCTTTTTATACTTTTTACCTGTACCCAGGCTCCGCCTCTGCTTTATTTCTGTCATTTTCACTACTTCAATTTGTGTGTGTCTTGTCGCTTGTTTGTTTCTTGCTATATGTTTCTTGTATTTTGTTTTTATGTAACTATCCGTGCGCCAGCACTCAGGCCTCTGGCTGTTCCTGGGCACGTAAATAAACATGATTGATTGATTGATTATTATTGTTTTTATTATATCACTATTAATATTATTAGAGGCCCTCCCTTTGTATCGGGGCGTCGGTTGTCAGCGACCGACTTGGCCGTTTTATTCTACTTCTTTGCGCTACCCTTAGCTAACCTCATGGATTTCCTCCTTCTATCTCTCCCAGTTTTAAACTCCCATTTCTCCCTTATCCCTTTTCCGGTCTTGCACGCTTGTTTTTTCTCTCCCCCCCGCTGTTCTAAATTCTCGTCGGCTTGATTACTCCCCCTGCGTACCCATCTCTTGCCTACATTTCCTCCACCACCATTCCAGCCGCCTTTTGGTCACCTTTATGGCCTTGAATTTGAGGCTCGCCCTCACCGGAAATCCGAAAGCCTTTGTCAACGCATCTCCCCATCGACACGCACTAACCCGTGGCAGGGATCGCCACGCCCGATCCCTGCCGCAGCACACACACGTTCCATCCTGTTCCCTGTAGATACCCGTGTATGCCCGTGTTCTCAGACACACCACCCGTGCTTGAAAGAGCAACGCACTACCTCGCTTTTAGCAACAGAAACATTTCTTTCTATTTCTAGTTTCTCTGCCATATTACTCGATGATGATGATGATGATGCTTAGTGGCTCCCCCTTTGTAACGGGGTGGGGTTGCACAGCGGCCTTAGTCGCAACGCCACTGTACAATCACTTCGCCAAAAAATACAAAAAAATAATGTCAAAATAAAAAGAAAATACTTTTACAAAATTTTTGTGCTAGTCTGACTTCTTTGTTCGCATGTTTTCCCAGATTGTTCTCTGCTCTTTTCCCACCAACATTCTAACCTTCTTTTACTAACCTCTACGGCTGTCCAGTTCACTTTTCCGCTAACCTTAAAGCCAAGGGCTTCCGGAAGCTGGATGGCTTCATCACTGAGGACTGGAAGGATACTTTTGCACTCCGTTACAATATGTCGCCTGGTTTCTGGCTCATTTCCGCAGCCTGCGCATAGTTCTTCCTTTGCCGGCTCGCGGATAAGCGTTTTTGTCCGCAAGCAACCCGCCCGGGTTTCAAAAAGCAATGCACTCCCTTTGGTATTATCGAATAATTTTTCCCTTGTGATCTCCTGCTACCCGATCCGGTAGATATCTAAGGACTTCTTCGCATCCATCCTCTTTTTTCAGGTCGTTGTCTCTGTTTCTTTCACTTCATTTTAGATGCGACGGCATCTCATTCGCTCGCCTTGTCCCTCCATACGGCGTTGACGTATTCCGTCCACACCCCTCCCCCATTCTCCTCGCCGCGTGAGCTGCGCTCTCCGCCGCTCACCCCCTCTCCTCTCCGATAGCGAACACTCTCTCGCGAGGGGCATTGGATTGGATTCGATTGGATTGGCTTGGATTGGATTTGGGTTGCATTTGATTAAAGTGGATTGTGTTGGATTGTGTTGCGTCATAGCCGCGCCACGTTGCGTCATAGCCGCGGCAGGGGGTTCACGGCACGTTGCACGCGATGGGAGAATCAACCTAACCGAAACAACAACGGAACCCCCTATGCGTCGCATCTACACAGGGGTTCCCGCGAGGGGAGGTGGGAGTAATTTTTTTATTGCCTTGGTCGTTACCCCTGCACTTCCAGGTTTCATATACTTGGTCCTGAGCCTTCTGGTTCTTTTCCTCCATTGTGTTTCCACGCTTTTCATGTAAAGATACTGTAACACTTTGGCCGCCCATCTCTGATCATCCATATTTCTAAGTCGTTCTTCAAAAAAGTTTTGCTCTGTGCTTCTCTCACTTCGAAGGATGCCCATCCTATGTCTCCCTGCACTGCCTCATTTGTTGTTTTACTGTGTGCTCCTAATGCCAATCGACCTACGGCCCTCTGTTCTACTTCTAGCCCTGATTGAATCTCTGATTTGACACACACTACTGCATTTGAAAAGGTGAGTGCTTGTACCATTACTCCCTTCCAGATTCCTCTCACTACTTCATATCTGTTATATCTCCACAGTGCTCTGTGCTTCATGATAGAGGCGTTTCTTCTGCCTTCCATTCTTAAATGCTCCTCATGATTTTTTAGATACGCCTGACCTTCATTTAACCATATGCCCAGATATTTGTATTCCGTTACCCACGGTATTGCTGCTTTTTGAACGAATATCATTTCGTTACGAGCGTTGTCATCAAAAACTAGAACTCCCGACTTTGCTGTGCTAAACTCTAACAACAGTTCAGTGGCTTCTTCCCCGCAGATATCTGTGAGCTGTTGCATACACTGTTTGCTATCAGCTAGTAGTACTATGTCATCTGTATATATCAGTCCCGGGATATGTTGTTCCACTTCCTGTTCTTTGCAGCTATAACATAGATGGAAACCTATTTTACTGCCTTCAAGCTTTCTTCTAGTCTAGCCATGTACAGCATGAACAGCAATGGCGACAAAGGACAACCCTGCTTTAAACCTCTACTTGTGACTACCGGTTCTGTGCACTTTTAGATGCGACGCATCTCTTTCACTCGCCTTGTCCCTCCGGCGTCGTCCGGCGTAGTCCGCATCCCTCCCCCATTCTTCTCGCCGCGCCAGCTGCGCGCTAGCGCCGCTCTCACAGCAGCGCCATCTGCGTGTTAGCGCTCGCCGGCGCTCGCTCCATCACTGTGCCAGCTGTGCGTGGGTGCAGGTTAGCGCGCAGCTTGCGCTCGGTTAACACATGCGCATGCGCTGCTATGCGCTGCATATACACGCGATAACTGCGCCACTCCGCTCAGTCATTCCGCCGCCGCTCCGCCGATGACATCCTCCGATGACCACCGATGATTTGAATGGAGACTAACAGGCCTGCTATCGCGATGGTCGGCGCAACTGTAACAACCACCGGCTACCCCGATAAAAGTTACACCATCTTCCCGCGAGGGGAACCATGGGGTAGATGCGACGCATCGGGGGTGAACATGCTGCGTAAAATATGGACACACAACAACAATGGACACGCTAACATAACGGAAACGCCACGGAAACCCCCGATGCGTCGCATCTACCCCATGGGTCCCCTCGCGGGAAGATGGTGTAAATTTTGGTCCCCCCCCGGTAATTTGCACCTCGCTCTCATTGTAAATTCCCTGCAACAGCTGTATAAAGTCCTAGCCTAATCCCTCCCGCTCAAGTATGCTCAATAGAAGTTCTTTGTCTACGTTGTCGTAGGCTCACTTTATATCGAGAAATTCTATCCATAGTGGTCGCTCCTGAGCCATTGACTCCTCTATGCACTGGGTTAGGACAAATAAATTGTCCTCTAAGCGTCTGTCTCGCCTGAAACCATTTTGTAGTTCTCCCAGTATGCTGTTCCCCTCTATCCACGCCGGTAGTTCCGCTTTTATGGCTTGCATGGCCAGCCTGTATGCCACTGAGGTAACTCAGGTAACTCAGGTTTTCCAGCGCCATCTATGAAAGCAGAAGATAAACAAATAACCAAATGGATGTCTCCAAGGTGGTAGCAGGCCTGGTCAGCATAATATATTTAGTTTGGAGGCCCTGCACTGGATACGTCATTGCCGACGCGGCGAAACGAGATTGAGCGGGACAATTGAAATTTTGTGTCTGTAAATTCTCAGTGAATAAAGCGTCATTTGCCAATGGACCAACTCCTTATGGCAGTGTAAAATCCCAAATACTTCGAATAAAACAAATTGGTAATTTCTCTTCATGTCCCCGTAAACTACACAACCTAACTTTTGTTCCTCAGGCTTATATCTCCCCCTCCCCGACAAATCGCAGTGTGTTGCGGGCCGTTATGGCGAACAGTATCCCATAGCGAATACTGTCTGTTTGTGCCTATGCTTGATATCATGAAGATAAGGAATGACACCAAAATGTTCCCTTTTTCGTGTTCCATCTTCTACACCCAAGTTTACTGCTCCGGACCTACTGTGTTTTGCTAGCTTTTTACATTCCCATGAAAGCTGACCATCCGGGAATTCGGGCTGCTGAAACTTCTCAACTTGCCAATTGAAACTAAATCCCATAAAATGATCACGTGACTTTGTAACGGCAGAACAAAAATATGATAAGACAATAGCATTCTTGACGAGATTTGCATGTCCAAATAAATAATGCAGCAATAGCTTAACGGGTTGTGGAGCGTACATACGAGAACTGGCGTCTCTCCCAAACTGTAAAGACAAATCTAAACATCCAATTAAAAATAAATCATACTTTCCAGCGAAACATTTTTGTTGTGCATCGCACGACAACATTTTGTGTAAACAGCGCACCTTCTGAAATATATCGCTCATACTTTCTTCATTGCAGAACTACGCAATTTGTCATTTTTGCTTTATATTTGGAACCGTGATTCTTGCCTGCGTTCAAGCATGCAGATGTGTGTGTCTATTCTTCAGTCTCTGCAAAATTTCTGCACTCGGCTATGCAGAAAATACCCAATGCGGTGGATCAGTGGCTAAGCGGTTGTGCCGCTGAGACGCAAGTGGCAGGTTCGATACCGGCAGCGGTGGCCGCTTCCTCATTGCAGGGAAAAAGCGAAAATGCTCATGTTTCCAGATACCGGGGCACCTTGAAGATGCTTACATGGTCACAATTTTTCGGCGCGCCTTAAAGCCCAGGTGAAACGTTTGCGCGTTCAACTGCATATTTTGAGTTCTTCAAATGCAGGAAGGGCTGTATTCTTGTATGTGTGAAAGTCATGCGACCAACGGAAGCCGCATCAGCCAATGAAAACACGTCTAACTTATCCGAACAGAAATACGCCGTAAATGCGTAGGGTGCGAACTTGTATACCACATACAACTTAAGTGCTCCTAGTGTACATTGGAGGGTGGGCGTTGTATAAACGATCGACTCTACGAGCATAATTAATGGCTGTGAGTCAATAATGACACATGATCACGTTTGCTTCTTCAGCTTTGCCGTTATGATTAGACCACGCACATGCAAGACTTTTTTATTGCGTTGAAATAAAAGGGGGGAGTAGAGCCTTTTTTCCCTTCATTTAGCATTATTTTTTGTAAGCTGCACTACGACATTGTTTATTATCCTGTGGTGAACTATTTTGTTTTTGGATGTTCGCTTAAAAACATGAAACATTCTGTGTCGCTCTACTCTGTGAAGAAGGATGACTAGCAAAGCGGGGCGCATACAAAGAAGCAGCACGAAACAAAACTCGTTTCTTTGTTATTGGCGGTGTAGCATGCTTCCTAGGTAATTAGCCCAAGGAAACTTGGGAGGACTCCAGTTTTAGTATTGGGTGCAAACATGGGGCTATTCGTTTTCCTCTCGCGTCGTATGCATCTTACTGCCTGCGGAACACACTAAGATCACTCGACGATGGTGTGAAGTAAACAGGTCGAATTGGGCCGTGAGACGACCACGTTTAAATATCCGCAAGCCCTTGAAGCTGAACAAGAATTACTGGCTCGCGTGGGCGTATCAAGCGCCCAAGTTGCTCTTCATACCGAGAGGTATTCGCAGCTACTCGAATAGGTGGAGCTTGATGCTGAACCTTTATCAAGGCGTTGTAGTAGCGACCGCGCCGGCTGCATGTTCTGCGGTAACGGCGTTTAGTTGTTTTCGTGCTCATTAGCACTTGTGTGCGCGCGAACACTCCTTCAATTTCTGCTCTTCTTCCTCCCTGCAAGCGGTAGGCAGCCGTCCCATAGCAAGCGAACAGTGAACCTGCTGATAACGGCACTAGCGCCGTTATCAGCCCATTGCGGAACTTGTGAAAGAAGGGTCGGCAGTGGAAAGGGGGAACGGAGAAATGATGCCGAGTAAAGCGGCTTCGCCGGAAGGAGACCTGTGGGAGGGGGGTCAGACATATACAGCTTGGCTGTCAAGGGTTATCATTTCTCATGGAGTTCGGTTTCCTTCTTTTGAGCAACGCTTCAAAATTTTGGATGGCTTTTTTCACGCTCTTAAGATCGTTTCGCGCATAGCGCCGCATTTCTGAACCTATGTAGGGCGCCCAAAATTATGTACTGACCGCTGTGCTGCTACGTGCGACGCTTCCTCTTATTCGATTTCCGGCCTTGACCGGTGTGGATATTCCGCGGAGTTCCAGCGTCGAACTGATACTTCATTGCTCTGTGTGGTTAAAAGGTGCTTAATCGGTCGTCATAATGTGTTCCTCTTTGGATAAAAAAAAAAAGAAAAGCCGCCGCAGTCTGAGCTTTGTTTTCGAGTATTTCGAGTATTTCGAGCATTCGAGTATTTATACGTACACTAAAGTGGTCACGTAAGTACCCGCAAAAATATTAAGATTGGTTGGTGCTGTAGAGGCATTTGATTCACTACGTGTGAGTTGCATTTCTGCCGGTTTTTTTGTTTTAATTCAGACGTCTCATCAGGCATTTCTTGATTTGCTTCGCATTTCCTTTCTTTTCAGTCGGGTACATTGGAATCAAGAGGAATGTATCCTCACTGGATGCCGTAGAGTCTGAGTTCCCGGATGTGAGGATGGGCGGATGCTTCCAGCCCAAGGAGTGCACGTCCAGACATCGGGTAGCCATTCTAGTACCGTACCGCAACCGCGCTGAAAACCTCAAAGTGCTCATCTACAATTTGCACAGGGTGCTTGCTACACAGCAGATTGATTACGGCGTCTTCGTCATAGAACAGGTGAGTTGTATCTGTGTTACTTTGTGGCATGCTATCACTACAAACTTACAAACAGAATGGAAATTCTATGGGATGGTTTCTAACGCAAAGTGAAAATTATCTGTGCTAAATCCCCTGAGAAAACTTTACATTATCGTACGTTGTTGTGGCTTAAGATATGGTTAATCTGCCTACTATAATACCCTAAGGTTATTTTCTTTCCTGTTTCGCGCGTCTTTCCAGTCATTGTTCTTTAGATTTCTTCTCGGCGCATAAGCGAAATACCAAAAGGGAAGTACCAAAGCACTCGCATAAAGACATTATTACCTTAGTTCAGTTCCGCGGACCTGCAGAGAACGCTGGTGTTAATAAACACGTCCGCAGGAAAAAGCATGGTTACTATTATGGAGTTTTCAGCAGTGTCGGCCGTTAACTACAGTGAAAGACACTTCTATAGCGCCCATGGTAGTCAAAGTTTTATTATTGCCGATTTTACCTGCGGAATGCCATGCAGATTAAGTTAAGGTACGGACAAGGCCACACCAATCGCGGACAGTCTCTTGAAGCATGCACTACCTGTTCCCCCAAAGTAATTGGGAAGCGTGTTCGCGTCCACAAAGCGACACCAAACAACCGCCAGCAATAAGCTTTGAATTTTGGTGTACTAAAGGACAAAGGCGATCATAAAGGTTACATTGAAGAGTGGTGAGGTAAAACCTCAGACAATTGGTCCGAAGAAGTGCATTATAACGAAAGTAATTGTGATTTTGTACATCCTTACACTCTTTCGTTCGGCAAAATTGGGTTATAAACCAAAACGTAACAATTTCTTCAAACTGCATTCATGGACCCTTCTGAAGTATTGAGCTACATGAAAGTTTTCGTGGCGTCGTTTTAAGTATAGCTTGAAAGGCGATGCACTCAGCGAGAAAATGTTTTGTAACAGTTTTACGCGCACGACTGAAACCAACAAGCTGAATTCACCATCACAAGAGCTGCTCTAGAAAAAGTCAGCCGGAAATTGTTTTGAGTGCCACTGGGCCAGAGAAAGGAACATGGAAATGCGAAAAATAGTCCCACCCATTGCACTGCTTGGGTTTGTTGGTATCATGTTCGTGCATTTTTCTTGTGGAGCAATCACGCTGACCTAAGAAAACAGCAAGTTATAAAAATAGGGTCAAAAACAGCACCACAGATTGTTACGCCGAGAAACCGGTAGTGTTTGGCCGTAATATGCAGTGCATATAAAAGGACTCCTGGACTCTGTCAATCGGACATTGACGTTCTTTATTGTTGCACATAAAATAGCTGTGTGTGTATTATGGTATCATAGTACGTGGAGTTGTCAGAAGACGGCTTATCTTAACTGAGCAATATAGGTGTCAGTGAAGGCAAACCCCTGTCATCGTTCAAACGCCGTTCTTTTTTATGGTTTATTTTGTGGGAACACTTATATGATGGGGTAGAATAAGCTGATGATGAAGAAAGTTGATTATACTGTTACGACACTGAATAGTAGCGCCGTTATATGCCAAAAAAATATCTAATATGTGCGAGATTCTATATTTCTCGCTGGAAAGGAGCTCAAGCTTCGACGAAAGAGAGGATAAGAACAGCTGCACAGGCCACTGGTCCTGTTTTCCTTGTCCTCTGTTTAACCAAAGTTTCAGTTGCTTTCCTTTCAACAAAAAAGCTATGCTATTTCGGGAAATTCGTTACCGAGAAAGCGACCTCGTTGTTTCGCTGCTGAAATAAAAGGATTTCTGAAAGTTTGTATCAATCAATCAATCAATCAATCAATCAATCAATCAATCAATCAATCAATCAATCAATCAATCAATCAATCAATCAATCAATCAATCAATCAATCAATCAATCAATCAATCAATCAATCAATCAATCAATCAATCATCAATCAATCAATCAACTCAATCAACATCAATATCAATCAATTACCAATACCAGTCAATATTCAATAATATAATATCAAACGCCAATCAAGAAATCAACTGATCAATCGATCCATCAATTGACCCATCAGTTAATAAATTAACACATAAGTCAGATTGTCAATCAATCAATAAACGAAATATATTGATCAGCCAATTAATTATTCACTGAAAAAGTAATCGATTATTCGGTCAATAAATACACCTAGCAATCAATTATTGCAGCACCCAAGCGCAATGCAGTGCTGTTGCCCGCACCACACATTTGAAGCAGCCGAGGCACTAAGTGTAAAACAAATTTTGCAACAGAATATGGTACCTCACGCGCACGCACATACAAATGGCACATAAATAGCAGAATAGTATGAAGTACAAAGCTAGATTCCTGTAGCAATAACTATTATTGGAGCGAAGTTGTGCCCCGCAATAAATTCTAAGAACAACACCAGTGTCGAAAAACAAATCATCGAGGTGACGTGCCCAGACGAACGTCAGAAAAACATCAGGAAGAATAAACACTATATTCGGCGGTTTAACACACCTAACCTGCTGTGGGGCCTGAGTGAAAGGTTGCCGATCAATTTTGACGACCAGGGGATCTTTAACGTGCAGAACATAGGCGTTTTCAATTTTCGACTCGATTTAGAAAGTATCCACCGTGGTCGGAATCAAACCCGCGCGTTTGGGTTCAGAATCGAGAATATTATCGATCAAAGAGCAGTACAAGTTATTGACCACAGGATAAAACCGTTCCGCTATCAAACACGGTTGTGCGGTGTGGCATACGTAAAAATTGTCAAAGCTCGAAACACAGGATTATATAGCCGGGTGTGGCCAGGCGCTAATAACAAAAGGCAAACTGGACATGCTTGGGGCAATATCACTCCAGCAGTATTCGATGTGCAGAAATTTATTGAAGCATGAATTCTAAGGCCATGAGCACTAAGGCATGAATGACTAAAAAAGACAATAGAATATAACTTAGAATAGAACTTTATTGTTATTGTTACAGAATGGTACATCACTAGAATATACTCAATACAGAAATGGGTCACAGAGTAATAAACTGTATTGGCACCCCTTGTTAGTGATAGCATACACAGAAATAGCTTCATTGCAGCTGCTAGCATGAATGATACCTAATAAATGTAAATCCACATTCCAACAATAAAACCAGAAAATGCTTTATCACGGGGCATTGGAGCATGCCAAAGTCGAGGCAGAGCATTTTTCTGCAACACACTAAGCAGCGGTGATTGAACAGGAATACTTTTTGTGAAACTGCATCGCAGCGGTCTTGGATGTGGTTTTACAATGGATTACTGGTGCCCCATCACGGTTTCTCTGTCGCTAATGCACTGGACTGCCGAGCCGAAGTGCATGATTTTGGTTTTGGCAACGCCGGCTATTTTAAAGACCACAGTCCTTCTCGGGCTAATGAAATACTAAAACTTTGGTTTTTTATCCACCCCTCTATTCAGCCACCGGATCAAAACATAAAAGAATTTTGGAAAGGTAAGTTTATACCGGCCAAACGTTTCAAAACCACTAAATGGAGCACCATGATTCGTGCTTACATTGTTGAGCAAAAAGAAAACAGGCCTATCTGAGACATAACATTCAAGGGTAATTGGTGCTGAGCAGTGTATTTGTAATTTAACATATATGTGGGCTTGATATTTGCAATATAAAATACAAAATACACGTTAAAACAATATTTTGACCACAGAATAAAAAAAAAACTGGCCCGCAAGCCTAGATCTCACGTCGGCATTTCAGGTAAGAGGATGTTCCAATAGATGGTGCGGAATCAATGGAACACAATAAAATTGATTTCACTTGCGCAATCCACCCCCGCGTCTATGTGGGGAGAGTTAGGAGGGAGAAGACGTGTGAGAGGTGGGCGGAGGGAGGCATTCCCTTGTCAGTAGCGGCGGAAGGCTATGATCTTTCGACATTATCAGCCAAGTGACCAGATTTGCGGACAATTTTTTCTGATGGAGGCGGAAAACGATAAGCACCGTGTGTTGAGATTTCAGCACATGTTCTAGATCCAAAGGACATAGCCGTAACGCTGTCCGTATAGCACAGCTGTTGCTTTCCCATGTTTAAGCGGAATTTTAAAACCTTCCTTTTTGCTGTTGGCGCATCTGGCGGGGACCTGGGACGCCACGTGTGCGGGAATCGTTGCCTCTCAACGTTCGCAAATGGATAGCGCCAAATCGGTCTGTGCAGCCTCAGAGGTTGCGCATACATACATAAGTGTATACAGAAAAGAAGGACGCTCTAGGCACCGGCAAGATAACACGTCAATTATAGGCAAGCTTGGGAAATGAATTCCGAAATAATCTTTAAGGTTGACGGCACATACGTAACATGCGTCTTACCATTTATCGACAGTTGTTTTCGACATGCACTATGATCACTGCGTTGTAACCACACGTGCCGTTCTTAACGCAGGTGGTCCATGCTCATAAAAGGTGACAAGTGGCATATAGACCCCAATTATCTTTCGGATAGCTACTGTTTGCGGGTATCATTTGTGGATCACAGTGTGCGCCATACACAAATGAGAGTACACATGAGTTGGCTGGAGGTGCAAGAACACTCCGAGATGTCTGATTTGATTTAGTGAAATTACGTTCTCTGCGTAGCAACGATACATAAAATGGGAATAAAGTTTAATATAAGTCATATCCCTCGAATAAATAATGTTCTGCAGAAAAGGATTGATCTTGGAAAACCTGTACACTTTTGCCCTAACCATACTCCCGTGCGTGTGTTGTGTTTGTATTTCCGCGTTTTTCACTTTTCGTGTGTGTTTCTCCGTTGTTGAGGTGTGTGGGTGGGTATTTTTGTGTCCTTGTGTGTCTCACCCATTTTCGCTCTTCTCATGTTCATACGGAGTAGCAAGCCAAACTCGCTGCCAGACGGTTATTAAGGCATACATTCTCCTCCTATAACTCGTAGGTATTGATTGTGTTGCAATATTGCTGCTAACAGTCCAGTCTTTCATCCACTCCATGAGCATTTTCGTTCATTCGAAAGCTGTGGCTATCTTTGTATTTTTTCCTTCTAATTTCTTTGTAATTGCTATATATTCCTTTCTTATAACGCCGGAACTGAAGAGAGGACCGTATCAATTGTCCGACATTTATTAGTTCACATGACATAGCAGGAATACATTGCAGGCGAAACACCCATTTTGGCGGGCGCTGATGAGCGACCGTGTCACGCCACTATAAAAATTAACGCAGTCTAAGAAGCTTTGCAGCTGCAACAGCGAAGGAGATGATGGCGGCGCCTGATAGACGAGGTGATCGCGGCCACATCTCTTCCCTTTGACCGTCCCACGTTTTGGCTGCGCAGCAGGATGCCAATCACGGCATCCTGCGCTGTTTGTTGTCCCGCAGCAGATACCGTTAGTTCAACCTGCGCACATTACCCGTGACGTTGTCGATCCGGCCATCAAGCGAAGTTTTACTTCTGGCATCGTTTCTTGCTCCGTGATGGAGATGTACTAGCGGCCGTGCCTGCCGTTACTGATTATTTAAGAACAGGCGTATTAACACTGCTTAAACGGGATCGTGAAGTCGTGCCGATCCTCCATTTATTTTTTCCTCCGTGCTTGAAGATCTTCTAAAACCCTATTTGTATCCAGCACAGAACAGCACTGCGTGATTTGCTCGCCCCAGGACACAACTCCCTTCCGACAGTTCGAAAACAGTCCCCAAGAAGAAAAAGATATCTAACAAAACGCCATATACTTCTTTTTTTTTCAGGGTGATGACCTGGACTTTACCCGAGCCAAGCTCCTGAACGTGGGAGTGAAGGAGTCGACAATACTTCACGAATATCAGTGTTTCGTCTTCCACGACGTCGACCTTGTCCCAGTGGATGACCGCAACGTGTACACCTGCCCTGAACACCCACGGCACATGTCCGTCAGAATAGACAACCGGTCGGGGTTAGTTGTGTTGTATTTGGGGCACGCTTGCAATGCTATAGCATTTCTGATCCTCATAGTGTATTAGCATATGCACTCCAAACACGTCTGTCTGCAAGATTGCAAGAAACAAATCATCAGAGCTGAAATACGGGTGCACACGGCGTAAACGACCATCAAATATCGGGTATTTTGAAGCTGAATGTGAGAGGAACGAGGCCGTTATGGCCCGGCTGAAGTGACACTCCAGCCAGCCCAGCCGGCGAGCAAGCGGCCGCAAGCGGCCGGCCGGCCGATACAAACCTGCGCCAAGCGCTTCATCCTCGCCACAGCCCATGGAGAAGCCCGCCCAGCGCAGCTCGACCGGTTCTCCTGGCTAGCCGTAGAAAAAAGCGTAGGGCCGGCCGGAATGTCCCTTCCGCTTCAAGGCTGTTTGCGCGATCCGCCGGCAGGTGCACCATTACCTGCGACGTAGCTATTTTACACGTTCAGAATAATTAACAACGCTTTTCACGGGGCTACCAGTCATGCCCCAGTTTGTTTGGTGGTACGTACTGTACGTTCAAAGCAAATTTGGCCAAGTTCAAATTTAAGTGCAGTTGGCCCATAGAGTTTTTCTGGTAACTCGGCAAGTCGTGTTACTTCAATTTTTCTGAGGATGCGAAACAGGAAAACGCGCGTGGCCATGGCGCATGGTCAGATCCTCGGAGGTGTAAACACATACCAATCATTTCAATACGTCGTGCCTTATAGACCAAGTGTAGCATTGGCGTGTAAAGCACTTTGCAAGTATGTAAAGTACTTCTTATGGGTACAAGTTTGTAAAAATCGAACCTATGATCCCTTGCGGATGGGAAACCCGCTGGTGCCAATATTACGCAGGGAGAGACGTACAGTAGACTCAAGTGAAAGCCAAGCGGGAAGAGGGGATTAACTCCCACCTGCCCTTCAGGTACTGACTCACTGGCGGCAACAAACTCTCTGTTGATGTGCCTTTACGCAGCTTCCGGCTGAATTGAGGGTTGCCGGGAAAATCTACAGTCTACAGTCGGGCAAAAAAAAAGCCCCCCCCCCCCCCCCCCCCCCTTAAAAAAAAGAACTAGGCTTGCCTTCAGACACCTTTCTATCCGGAACATATTTTGAAACCCTCCCGATGTTTAGAACAGATTAGATGCCGATTGTGCGTGAAAGGAGCTGTAGTATTGTGCATGGAGAACAAAGACAGAGTCGCACTTCGAACAACGTATTTTAAAGGGAATCTTTCTTGGGAAAAAGCAGCCTTCCGTCGTCTGTTTTTTGCTCCTAATGTTCGCCGACTTTAGAGTGCACTCTAGATTGAACTATGCGATGTGAACTTGTGAAGTGTATTGCTCAGGAACGTGGCGGTGTGCACGTAACCATAGCTGTAGTCTTTGAGACGGTTGTAGGTCTCTTTTAAGGACGCTGGAAACGCAGCGCGCGTGATATGTTAAATCAGTGGGCTTCATTACAAACGTATGGCTGTGCACGTCCTTTATTCAATAATCGTGCGAATTGTACGGTCATTGCAAAAACATGAAATTGGCTTGTTAATTGCCAAACGCACACTACGTGGACTCCTGATTGCGGCGTTGTAGACCCCTTGTTGTCTTTAACACGCACCCAGAGCTTTGACACATGGAGGTACTTGTTTTGAACATTCACTGCAGATACTACATCAAAACTGATTGGCTCAAGCCAAAAAAAACTTGTTTTTAGTCTAGAATGTCTTGCCGGATTCGCTGATATGCACCATTTTAGGATCCCATACGAGAGGTTTTTTGGTGGTGTGGGCGCTGTCAACAAGGAGCACATGATGCAGCTGAACGGCTTCTCCAATCGCTACTGGGCCTAGGGAGGCGAAGATGACGATATGGCTAACAGGTAAATTATTTGCCTTTTGCTTTGTATACTATTGTTTTGTAATAAATAAAATGGCCGCGTATCTGCTCTTGTCGTTGCAAATCTCGTCAAAAGACGATAGTCTTTGTAGACATTTGCAAAGGAAATGCCCCCCTTCGCTTTCCCGCTCACCTCTCATGCTGATCCTGTTCCGTTGCGCTTAACCCAAGGTAAACACACTAAAGGTTTGCTCTAGGCGATTTGAATTTACCGCGTTCCACTGCTACAGGCGGCGTTCCTCGATGCCAGCGCTGCAGTAGGGCAGAGACACGCGTGAATCGAGGCGGCCGACATCAAGGTTTATAGAACCGCGTTGCCGTGCTCCACGTTCGTTCCAAGCAGAACGTGAAACCTAGCTAGTGGAACTTTTTCTTTGCTGTTGCCGCGTGATTTCTCATATGCCGCCAGGAGGTGGCGCGGGCAACAGCGGGCGGTACGCGTTGTTCTGCAGTAGATGTAGAATATCATTTGCTATCGAAAAACCAGGTATCCAGGAATTTTTAAATAAAGGAACACTGTAAATATCCCTTGTGTACTAATTTCTTGTCTTATATTTGCATAATGTCTTCTTCTTGTTCAACAAAGTTGACAAGTATGAAGATATAAACCGGGCTTAAACGTTTACATTCGGCTGTGAGTATATAAGACTTTTGCGCAGTAAGCATTTTACTTTGGCCGGGTGGCTGAATCGGGTTACAGACAGACAGACGAACAGACAGACAGACATGCAGACAGACCAAAATTACTGGGTTTAAGTAGCCCAAGAAAGATCTTGAATAGAAATAAAATGGCTTGCGTGTACCCCTCTCCACCAGAATGAGCTAAACAAGGCATATGTTTTGTTAGCGTGCCACTAAAATGTCCCTTGTCAAATCGCTTTGAAACCACATTGGAAAATGGTTTGCTGTATTCGCAGCGTAGGGTAAATAAAGCAAGGGTGCCGATGCTTCTGGATGTTGATGCGTATAGCAGATAGGTATTTTGAGTCCCCTTGGGTTTCGCTAAGGGTCCGAAAAACCAGAAGTAGTGGAGAATGGCGGTCCTTACCAAAAGGCGGTCGAGCAGCAAATATCAGCCACCAGCACATTGTGTAATGACGATGATTCTTTCTCCAGGGAAGCGCTCCCTCCTCGTTAAAGTCTTGGCATGACTCTAACGTAAAAAGTTTAACGCCAGTCACGACTAGTAGCCGGCATTTCACTCTGTACGTCGTAGAAGAATGGCAAATTGGGCTAGTTGGTGTAAATTCATGAAGGTCAGAATAGCGCCACAGTGACATGGGTAAGAGGAAACAAGGACGGCGCATGACAACGGTTTTGACTGACGGTGCATTGTTGCACGTCGCAACATTCCTTTGTCTTTGGCGCTACAGAGAATGTGACAATATGACGGCGCAAATAGGCAGTTAAATTATTTCCGTTTATACCAGCGCACACCAGATGTTTTTCACTTTTTGAATGTAATGTCTGCCGATAAGGGTACGTAAGAGTCCGCCCTTGCCCTTCACAAAAATGACAAATGCCCCTAGAACTTCTTATGAGGAAGGGATTACGCATGAACGAGTGCCATTTACGTGATGTATGATGTCCTATTACGCAGGCATGAGTATGAAGGAGTGTCCTATTGCCGAATGTGTTGTATAGGCATTGTTGTGATCCTGTATATTTTGCGTATTTTTCTTTTCCAGGTTTCTTTGAACCGGCCCACGCGAGAATTGGCACTGCCGCGCAATCGGCAACATAGGGGATATTCTGACTCTTACTTGCGTAATTCGCATTGTCAGATGACTCATGATGAGCTGAGCACATGTCTCTAACATATTTTTCGGTCTAAGGCCAGAACGAAGTCCTAAAGGTCACCTTTATCCCTTCTCCCGTTGCGTCTTTTTCTGCTGTTGTTGTCACTCAGGACACCCGCTTTGGCATAGCGAAGCAATAAGGACAACTAGCAATGATGCACTTTGCGACTCGCCCAATTGGTAATTCTGAAATTAACAGGCCCACATTGTTAATGTATGCGTAAGCGTGTCACAAACGTCTGGTCAGGCTGCTATTCTTGAGACGTCCGCCATTACTGCTTCCTTCTTCCTCGGAATAAAGAGGTGTCTTGATGGCTCCGCACACTCTCGCACGCGCACCCGGCTCTGGGGTTAATTAAAGCCATCGTAGCCGCTGGTATTCCCTTCGATCATCTAAGTAGGTGATTATGGAGGTGCGTAGGCCAGCAGGGTCAGTCTCTTGAAAGTCTGACTAATGAAGCACTACAGGGAGATCTAAGCTCGACGTTCAAGAAGTTCAAGAAGCTCAGAGTAAAATGTTCTTAGAGGAGGCTGAGAGCAATGAATCAACGTCGGTTGACAGCTAAAGCTTTTAGGCATCTATACATGAAAACGCGAACACGCAGTGGCTAAGGAAAACTAGGAGGCTAACGATGAAATAAGCAAAGAACAGTGGAGAATCAAAGACAGCCACGGTAAGCAAAAAAGTGGCAATGCAGACAGAAAGAATAAATTGAGAGAAAAATGGAAGCTAAAACCCCCTTAGAGATGTACAGGGCGGAGATGTCGGACATCAGAAAGGAAACTTTCTACGATAATTACAAAGGCAGTGCTTCAATTTCTGAGGCTATAGCAGGATGCTTGAGAGCTAAGAGCTTTGTGGGGAAGGATACACAAAATAAGAGGGTATGCGTGGTCTGCGAAAAATAAATAGAAACCGTGCGGCGCATAGTATTGGAATTTGAGTGTATTCACCCGCACCTATACGAGGGACATATTCTGCTTGCAGAAGCCCTAGGATTTAAGGGTAGTGTTGAGTCTCGATCTTGAGTCTCGTGTGTGCGGTCATTTGGAAGAGGAGGAGAAAGAAGTGCGTGGATGTTGGGCTCGCGCTCGTGCTTGATCGTAAGAGGAAATAAAAGTGGAATATGTTCCGAACGGTGGCGTGGCGTCGGGTCTTCTGGAGTTAATATTTCTGGAGCGGTGAAACCCGGGAAGTGAGAACAAGCTCTGCCGTCAGCGAGGTGCTCTTCGTGCGGCCGTCGCGAGGCTCCTCAAGGCAGCCACCAAACCGAACCCGAAGTCGCTGTCGAGAACGCCGCTCCCTTGTCAGCGTGGCTGCTCTCTTCCGATACCTGGAGAGACGAATGACCTGCGGAGAAAATGGCGTACATTTTTGTGCCGTGGATGGCCACTGGGACGGGCTCAAGTTCTAGAGCCCACCACTATGCATCGCGGTCATACTCCATGTTAAGAAAGGGGTGGGCGAAGAGAAGCAGAGGGGCAGGAGGCCACCGTTCCGAGCAGTTTCTTCTTCTTCTCTTTATTCCTCTACCTCTTTTTCTACATTCTCCCCCCACCAGAAGATGGAGGTCCCATTTCTAGGAAATGAAGTGTCTGCACCGGTCTCTTAATTATCTTCCCATCCTGCGTCTTCAAGCTACAGGCCCGAGTGAGCCCGTCTCGTCCAGGAAAAACTTCTGTAACACGGCCCAGCAACCAAAGGCTCCTGGGGGTGCCAGTTGCCTCCACCAAGACCACGTCCCCAACTTGTAAACTTCGGTTGGACGCACTTGGATGATGATGAAAGGACCTCAGCTCAAGGATATACTCTCTTCTCCAGCGATTCCACAAGTGGTCCAAAAGCTTCTGCCGGTACCGAAGCTTGCTAATTGTGGTTTCACGTGTCACCTGGTTGATGTAGGAGTCGTCCTCATTGCCTGGGCCAGGTATGCTCAGCAAGGAAGTTCCAATGAGAAAGTGCGCAGGGCATATAGGCGAGGCTCCTCCGCACTGGTGTACGTATAAGTAAGAGGCCTTGAATTGATGACAGCTTCTACTTCTGTAAGAAGCGTGGTCAGCTCCTCTGCGCTCAGGCTCGTCTTTCCAAGCACCTTCCGCAAGGCTGACTTTACGGAGCGAATTAGCCTCTCCCACCAACCTCCCCACCACGCCGCTGCTGGGACTATGAATTTCCACTTAATCCGGTTGGTGGCGAGAAATGAGGATAATGGAGAGGTGCCCATTATCCTCCGTGCCTCTTTGATATCTCTTGAAGCTCTTCTGAATGCGAGCGCGTTGTCGTAGTACAAAGTGCACGGGTACCCCTCGGCGCGCCAGGAACCGACGAAAAGCGAGAAGGAAAGCGTCCGAAGAGAGTCCGGTTGTTAACTCCAGGTGCACAGCTCTTGTGGTAGAGCACGTGAACAGCAATACATAAGTCTTTGAAGTAGTTGCGCCCGGGGTGTTTTTTCACGTAAAGTGGACCGGCGAAGTCGAGTCCAGTTACCTCAAATGGTTTGGAAGCCAGTAGTCTGTCCTCAGGCAGCGCAGCATGTTGTACGTTAACAGGTCTGCTGCTGAATCGTTTACAGAGGAAGCAAGCACGAATCACCTTCTTCGCCTCCTGCCGAGCATGAATAACCCAAAAACGTTGACGTAACTGGGCCATAGTGCTCGCTACGCCACCATGAAATACACGACAGTGGGCTTCAACAACCATTAACCTTGTGAAGGCATGCCGCTTGGGTAGTACGACCGGATGCTTTTCCTCGTAGGCAGCTTTCATTCCCTGAAGACGACCACTTAGACGAAGAACTCGGTTGTTGTCGAAAAATGGGTGGAGGTTATGCAGGACAGATTGTTTGTCGACACAATGGGCCACATCGAAGTTGCCCCGATCTCTCGGTCGAAAACTTCATTTTGGGGTATGCCGTATCCAGAAAATCTCGGCCCTGTCCATCTCCTCGGCGGTGATCGACGCAGGAAACGACCTTTGCGTACGTCGACAACGTTCCATGAACCTGAAGACCTGTGCTGTGATACGCAGCAGCTTTTGCAGACTGCTAAATCTCTCGAGGCATAAAATGGGCTCTGAATTTCCCTGTGTCTGAAGAAGCACCCCTGCAAACTGAGAGACCTTATCACCCGGCTGTGGGGGCACCATCTGCTCCCCACAAGCGTCTTTCAATCTGCTTGGGTCAGTAGGCCAGTCAGAACGCGGTTTCGGCAGCCATTCTGGGCCTCTGCACCATATTCGACTCTCACGTAGAGTAGTCGCCGACACACCTCTCGTCAACAAATCTGCAGGGTTATCTTCACCTGGGCAATATATCCAGTCCTCTGGTTTGGTTACAGTTGTAATTTCAAGTATTCGGTTCCGGACAAACTGGTTTTGTTTGTTCAGATGCCCTCGGATCCAGTTGAGTACGGTTGTAGAATCCGTCCACATGACAACGCTCAGCGACAACGTATCCCACGATGTTCGCAGGTATTTTACCATTCTCGTTCCTACCACTGCAGCCCATCAGTTCCAGTTCGAAGAGTCAAGCTTTCATCGGTGCCACTCGAGATTTGGCCATAATCAGTGACAACATGATCATTGGTGTCTGAAGCCTTGAGGTATGCGCACGCTCCATATGCTTTCAAGCTGGCGTCCTACGAAAACATGAATGTCAGCAGCTTTCACTACTGTGTCAAGAGCCCATGTCCTCACGCACCGTGGGATCCTAATCGAAACCAGCTGGAGTAAATCGGCGCACCAGGCTTTCCACAACATAGCTACAGTCGGTGGGTAGCTCAGCATCCCATGACACCTGCCTCATCCACAATTGTTGAAACAGGATCTTAGCTGTGACAGTAAATGGCGCGAGAACTCCAAGTGGATCGAAGATCCTGGCCGCCGTCTTTCAGCAAAGAACGCTTCGAGTTAGATGTGACCGAAGCCAAGTACTGGGTTACTGCTTTGGGCGATAAGTCAAAACAATCATGCTCTGTATTCCAAAGCATTCCCAGGACGGTCCCAGAAGTTGATGCTCCGTCAACGTTTTCCTCTTTCTGGTCAAAGACCTCTGAAGCTGCTTGTTATTAGTTTTCCATTTACGAAGATTCATAGCAGCTTTACTCATTTATAGATTTCGATCTCTCGTAAACGTCCAATCCTTCGTTGTATGTGTCCGCTCCTATGAGTAAGTCATCCACGTAAAACGACTTCTTCAGTTTTCTGGCGAAGTCATGGTCGTCCTCGCTCACCGTATCCAGATGATGGTGGATAGTGGCCATGAGCAGAAAGGGGACTTGAGGTTGAGCCGAATGGCACTCTCGTCATTCTCCATTCGACCATCTTTTCCGTGGAACTGGTGGGAATGTTCTCAAAACAGAGAAATCTGAAAGCGTCCCGATCCGTTTCTTGCACTTCGATTTGAAGGAATGCCTTTTCTATGTCCGAGTTTATAGCTATGGGATACCACCTGAACCGCAGCAGAACCTGAAGCAACTCTGGGTTGAGGTTCGTTCCTTGGTCGAGACAGTCATTGAGGGATGGCACACCTTGTGAATGCGAGGGACGCGTCAAAAACAACTCGCAGCTTGGTTGTCAGTGACTCCTCGCGCACGGACCTCGCGATGCGGCATGTAGTAAACCACCCGATCGTCAGGAACATACTTTGGGTACGACTTCAGCATGGTTGAGGCAACAAGTACTGCCTGATCACTGTGTCGTACCTCTGTAGCAGCCCTTCTTGGTGAGAAAGTCGCTTTACTAATCTCTGCAGCCGGTTCAGTGGCGATGTCACGATTGTCCGTCAAGGAATTCTTCCAGCCTTCTTTCCAGGGGAGTGCAACAGTGTACCTTCCGTTGTTCTTCTGAATTGTTTGTTTAAACTGTACCAGGCAATCAGTAGATTGTTCGCTTGAGTCCGCTATGCCCATTGATTCCAGTTGCCAGAAAGCCTGCAAGAGCTCTGACGCGGATTCGTCCTCCGTGACGCTGCTCACCCTCAGAACGCAGGCCATGAGGGTGAGTTCCCCCATCTAGGAATGCCTTCTGCCGAGACGGACCTTGAAGGCGTCCACCCAAAAATAGTGTTTATCGCCGCCAGGCCTTCGATATCCGGGCTCCGAATAACTTCTCCCGTTAGCAAACGCCAAAGGGTAGTCGGATCCAATGAGCAGACCGAGGCCGGGCTCTGAATCTACTCCTATGAACATCTGCTGGTCAGCAAAGACCTTGCCCTGCCTTCGCAGATCTTCTACGAAAGAGATATCAGCTGATGGTGCTGATACATCTTGGCAGATGACAGGTACCACTATCGCTTCGATGGAGTGGACATCTGTAGCGTGTTGGCTCCGAAGGGGAACTTGAACGACTTTTCGCTTCTGCGCACACGGAGTAGAAGCATTGCCGAACGTGTTGAATACGACCGTCGTCTCGTTCACAACCTTCAAACGCAGCTTGGTTGCGAGGTCTTCGGTGATGAACGACCTCTGGCTTCCGCCGTCGAGTATACCTCGAACGAGTCGGCTCCTCCCGTCGTGGCTCAACCATGCTCGGAACGTCTGAAGGTACACCCCATTGTCTTTAGAGCGATCGTTCGACTGTTCGTTGCTGCTCTCTCCAGACGCTTGAACCGGGGCCGATACGCAGACCGTTGTTCCCGGTACACCCTCGGTTGCATTATTGTCTTTGAACGAAGGGTCGCACATGGTGGTTGCATGCCTCCCGTGGCACGACGCGGAACTCAATCTGGCCCTGCAGTTTCTCGCTTGGTGACCCTTGGTCGTGCACCTAAACATCTTCTGTCCCTTGCGAGATGCTCTTTCTTAGTAGCCAGCGAGAGGTCGGCGGTGCATGAACGCGTGCTGTGCTTCTGGGAATGGCAAAGGAAGCACTCCTCCTTTCGGTCTTTGCGGGCAGTGACGTGTAATGCCGACGCCGTGAAGGGGCAACTTCGCTGTTTCTCTCTGGTCGGTGCCAGCAACTTGTCGCTGGGGCAACTCGCAGCACTGCTCGCGGCTCTCTAGCTCCATCCTCACAAAGGTGAGCAGCTCTTTCAATTCATCGTCCGCTTCAGCTGTCACTGCCAATGAGCGGGCTGGGAGTGGCCTCGTCTGCTGGGGAAGGGTTCAGCTCTCTCCCGATGAATTGGCTGGAGGAGGGCCGTACCCTGGGGAGGAGGTCAGCTCTCGATGCCGCTTCTCTTTAGTAAAAATTCAGCACAATATCGTGTGGGAGCGCGTGCTGCAATATATCTACGAGCATGGCAGAGAAGCTGCAGGTGGGCACCTTCAGAGAGTTCAAGCAGCGGCTATGCAGCTGCACCGCATCGTAGAGCTGCCTGAGCCCCCGTATGTCAGCAGACGATTTTACAGGCGACAGATTCCTCAGTGCGGAAGATGATGCTGCTGAATCCTTCGCTTGTTCCCGTATCGCTGCTTGAGGATTTCTATAGCATCCGCATAACAGGCGTCTGTGGTCGGTAAGCCTGCGATTGCTGCAGCCGCCTCCCCCATCACGTAACGGCGCAGATAATAAAACTTCGACGTGGGCGTCAGAGCGTTGTTGTTGTGGATGGTTTGCTCGAACTGCTCCCAGAAAACCGTCCAAAGCTGAAAGCTCACCTCGGAAAGACCGGTACGTCCAGCGGCGGAAGCCGAGGTCCCGAGGTCGTGGCCGCAACCTTTCCCTGTCTGAACGGGACCATTTCGTTAACAGCCGGCGAATGTGGGGCGTTCTGAGCGGCTCGTTCAAGAAAGTCGAATCTTGCATCGAATTTCCGCCAACGTGTCGAGGGTCCTATCATTGTATTCCTCGGCCGCTTGATACTCGATTTCTTGTTCCTCCGCCGTAAGGAAGGCCTCGAGCTCCTCGCTGATCTTCGAGAGCTCGGCGTGGTTGGCCATGAGTCGATCTTGCAAGCCCGTGAGCTTGGCGATGTCTTGACATCCAGCGTCGAGCAACGAGCGAGCTTCCTTTATAAGCCTCGTATTCTTGGCTCTTCGCGGAGAAATCTTGCTCTTCAGTCGCTCCATTACGCGGTAGGCTGCACCTAATCGTCCCCCCAGCCATGACGTTCCAGGACCACTTCGTTAAACGATTCCTCCCCCACTCGCAGCGCGAAGGGGCGGAGCAGATGAAAGACGCGCCCTTGAGGTCGTGCGTTGAAGTCAATCGTTGCCGCACGGGGTTTTCGGCACCAAATGTTAAGAAAGGGGCGGGCGAAGAGAAGCAGAGAGGCAGGAGGCCACCGTTCCGAGCAGTTTCGCGCCACAAATGTTAAGAAAGGGGCGGGCGAAGAGAAGCAGAGAGGCAGGAGGCCACCGTTCCGAGCAGTTTCTTCTTATTCTCTTTATTCCTCTACCTCTTTTTCTACACTCCACACCAATAGCTTCGGGGAATCGTGCCTCCGCCGCCCCAGCATCGTGCTCCAGATTGGTCCGTGTCTTGTAGGTACTGGTTTTGTTGGCGCTGGGCGTAGAAGCCTGGTATCA